>VWZP01005342.1:0-76450 GCA_013396995.1 Dicaeum eximium | reverse complement strand
GGGGTGAAAATCAGCTGAATTCAAGGCAACTCTGTCCAGTGACCCCAGGGACATCATTGGGGTGAGGATCATAAATAGCCAATTCTGTGGAACATAAACCTGTCCTTGTCCCGATGCTGCTGAGCTTCCTTGGAAGCTCTGCCAGTTGCTGACACAGTTGGCATTCAAGCAGCAGCTCTGCATGGGAATATCCACGCTCCATGAAGCACTGTGAGGTTATTGCAGCACGAATTGAGCAGGGAATTCAGGGCTATGGGTATAATTCATCAGAACTAGCAATGCTGACAGAGAACCCCAAATCTGGGCACCACACAGAGAACAATCTTTGTCCTGCCCTGTGAGCTCAAGCCCCTGGGCTGGGAAGTTTTGGGAGTTAAATGTATGGAATTATACAAATCACACAACTGGCATCACCCAGAGGGACAATCCAGGTCCCAGACAATTCCTCCACCATCCACTCGGAGAAAACACCCTGCGCCTGCCAGGAGTTCTGACTCTGCTTTCCCTATCAGCTCCTGAGCAGTGTGAGGGCCACCATGAGGGCTTTAAAATCCAAATAAACCCCATATCCCACACACCGAGTAATCCAAATAAAAAAATGCATTGTTGTCATCAAAAGCTCAAAACTCTGTCAAGAGTTCTATGACAACAAGGTAATGGGATTCCCAGGAATCTCATTAATGGTCTTGGTTTCATTTTTATGTATTTTTAATCCCTCAATGGGCAGCCTGTAAAACTTATCCTGGGATTTAGAGGTTGAGCAGGGCTTGCTTTGGATTGACCTTCACATCAGGCCCCAGTCTGTGCAAACACAATTTGTGCCAAGGTGGGTGAACTCATCACCTCAGCTTTTCCCTCCAAAATATCCCCTGCTTATTTCCCTGTAGATTAACTCAGCTTTTGCCCCAAACCATCCACTCCTCACCTCCATTTTCCCTCCAAGTGTCTGTTCTGTTGCCCACAGGCGCCCTGGTGACACTACGGAGGTCCCTTTGCCCATAGGGAGGTTCCTTTGCCTTTCTCCTGCCCCTCTCCAGCCTGAGGCCGCTCCTCTGCTTGCTCTCTCCGGCGTTGTCCCACAGGGATCCTCTTCTCCCTTCCCTGCTGGCTGCTGCCAAGGAAGGAGGACACCATGAGTCCCGAGGGCTGACCTCTCACCGCTGCCCCTGGAGAGCCCTGGCTGCGGTCCAGAGGGGCCTCAGATTTCCCAGGGAAATTGTCTGCTGGGCTCCCTTCGATTACCTCAGCAATTCCCTCAAAAATGCCACCTCACTCCCCTTGACATCCCCTCATATTTTCCTATGCAAACAGTTCTGTGGAGACCCTGAGAGGCATTCCCTGGGTTCCTTCCCCTTGTTCCTATACCTCTCAGCCACTCCCTCCCTCTTCCCCTACCCTGCCTGAATTCCTTGCAGCTCCTAGCTGAGAAAAACTGGGATAACTTAGGGGGGACAGAGGTGAGATTTTTACCTGGATTTTTCTAAAACTTCTGATTATTCTGAAATTATTTCAGATTCCTCAGTGAGAAGAACACGACCTCACAGCCATCAAGGCCTGACAGTCTCCTGCAGCGACAGCTCAGGTCCCTGGGCTCCTGAATCCCCAGACCAGTCCTTAGATGCACAAGTAATGCCCAACCTGCCCTTCTGGGCACAGCCAAACACCACAACTCCATCATACCAAGGAACTCTGGCATTCACCTCTTCACCTCTGCCCTTTTCCAGCAGACATAGGTAGGACTGGGCTGTCAGAAATGGCATTCCCTAGGCAGTTAATCCCAGCAGAGATGAAAAGAGGAACCCTGCATCCCTCTGACTTACCCCACAGCATGGGCAGGACCAGGAGCCCTCCAGCACAGACTCCTGGTGCTGAAGCCTCTTGGCTTTGGTTGCTTAAACACCAAAGCTTTTGGCAAATCATCCCTAAAGCATTCCCTTGGGAACATGAAGGTTCCCATGTTCATTTTGTAGTCCAATTTTTCACTAAAGCATATTTCAAGAGTATTTAAATCACAATGAGGTGACATGGTGCCAGCACAGCATTAGATACAGGACATGAGGAGACTCACCAGACAACATTCACTGCAGACTCTCCATCCTCAGCACTCCAGCTGCACTATTCTCATTTCTCACGGACTTTCAGTTCTGTTTCCAGGACCCCCATCAGGAAACGGATGGCCATTTCCAGAAGCAAATTCCCAAAGTACCATTAGTCCCAACCACTGCTCTTCTGCCCACCTCTGCTCCATCCTTTACCCTTTCTATAGCCACGACCCCACCCAGGACACAAAAGGAGGCTCCCAGGTGCCTCCTGAGACTCAAATCATTCCAGGTGGGTCAGGAGATAAATATAAATAAACTCATCCCTTCTGGGCTAACAAATTGTCTTTGTCCCCATTCCCCTTTCTGTCTCTTGTTCCTGTTTCCCAAGGCAAAACATACGGACCAGGTGGGGTCAGGGGAAAATGTCAAGTCCAAAACTAAACAAAACTTGTTTTTCCATCGGTTTCCATCAGGACTGTTCCGTTTTTCCCACTGATCCTCGGCCGTAGCCACAGGAGCAGCTTCTCTCCGTGACCTATGGGGGTGGGCAGAGGGATACCCATCCTGGTGTTTCCTTCCCATCCCCATAAAACATTGTCATCGCAGCTGGGAACGCGGCACGAGTTTTATTCCATGAAACATTATCCCAGAGAGCCTCAATTCTCGCGACAAACCCGTCCCACGCAGAGCTGGGTCCCACGTACCAGCGCTAAAAGCACACGCGTCCCCCTGAGGATCCCCCCGACCCCGGTGAGCCCCGCGCAGCCCTCCCTCTCCTCCGGCCACTCACCTGACGGCACCGTTCGCTCGTTCCCGGCGTGCTGCCCGAGCCAAGGGGATTTGCCCGGTCCCTACGTTAGGGCAGCTCGCTCTCGGCGCGGCTGCCGCTGCCACGGCACAACAGGGCGGCCGAAGGAGTGGGCCGGGCCGGGTCACCGGGCACCGGGATGAGGGGGCCGTTCCAGCCTTCTGCCCCCTCACGGGGCACAGGCTGCCATTACACGGCGGAGCAACGTCGGGCTTAGCCGAAGAGCCGAATGTGGCCGAGTGTAACTGATAATAGCCGAGTGTGTTCAAAGAGCCGAATGTGGAAGAGATTTGACGAACCGAAGCGAGCTCAACTGAATCTTACGAGTTTCGGCGAACCGTACAGAGCGCAGGTGAACCGAGGCAAACCTTACTAGCTCGGCCGGCAGAACCGAGCTCGGCCGAACCAGGCGAGCGGCTCCGAGTTCGGCCGAAGCGAGCCGAGCGCTAGCCCATCGGAGCGAACGGCTCCGAGTTCGGCCGGAACCGAGCCAATCTCGGCCGAATCCCGCCTCCTGCTCTCGTGACCATTAATTAGATAGACTGCAGCCACTGCCTAATGAGCTCCTGCCCCACCCCGCGCTCCCGTTCGTGTCCTTGCGATGGCCGGGCCGCCCGCGGGACTCGGCAGCAGGAAAACACCGAGCTGCGCGTGTTTAGAGAGAGGCGGCGCCGCTCTCCCGCGCAGCGCCTCGGCCCGGCCCGCGCCGCCCTCAGGGAACCGAACCGAGCGGAGTCCAAGGCAGCGAGCAGCTCCCAGTCCGGCCGCACTGAGCTGAGCGCGGCCGAACGCGGGGATTGGCTCCGAGTTCAGCTGAACGCAACGAGCGGCTCCGAGTCCGGCCGAACTGAACCGAGCTCAGCCGAATCCGGGGATTGGCTCCGAGTATGGCCGAACTGTGCCGAGTTTGGCCAAACGCCTGCGAGCGTCTCCGAGTTCAGCCGAACCGAGCCCTGCTCTACCGAACTGAACCGAATTCCACCGAACCCGGGCTCCTGCTCTCGTGACCATTAATGAGCGCGTGTGATGGGCTTTTAGATCAAAGCATTTTCCCTGTTTATCTCCTTACCTCTGTTTTCCTCCTGCCTTCCCTCCGCTGTTTCAGCCCACTGAACTTCATACCCCACAACTGCTTTGGCTCCTCTTTACCCTCCAGTAAATCCAATTTTCCCTACTTTTCTCATGTCCCTCTCTTTACTGTATTCCTCAACTTAACCAACCATCCCTGACCTCTAAGCTTTTGTTATCTTTTTTCCCAAGTCTTGGCTTAAAATGTTAAAATAGAAAGAATTCTCAATTTTTCACCTCTGGATGTGCTTGGAACAACACATCCTCAAAGGATTATACTGACTCTTCCTACCAGAACTGTATTTCAGTATTTTTCTGACCAGTACCAAGTCTAAGGCCACCTCAGCCAAACAGCAAAACCAAATGTGCATTCACAGTGATAAATGTGTCTGTGCTCTGCACACAGTGCTGTGTACACCTTGCCAAGGCCATAGGAGAGGACCTGCTGCTGCCACCTCACTGAACATGTCACAAACACATCAGTCACCCTCCTGACACTATTGCTCCCAGGGATTTTCCCTTTTCCAGGGTCCAAACTCATCAAAAGGAGTGAGAAAATGCTGTTGGCATAAGGAGCTGCGCAGTTCATGGGAAGGTCCTCGCTGGACAAGTGACACAAACAGCACAGGGAGCATTTAAGCCAAACCAAGTGACAAAAAGCCACATTGAGTTCAGAGAGAGGCTGAATCCCCGTAAGGAAATCCACTGTAACAATAAGCCAAATGATGAAAGTTCAGGGTTTGGCTGTGGCTAATGCCATCTTCTGGCATAAAATGTTATTTTATTATCCCAAATAGGCACAGACCAAAACAAAGGAGGGCATTTTAAATCCTAAGCTTATTAAGTGTAAGTGTAAATGAGATCAAATTAGAGAAAATCTGCCTGTAGCCACTTGTAAATTACTTTTCAATCAAATTACTTTTCAATCACTGAATAATTATTTTTGTAATGCTGGCCTTGAACTACAGCGTGTGAACTTATCAATATGAGTTGCTCTGGCTTTTTGTAATGTTGCCTTTAAACAGGGAAAGATTATCTTGGGCACCCCAAATCAGGTGAGAAAGAAAAAAAAAAAAGTAAAATGTCACAGGAATGACAGGACAGTGACGGCTGAAGCACCTGATCAGCAGGAAAATGCACAAATTCAGATAAGATATAGACTGTAATCACTGTTTCTGTGACTGATGGCTTCGGGTCCAAACCCAAGTGACCCTCATTTCCTCTGTCACCTGTGTGTCCTTGCTGTGTTTCCTTGAATGTGTCATAATACTTTGGAAGAAATTCTTCCCCTGCTCTTGCCTGAATTTGTCAGAAACGGTTCATTTAGACAGCACAGCACTCACAGAGAGCCAACCCCACAAGAGTCACAGCATGATTTCTCTCACCCTGAAACCCTGGCCAATGCCATCAGGTCAGTGTCCTATCCCAGAGCTGTGTTCAGTCCCAGCTCAGCAAGACAAGAGAAATTAAAAGAATTCAAGTCTTGAACATCAGGATGGTGTCAAAAATGGCCTATTTTAGGAAGAGTGGATGTACACAGGGGATTGGAGAATCTGCTTGGAAACAGCAGATTTCCAGATGACTTCTTTTCCACTGGGCTGTGCAAGAAATTATTTAATATTCCAATACTTCCACTTGGAGGCACACCCTGCTGCTTCAAGAACTTTCATTGTCAGCTGGAAGCCAACTGTCATTTAATTCCTACCTCTTAACTGTGAAATATTTTTATTTCTGACCTCTGTACTCCCTTGTCCCTAACCATTTTCCTAGAAAGGATTATAAACTGTACTTTGGAATAACACACTTGCTCCAACCTGAGGAGCTTCAATCAGCACCTTGATCCTTACTTCCTGAATTCACATCCCAGTAAAATGATTTCGGGCAGTGTAAAGTTCTACAATTTGATTTACTCCATACAATTTCTAGGCAACATGTTCTGCACATGCCTTTCCTCCCTCACAAGTATTTGTTACCTGCATAAGACAAAAGGCAGCTGAGGTAAGGCACAGATACCAGGTAAAAACAACCAACTACTGCAGGAGGACAATGAGCTGTGCACAGATTTATTTTATTTACATCTCTAGAATTGGAGCTCTAACATCCAACACAACTCAGCCAGGAAGGACCTGACAGTGGGGCTGGGCTGGACCCAAAGTGCATCCCTGGGGAGGCTGTGAGCCCAACCCTGAGCAGCTGTAACACGCAGCCTCTCACTCGGCACTTCTCAATTCCCTTTCAAATAGAAACTCCCTCCCATGAGGGAGCACAATCATTTATTCCAACTACAAAAACCACTGAGATGCCTTTCAGGACCCAACAGTGTTTAGTCAGTTCTTATTTTGCAGTTCACGAGGTATTTCAGTGATAAATTCCCTGTCATTGCTAAGAGCTGAGCAGCTCCTAAGTGGGATGGTTTCCAGTTATGTTTTTCTGACAGTAGCTCAAAGCTTAAGCAGTTTCAGGATCCACCAGTCTGAAGCCAGTGGGTTTCAGGCATCTTGCATGGATATTTATAACTTCAATGAAAATTCTACCTGCAATCTTAAATACATAAATATCTTCTACCACTTGGCTCTACTGAAAAGCTTTCTGCTAATATAATACAATATTTCTCTAGCAGAGGGATAACCATAATCCTAATTTGCATATTTTCCATCAGCACATTGGTTATTGCAATATTTTTCTACACCAGCCTCTTGGTACCAGGTCACACGTCAGCAGGAAGCCTTGGGCTTCTCAGGGGAATTTTTGCCTAAGTTCCAAGTCAGATCCAGCATCTGTTGCTTGGGTGATGTAGTGCATCTCCCTAGGTGGTTCCAGCCTGCACCCCAGCTCTGCAGGAGTGGCAGCAGTTGCAGTCCTTTAATGGTGAGGAGAGACTTCTCCCACTTGGCACTCTCCAAGGCTGAAGCACTCCTCAGTCCCAGAAGGCAGCAGCAAGGACTTCCCTTCAGCAGCCCAGGCCTTCCCGAGGGGCCGTTCCTGGGCCATCCCAGCCATTCCTGGGCCATCCTATCATACCGTAGTCTCTGTTTTTTTAACACTCCGACTGTGAAGGTGTTGTTCTATCAGCCTCTTCTCTTTTACATACCTGAGAGGGAGAATGCATTTAAATAACCTCTGCAAACTTTCAACCCGAATTCCAACCAGCTGGTCAAATGCCAATGGAAACTTTCCCAATGCAGGCAAGTTTATTGTTTTCAAAACATTTCCTGGACGCTTTGATTCAACATGATTATCAGCCCATCATGCAGTAACAGATCTATGGCTGTTGTAGCCTCTTAGTGCTCCTGGACTCAGGACTCAGTGGCTCACAAATATGGGAGCTCCTCTCGCTTGTACCTGTGGGGCATTTTGAGCTACTGTCAGGGGGATTCCTGTCATTCAACTCAAGTTTTAAAGGGACATCTGGCACTCATGTGGCTTAAATACTACAGAACCTAAATAGTACCATGTGTGGTACTGCCTTTATCCTTTCCAAGGGAATAGCAGCAAGTACAAACAGAGCCAGTCAAAGGCTCAGAAAGCAAATAGCAAACAAAATAAAGAGAAGTTACCCTGAGGATGCAAATTTTCTGAAATGCGTCTATTCCATGTGTAGACAGTATTAATTCTGGAATCTTTAAGAGTGACAGGATAGGGAAAGGATTATAAACTGTCCCAATCCCTTCATCCCTCCCATCACAGTCTGCTACCTGCACTCTGCTACATCTGTATGTTCTCCTCATGGGCCAGGCCACAATTGTACAGATTGCCCTGTACTCTGTGACACCTCATTTTGTGTCTGTTTACCTTGCAACTGTCTGTTCAATCTCCTGTTCCTCCTCTTCATTTATTCTGTGCAGAATCGATTCCAAAAAGGGAAGATGAAATGAAATGTACTGAGCAACCTAACAAGGAGAAGACAAGAAAGTCACTACTAACTATGGTCATTGAGAAAAATTCCATGAACTATGAGAAGTGAGGGTATACATACATCACTGCTGATCTCTTCCACGTCCCCATCCATGAGAAAGAACTTGGCAATCTTCTCAGAGGGCCCCTGCAGCAGCCTGTGCAGCAAGGGAACATCTCTACTCCTCAACTGCTTCTTTTCTGGAATTTATAAGCAATGTCATAAACATGGAACATCCCTATCTACCACCTGCAGTCATGAGCCTTTTTTCCTGATGCGGATCCCACCCTGACTCACATGCAATTACCAGATACCTAACAAGTCCCTAATATTGTGCCATTTAAAGCCCCTTCTCCCCCACTTCCCTACTATTCTCTCAGGTGTTCCCAGTAATAAAGATCAAATCTCCCTTTTCCTGAAAAAGTAATAGTAAACTGCTCTGGAAGTAAACTTTTTCCACTGAACAATGATGTCCTGGATTGTAAGGTAAGTGTGTATTCTATTTGCCATGTGTTAAAGGTGGGGCAGTTATCTTCTGTTAATTGGGCAGTTTTCTAATCTCTTCCACAACCAATTCTCTCTCCAGGGAGATAGCTTCTGTTAATGGGCCACTGAGCCTCACTGCATGACTGATAAAACTACATTATTCCATTGGGAGATGCGCCACCCAGGGGGAGGAGCCAAGCATTCCTACCTGCATATAATCACAGATTCTGGGACACCAGGACAACCCTTCTCCACTTGATTCCCAGAGGAAGACCAGGCCCATCTACACCACCACTATACCTTTGGAGGAAACCTGCACCCTTCTAGAGGATCACTGCTTCAGCAGAACCACATCTGTCACTGCAGGAGGAGCAGCCACCATTGAATGGTGTTACCAACACCCTGACCCCAGAGTGTCAAGTCATATTCTGACTCTGTCAGGGGTTTGTTTTTTCCTTTTGTATGTACTATTGCATTTGTATTTTTAATTTTCCTAGTAAAGAGCTGTTTTTCCTACTCCCATATCTTTGCCTGAGAGCCCCTTAATTTCAAAATTATAATAATTTGGAGGGAAGGGATTTACATTTTCCATTTCAAGGGAGGCTCCTGCCTTCTTTAGCAGACACCTGTCTCTTCAAACCAAGATAAATGACTCCTTTGAACTCATCGTATGCAATCCAAAGCTGTCAGCTGGAAGGGCCCACAATACAATTATTCAGCTTTTCCTCTCCAGAGGAGACATCTCTGAAGGGTCGCTGAGAAGGCAAAATGCCACACCACACACACAGTGCACTAACAAGGACAGAGGCCTGGGATGAGTCCTGTTACTCCAAGGGACACTATCCACACACAGAGAATGAATAGAGGTGAAGTGATCAGGCAGCAGTAGCTGGCTTACCTCCAGATGCATGGATAACATAAAGTGCAAATTCATGGGGGCTGTTCTCTATCTGTGGAAAAAAAAAAGAAAATACATTCAGACTCACAGATGCTCCCAGCACTTCCCTCTCAGCACATTTTCCCTGGGTGTCTCAGCTCAGAGATTTGGATCAAAGTCTGAGACAGGGATCCTGTCTGTAGAAGAGTTAAAAGATACCGGGTCTGGATAAGACAGAAAGCTGTGCTACCATGTTCATTGTCCCTGTGCCAGCCCTAACCCTTGCCTTCCGATGCTGCCCAAATCAGTAACACACTGTACCCCCAGATCTTTCCTGCCTGTTTTCCTTGCAGCGTCCTTAACTACTTTCTACAGCTCACTTCTCCCATCACACGTAGATCTATTTGTGTTGCCATCAAGGTAAACCTCCGTGACCTACCCTCGTGCCTGACTGCCACATTCAGAAAACAGCAGAGCTTTTGAACACTTACTTTGCAATTTCCTCGCTACAACTTCACACCCTGCTCTGTGTTTCCCTTCCCTATTACTCCTAGAAGTTAAATTTTCCTTCCAAGACACTCCCAAGTATTACTACCCAAACAAAGGAGTCCTGCAATAGTGAAGTCTCTAGGCCAGTTAAATGGGAAGTTGAAGGGCATTAAAGTATAAATTAAATGCTAAACAGCCATGCAAAATCAAGATATTTGAGAAATATGCAGCAGCAAGGGCAAAGCCACTTCTGACCACATATAATGTTGTTAGTAGGAGATAGTTCCAAGGAAATTCCAAGGGGAGGAAAAAAAAAAATCAGTAGTTTCAGACAGTATGGCACTGACCTTGAGCAGTGCTTTTAACTCTAACCTTCCGCATCTTTCTATACGCGTGGCTCTGAGAGAAAGCACGTCCCAGACAGACAGACAGGCAGACAGACAGGCAGACAGACAGGCAGACAGGCAGACAGACAGGCAGACAGACAGGCAGACAGACAGACACACAGCCAGCCAGCCAGCCACTCGTGCTGATCGGCAGTTGTTTCACACATGCCGCAGTTCCCGGGGCTGTCCGCGGGAGGGCAGCACCGCCCGGGACAAGGCGCGGCCTTTCCCTGCCCTGGCAATGCCGAAGCGCGGCAGCGTTCGCCCCCGAGCGGGAGTTCAGAGAAGCGGCTCTGCACCTCTCCGATCGCCGCACGACTGAAACTTTTCTGGCCTCTGAGAGCCATGAAACACTGGTAAAATAAACCCAACCCATGCATTTAAAATTGCCTATATGAGTTTTTTTTACACTCTACTCCATGCACTATCCCCGACCAGTTATTCCTCATCTTTCCCACAGTGCTGGAGTGCGCATTGGAATGAACACTTCCAGAGCACGGCCACACTTCTTCCTGCCAGCAGACTTACCTTAAACTTATGAAGCAACTGTTCTATCACTTGTCTGGTTCTCATCTGGCTGTTGATTCTTATTTTGGTTTCCCATCCAAAAGCCGGAGTGAAAACTGACGTCTAGGAACAAGAACAGTCGCACCACGGTGCGAGCTTAAGGCAAAACTCACTGGACAAAGGTTCCCTGTCCCCCAGGTGACAAAGCCAAGCCTAACATTTCCTACCTCGTGGTTGTAGAAGTGGCCATTGATTGAGAACCTGCGAGTTTCTACTTCTGTCCTGGTTATCGTGGGGAGCTTGATCCTCTTGCGCACGGCCGTGGCATCGCTGCTGGTCCGGGGCAGGGTGGCACAGTCGAGCTCCTGCTCCCTCCTGGACTTCAGCGTGTGACTTTCATAACATGGATAACCTGGACAGAATAAAACCATGCATCGTGTCCAGCTGCTCACCACTCCCTACCAGCACCCCCAGAGGAAGGAGGCGCTCAGTGAAGGGNGATGAAGAATAGGCTGATTGCAGTGGTGGCAGTTTGCTGTTTTGTTCCCTTGGGAACAATTTCCTGGATAAAAGCACAGCTCATTCCCACTGGCTGTTCACCAAGTCACCTGCACAGCACTGTTGGCCCCAACCAGCCCTAGGTCCTGTGTTTCCCCAGCTTGCAGTACATGGGACACAGAGCAAAGAGATTTCCCTCTGCTGGTAGGGAAGGCCTGACATGTGAGATGCCTTTTGCACTGTCACAGAACACAGAATTTTTTGTTAACCTGAGAGCACTGACACTAACTTTGCTCGAGGTCTGGCTGTTCCTCAGTAGATTTCAGTGTATCCCCGCTAATGTGATGGAGGTCATCAAATTCTCCCCAGCGAGTCATTCCCCTGAAAGACCAAACATGTAGTTATCATTGACTGCTCCTCATAAACTCAGTGATTTCAGTTTATCCTGTGGCATAAATATTCAGTTTATTACTGTGGGTTCATGTAATACATTCCTATCCCTGCTCAATTTACAATCTTCAGCATGGTAATTTTAGTTTAAATCATAACAGAATCAGGTATTAAAATACCTGATGTATGACCTGGGATCCCAAATGTAAAATATCTAATTTAAAACCTGTTGAAGATCAACCAGGACATAACAAACAACTTGCAGTAATTCCTGATCTGTTTTACAGCAACACCCTGGATTAATCACACTCAGACTATCAAGCAGGCACACAAAGCACACATATGGTTGTTTAAAAGAGAGTTATTAATAGAGGGTTGTTACAGAACACAGGTCTGTTACACTGGTTAAATTACACACAGCCCCTTGTGCTGTCCAAACCAGCTGTGAATGAGAGCAGGAAGTTCCATTCAGCCTTTCAGAAAACCTATATTAATGTCAATATTTCCATAAATCACTGCCCAAACTCTTCAGCATAAGGTCTTCAGCCAAGTACTGCTCTGAGAATAAACCAATTTGTAGTGCAATATTAAAAATTAATTTCATGTGTATATATGTATTCCCAACAATATTCAGCTACCTCCAATTTACATGTCAAACAAGACAAGGTCTTGGTTGTATTCCACACGTTTACCAAGTTCATTTAAGATCAGACAGCCAAGCTGCTCTGCATACCTTAAAGCATGTCAGGGCAGCCCCACTGAGCTGATCCCCATTTCTGGGATCATGAGTTAATGTTTACTTTAGGATACAGATTTCCACTGGTCAGAAGCCTTTTAAGAACCGCCCTGCAGGCCACGTGCACCCCACACCAGCAGACCTGGTCAAGGTAAACCAAGAGCCAGATTTGCCTAAAACTCGGGTTCTTTCCTAGCTACTCCTGTCAAAATTCATCCCTGAATTTCAACAGCCAGTGATGGGGAAGAAGACTACTCGAACTCCACAGCTGCAAAGGTGGCAGAATTAAATCCCCAGTTCCAACATGTCCCACATGCAATCTCAGACAATAAGTCATTAGAAAAATAAATTCTGCAATACACAATTTATCAGGGAGTCATTCAAGATGAACATTGGCTCTGCCTCTGTATTACAAAATTCAGCTCATCAAATTCACCAACCAAGGCTGGGCAAACAGTGCTCAAAACAAAGAAAAAGTACACTGAGTACCTGTATCAGCTGAGCACAACACACTGGGATATAAAATGTCATTGGCAGCAGCTGGAACAGCTGGTCTGTGGGCCTTTTAAGGGGTTTTTACACTAAATTTTGCACAGACAAAGCCAGTATTCATTCCCTGACTTGAACTTCACCTGAGCAGCAATGGTTCTACACCTCACATACCTGGGAGCTGGGCAGACAATCCCTCCACATTTACCTACCAGATTTTGCTTCATGCTCCAGTGTGTGCACCAACATGAGGCCTTTCAGGGGCTACCAGTATCAGGTGTACACAGAAATGTGTGGGGTTTGTTTGGGTCTTTTCCAATATTTTTATATACATCAATTTCCCAGTCCTTGTATAGGAATAGTCAGTTCCCATGAAAAAGAGCAGCCTCCTCCAGCTCCTCAGCCTGAGGGCCAAACACAGATGCTACAAACACACACCTTTCTGCCCAGCAGAAGCTGTTGAAAGGCTCTGCTGTCCTTTGGGGAATCTGGGATACCCAGTGCAGCCAGCCATATCCATTAAAACCATAACACGAGCTATCTTGCAATGCTAGCCTCCTTAGGGAAGTTCATACATTACCTTTTACTAGGGAAAAAACCCACATTCTCAGTTGACTTCAGAGTTACAAAAGAGGGTATCTGCTTCTCATCCTGAATTTTTAATCGGATAGGATGTTGCACTCCCCAGAATATTGAGAGGATGCCTTCAATGAATGGTGTGCTTCCTTCTTGCTGGAGAAAAAGAGTGAAATAGTGCTGCATAATAATGGAGTAAAAATAACCAACTAATAATAATCTATCTCCCCTCAAAGTAACAGGAATACAATGAAATCACTGAGGCTGACGCTGCCCTGGAACAGATTACTGGAAAAGTGTAACCTCAGTTTTGAGCAATTTCCAAAACAGCCAAAGCTGCAGGCTGACCTGATCAGTTCAGGAAACCTGTTCTGGTTTATTGTATTAGATGGAACATGTCATGCATTAAAAACACCACAGCAGTGAGGAGAAGAGAGCACTAATTTGTGATGTCCAGATTAGTGGAGTTTCTCACCCCTAAATCCTTACCTGATTATATGTCAGTTGCAGATTCTCTTGATCTGAGTAGTAAGAGTTATAATTCTTCAGAAGAGAACTGAGCTGCTCTCTAGAATAAAGATCACAATGAAAAAAAGTATTTTTTAACATCTCTGTAAAATGCAGGTGGTATGTGGCACGGTAACACCCCATAACTATGCAGCCCACTGCATCCTTGTATAGGTTTATTAACGATCCATATAGTTTTGTCAAGTTACTGGGTTGCTCGTAAGTTGCTTCTTTAAAGATCCAGATGAAATTAATTAGTCAGTCTCACATGACCTTAATAACACTGCCCCAGAATAGCTTGTACTTTGCACCTCTGTAGCAGTCATGAGGAGGAAGCAAAAATAACAACATCCCCATGCACCAATGTTGCAGGTTACTTTAACCAGGCTACACTTGGTTTTCCCTGCATGATGGCTTCCATTCAATTTTAATACTGCTTCAGATACTTTTCTTATTTCCAAACACCTACAGAATGTCTACCATTTCTATTTCCCTCTGCTTGAAATAAAGCAGCTTTGCACCATGTCTTTGCTGAGAAAGGAAGATGACCTCTGCCAACAAGCAAGGAGCCATGGAGACATAAAGCTAGATGCAGCTCAGGCTATGGAGGGCCGAACAATGACAGAATTAATTGAAATGTATTTCAAGGCCATCGAGAATGAAACACTCTTCCCCACACAATTTAAAGATGACTCAGACTGTAATTCAAGCAATTCGCACCAGCAGAGGTGGTTAACCATGGGGAACAACTGCATGGAAGTGTACAAATTCTTCCTTATGGACTAACGATTACAATGGTTTCATGTCCTGCCTCGCAGTGATGTGTGAAGACACCAAGTTTGTTTCCAAATAGCGCCTGTTATTTGCACCTTTGTGGGAGCTGTTGGAACAGCAGGCCCACAGACTGAACACACAGCACCTGCAAACTCTGCACCACATGTTCCTCAGAGAGCTGTTGAAGCTATTCAGAACTCATGTACCATCAGAAACACTATTACAACTCCTCCACCAATTTTAAATAAAGTGTCCCAGAGGAACTGACAACATGGGGATAGGCCCCAGGAATGTGGCCTTCCCCTAGGCCCAGCTGCCCACACATCAGAGAGGAACCAGGGACAGCCAGGAGGGCAGGTAACATGTCCAGGCTGCGCTTGGGTAAGAGGGTCGTGCAAAGCATGAGCACTGAAAGCTTTTCCTGATATACCTATCCCTCCCCTCTCCACTTAATAAACAGGACAGTGTCCTGTTGCTTTAGAGAGCCTTTTCCCACGGTGAGAAGGGAAAAGATCAACTGGGCTTTTACCTACCTAGCAGGTAACATGAGGACAAGGGCCGCACCACTAAACTCAAGGTTCATTGCATTCCCTGCTAATTCTGTGGATGTAAATTATTTACTCTACATTACTGCAATTCCACACACAAAAATATTTTTAACTAGATTTATCAACTGGATTCTAAACAAGGACTTTCCACATTTACTTCAACTTACTTGGTCTTAAATCCTCAGAATACTGGTGGCAAAACCACTTCTTTGCATTGGGTTGAAATAGCTCATTACAGCTTCTTTGAGCTCGTGAGCTGTGAGTGACTGCATTCAGGTCATCCCACCAAAAGGCAATGCAAATAGATTTGGATATGAATCAGATACAAGCCCAGTTTTGATCATGCTGGCTACAGGTAAGCAAGATTAAGCACATCTTGGCCTCGTACATAAGCAAGCTCCAGATGCAATTCACAATTAACAGGCAAGTAGGAGATAGGCAGTTCTGTCTGACAGATGTTGTGACAGACCTGCTGATCCTGCCTAACCAATGCCTCAAATTCAAGTCTCTTTGTACTTCACAGCATTTGGCAATCATTTTATTGACAGCTGTTATTTCACAGGTTTTTTCCAAGTAGGAAGTTGGGAAGGTGAGCTCCCTGAAGATGGATGAGAAATACATAAAGGACTTGGGTCACACTCTGAGTCCCACCTATTACTGTTAGTCCATGTTGACTGCAAAAGCAAATAAAACCATAGACTAACAGCAGTAAGTGGTCTGGTAAGGGTCATCTTTGAAGCAGATTCTGTTTCTCAGAGCAAGCTCTCAAGATTTCCACACAGTTTCTTGCCTTGTCTAGAAAAGCTTGCCATTACCTACCTCAGAAGTTTGCCTAAGTAAATCTTTCAGGTTTCAGCCTTGCATTAGTGCAACCAACAGTGACAAACCACACAAGCAATTAGAAAAGCCCTGAGGGAGAGATTAAAAGCAGCTCACTCTGACTTGTTTGTCCTTGTGAGGTAGAAACATAAGAGAAAAAAAACATTTTCCTTCTTTTTGCCCCAGAAGGGAATATCTGTACCAACCTAGTTTCAGGAATAGTCTTACTGTAACACATCTTCCTGCTGCCCTAACCTAGAGACAGATGCGATCTCTGCTGAGTTTGGCATCTGGAAAATCAGCAGCTGTTGCGTTGCAAGCAGCTTTGTGACAACAGCCAAACACAGCCATTAATAGAAATGAAAGCCAAGTAACTGGCAGAACAACTCACCCCAAAAACATAACATGCACTGCAGATTGACCACTTTCTTCAGAAGCAAAAGCAGGATACAAAGCTGCAAGATCAGGTGCCCCAGTGATGAAGCACAACAGAGCCCAGGCTGCTCTCTGGAAACACTAAGCCAGGACAGCTCACCTGTGCTCTCTCATGCCCAAGCGCTACACACAAGCTGTGAATATTTATGGCAGTTTTGCTGGAGACGCAGCAGTTCAGCCAGCCAAATCATCCCACAACCTTTGGTCAGCCTTTTGATCCAGCCATTGTGCAATTCCCAAACAGCAAGCTTGCCCCATCAGCAAGATTCGCAGGATAAAACTGGAAGAGAAGTATTGTAACAGCAGATTCAAGGTACAGATGAGGGATAACAGTCTAGAAATTGCATTGGAAGCAAGCCTGAGTGCATATGGAATGTCAGTGGTTCTTGAAACACTTATTTCCCTTTATGCAAGGCAAAGAAAGTTTAAACCATGGCTGTCATACAGAAAGGTCTCAACTCGGATGCACATTTCACCACATGAACAGGCAAGTATATAGAGGAGTAAAGCCCCATAGACACTGGTTGGCTTGGTACATTCCCAAACACTTTTGCATCACACACATTAATTACCTGTGACACAAAAGCACTGTGATCCAAATTAGCAGCAGTATAAAGGGAACAACTCTTGAAGAGCTCTCTTGAAGAGAACTCTTGAAGGAAAAGCATCCCACAAATGACAGTTAGACTGCAATTCCAAGCTTTTTTTACAAGTAGATGAAAGAGACACTTCCTCTGACCACAGCAGAGAGCTAGCAACCCAAAAGTCATTCTGCACAGATACGCTGCAACCCAGTGCTGAAAATCCCAAACTGCAGACAAGCTGAGCTCAACCCTGGAACTTATGGTCAATTCCAATAGATATCCTAGACAGGAAGGTCTTCTTCCCTAACTTGTAATTTTATTTCAGAAGGGCTGTTCTCCTTAAGGAACAAAAACTACAGACCCAAAGGCTTAATGCTCTGTTCTTTTAATTCCATGTAAAGGCCAAGTCTGTTCTGCAGACAGGTTAAACTAACTAAGAGTTAGGGACTGCTGTTGCTACAGGCTGAGCTCTCTACAGGATCCCCTGTCAAGGAATACATGTGGAATAACTTGAAAGAAAGCAGCAAAGTCATTAAATATTCAGGATTTTAATAATTTACCTGGTTACAAACTTCTCTTCATTGAGGAAAACAGAAGGCAGATGCTGTGCCTTCATAGTCACTTTCTTCATTTACTCAGAAGAGATGAATCTAAGCAAAAGGTGAAAAAAAGCAAATACATTCACTACTGCTACTACAAAAGATGGAATAGTAATCAAGCACAAAGCTTTAGCTGGCCAAGTGAAACAGGCTGGGACACTCAAGCTGAGGGCTCACTACACCGTATTTTGACTACTTCACACTTTAATACCTTAATACCCAAGTATTTCCCACTCCTAATGAAAAAAGGCATAAGCCATTCCCATCAAGTATATAACAGTACCTTAAATCCCAAGTACTACATCTAGCAGGACCTTTTCAAGCAGTTTTAGGACTACTTCAACTGCAGGATTATGCTCCAGTTGTTAGCAGTCTGAGATAGCAGCCCATGTACTGGCCAGGATTCATGTGTCCTCCAGGACAGAGCATTACCCAGGGTCACCGAAACACACCAGGACTCAGCAAACCTCCCTCATCCACATTCCTAAAACTAGGCAAGGGAAGGAGTGTTGATGATTAGCAGTGTCCTGCAGCACACCAAGAAAGCAAGTGGAATAGCAAAGAGAGAACAAGACAGTAATTTCAGGGAGGTAGCAATACAACTTACAGATTTCCACACTGGGATTCAAGTATATTATGCAGGCAATGAGCCAGAGCCATGAGACTTCAACAATGCATTCCTCAAAAATTATGGAGTCTAGGCTCTTTCCTTCACCCTCAGGTACTAGAATAAAAGGAAGACCGAGGAATTTACTGAACAAGTGGCATCACACATGGCAGGGAAAACACCTTCGAAAAATCTAATTAAAAGCAGTAACATCTTCAAAGACTGCACTGGAAGTTGATCATTCCACTTCCATTTCTCTTATTTGGGCATGATGACAGAGGAGTTTGGCTCACAGCATTCAATGTCCATTGTCCCTTATGCCAGGGGATTGAATTGAATCTCATTTCAGACTGCATTGGACAGGGCCTGGTTAAAGATATCTGCAAAGTAATTGGTTGTCTATAGTCCCAATGACGAGCAGCCTTCCAAAAACTGATTTAGGGAACATTCAACCTTGAACAGATCATGGCTGGGCAAAGAGTAAACACTTCACCTCTATGTACTGCACTACTGAGCTGCTTTTTTAGATGTCACCAATTTTCCACAATCAGATAAATAGCTTCTAAAAAAACCCGTATGTGGACAAATGAGAAGTTTTGCATATAAAAACCATGATCTTCACCCTACAAAATATACAGGAAGTTATTTCCTAACCCCTAAAACCAAAATGAGCTTCACCTGAGCAGCTGGTGTTTCTAGCAGTGCTCTATCAGGAGCTTACTGAAAGGAGCAGCTTTGTCCTCTGGGTGACATCCATCAAGACAAAAACATAGCTGCAAGCCAAACAAACCCAGGGACTTCTGTACAGACATGAGTTTGTGTGTGAGAAATACACTGCTGTATAGCACTGCTTGAGTTTTACCTCTGAAATTACTTCAGTAACCACTGGCCACACCTTGAAATCTGATTTTATGTGATTTACTTCAGACTTCTAAGTGAAGCAGCTGCCTGTGTCTTGTAATTTCAAGCCATTTTTACAAGATGCAGAGGAGTTTATGTACTTTGGCACCTGAATAACTGAACATACACTTCAGCTTCCTCCCACCTGTCAGGAAACAACATGTTAAGAGCAGTGGATAGCCAAGTCACCTCTATTAACTGTAGAGCAGCAACACTGGCAAGCTCCAGCACCGCTTCACTGCTTGTGGTTGCACTCTTTTCTACAGTATTTGGCCTTAAAATGATTCATCTGAAAGAAAAAGCTGATCTCTGCACATGGAGAGAAGTGACCTTTACAAACACACACAAAAGAGATGAACACTATGTTTTGCTACGTAGTGGATGGCTCCTAGTAAATTATTTGTCTTAAACAACTCAAACAGATTTTAAATCAGCCGTGTGCCATTAAAATGCTGAAAATAAAGCTAACTGGAAGAGTGGGTGGTGGTGAGGATAATTCTTCCCCAATGCCTTTCTCTTTCTCTCCCTCATGGCCACAATATCCAGGACAAATCCTTCTCTCCTATGGCTGGGGGAGAAGCAGAACTCTCACTGTGTTTTCCTCAGTTATGTGACCTGCTGTGCTTATCAGCCTTGTACCAGACACTTCCACAGCACCAGCTCACTCCAGAGATTAACCTCTTCTCCCTGCATCCTTCCCATGGGCACATTCTGGCTGCACACCTCTCACAGCACTTATTTTTAGCCAAGACCTAAACCTGTGGGTTGCCACCACGCACTGACTTCCTCAGCACCAGTACCTGACACAACACATGTCAGGATATTTGCACTGGCACTCCCTAAACCCACAAATATTTCCCATCACCTCCTGCTATCTTGATGCTTTCCATGTCACTTCCCTGTAGTCCATTTGAGGAAGCAAACAGAAGTGAAATGCCATCTCCATTGCTTCCTTTGATTTGAGCTAACCAAACCATGCTAATTTTCCAGCCTCTCCAACCATTATCCGCCGGTGTCATTTATTCAAAGCCATCTCCTGACTTATGTTAAACTGGACTAGAAGGGCAGAATTTCCTCAGATAGGTTACACCTGGAAAGTGGGATCTTGGCTGGACTAAACTGCTGGCCTGAGACTTAACTAAATAGAAATGTAATGCTTGGAGGAAGACTGACTGAAGCCTGAAATACGTAGTGAAGGAAAGAAAGGAAAGCAAAGGGAAAATTTCAGGAGGAAATGAAAACTGGGGCAGCTGCAAACTGAGCATCTATGGAAGAGGACTGCAACTACTGGAGGAGTCTAGGAAAAGCAAAGGGAAAACAGATCAGTGCACATTTCAAAGCTGCAAGAGCATCAACACATCAGGACACAAGACAAATCTCACAAAGGTAATAAGCTGTTCTTGTCTGTAAGATTCATATCTTACCTGAAATGTGGGGGTTTTTTCCCAAAGAAAAAGTCCAAGTGTCGATGCAGAGGCAGGTAAGAGGACTTGTTCCCTTTTATTCAGCACAGTGATATGTAAGTCGTTTACTGAAGGGGACAGACCAGGGACAGTAAAGTGCAGGAATGACAAAGCAGAAGTTAAGAGCAAATGGCTAAACAGATTTTTAGACAAGGATAAAAAAAGGCAGCTGCAGAGGAGGACTGGAAGGAGAGGGACACCCGAGATCCAGAACGGAGCCAGGCAGGAGCAGCAAGGCAGCTCCTCAATTTGTGTGATAGCCTGGATGTGCTTTCTGGTGCATCCATATATTAAGACAGGGCCCGCAGAGTGCAGTGTGCCACACAGAACCTCTGCCAGTGCTAGAGAAACTAAAATCCAAACCTCAGCAAAGACCCCTCAGTATTTTGACCCAGTGCTTCCCTAAGCTCTTCCAAACCCACACGAAGTCAGGATAGGGCAAACCTCTTCATTTTCTTTTATAGAAACCACAAGGCTCAGCTGTCTATTAACTCAGCTATCAAGTACACACACTGGAATATTTCGTACAGCACAAAGCTTTGCACCATAGGTACAACACTGTATCCAGCTAAGTTGTCTTCTAAACTCAAAAGTGTCTGGTATTTAGCAAATTTTTCTATCATGATTGGTTTCTATAAAGATGAATCTAACATTTGTTCAGTTAGATAAATTCAGTATCAACAGAATAATTTTACTAGTCACATACTGTAGTTATGAGACTATTCCCTTTTTTAATTCTTTTTTTTTCTGTTAGATATCCCTACCACTAAAGATAAAGGTGGTAATTAAAACAAAGTACTTACTCTGAACAATTGTGTTTTCTCCTCTAAAAAAAAGGGCTTTGTTTTTTTCTTGGGCTTTCAGATTTCTTCACACCTTATTTTAATAATTAGCTGTTCAGTACAGAGCATTAAGAGCACTCCTTGAGTACAAATCACAGCAGAAGCCCTCTGCTCAGGCAGGCTCGGAATGGGATTTGACAAAACCAGCAGTAAGTCGGTTTATGTGAATATGGCCCCTTAACTTTCCCAGGCACAACGCAGGAGGCGCACACACGCTCCCTCCCCTCAGGCATTGCTGGAGAGGGGCTCGCACACATCACTTCCAAACGCTGCGTTACCCCATTTTAGGAGGAGAAGTTCCTTTCCGTTTGCAGCCGACCGGCACAGGCCGTTTTCAGCCGCCCGAAAGAGCGCACAAGGTCACTGATGTCACTCCCAAATCACACCCGTGGCCAGTGAAGGGCACTGCGGGCTCGTGGCCACGGGCACGCCGAGGAGAGGCACTACCTGTTACCCGCCCGCCTCAGTCTCAGCTGGCTCTCACAAAGCCTTTAGGAACTTCTGTCAAGTATTTCTCCTTCCCTCCGGCCCCCGAATGACCGCAGAGAAGTGTGGCCGGAGTTCCGGCTGGATGCCGAGGACCTTGCTTCCCCCGCCCCGCAGCTCACCCAGCGAGCAGAACAGCTCCAGCCTCCCTCGGCACTTACCTGGCCGTGCGGTGCGAGCAGGAGAAGCACGGGAGGAGTTTCACACACCTTTCCCCGAGCCCCGAAAGAGGCATGGCAGCATGGTCCGGGCGAACAGCCACCTCTGCTGCCGCATGGGACCCACAGAGCTGTTAATTACTATTTTGCTTAACAAACTGGGAATGCTGGAAGCCCAGGACACTCCCCGCACCTCGGTGCACGTCGGGAATATTTACCTACCACTTTCCTTTCTCCGAGCGCTGACAGGAGCCCGCCCTTAGTCGCGGTTCCACCTCCAGGAGGCTCCGGTTAACGCTTTAATCACTAACTTGACAAAGGGAGGCAACCTGCCGACTCCCTGGAGTCATCTGGTGACACGCCGTGAAACATCCTGTGCCCAAAGCACCTGTTAGGCTTTAACCTCTTCTGTTTTCTAATCCAGTGGATAAAGCCTTCCCTCAGATACATGCCCATCTTCAGTGTTTGGGGGAATAACTGGTGCAATCCATCAGATCATGCCCCAGTGTAGATATGTAAATTCAGAACATCATGACACATTGTGACAGCACAGCTTGCTCCCTTAACCCCCCACAGTTATTTTGCTGAACTGTATAATACCCTTATGAATATTACTGGGCAATAGTTGCATCTGTAAGAAGGAAAGCATCGTCTCTTACTGTAATTGCTCAGCAGTAAATTGCATAAGCAAATGCTTAAGCTAGAAAAAAGAATTGAACCGAGACACGCCTTCACAGTTCCTACTGTTTGCCCATCTGTTTCCAGCAAAGAATTCATTCACCAGCTCAACCCCAAAACAAGAATTGGGCTACAGAGAAGAGCATGAAAAACACCAAACCTGAATTTGTCCTTACATCCATTTTATTGCACTGATTTATATGGAGTTACTTTTGCTTTATATAATTTGATGCTAGGCAGAGGCAGAACAGACTTCAATATGCAAATATTTGATTCCTGATCACATCCTATCCTGTGGTATACTTCTGTCCAGAGATGGACACACTGCCAAACACACCACAGTAAGCCTGGTCTTTGGGATTAAAGTTTGTGTTGCAGTTTCTGGCTTTGCACCTTGAAAATATTGACACAAGGATTTAATTGGTATTTACAACATTGAGAATCACTCAAAACAGGAGGGAAGCAACATGCAATGTTTGTTTACTCAGTTTACAACAGCATAGAAGCTCTGTGCTGAGGCTTGGAGCTTCATGCCAAGCTCAATCTCTGGAACTGCTCCATCTCAAGTGGGACAGTTTAGCACAAATCCACACATCTTCCCAATTGCTGTGAAACCAGAGGTTTGATTTTTCCTGTCCCAGTTCCAGATACCTGCACACGCTGCCTGATGCTCTGGGGTCAGAGAGCTGGAGCAGACAGCAATAACAGCCTGACCCCTTCAAGTCTCTAACCCAAGATAATCTCAAATATCTGTTTCTGACAAGGCTGCCACCCCGCTGGACACTCACATCATGAGGCTCTTGGGCACCAGGAGGTACTCAAGTATTTTTATGTCTGAAGACCACACTATTGGCTTACAACAGCAAAATGTGATGTTAACCCTCCCCCTTCCAAGGATAAACCAGGCTTCACCCCAACCCCAAACTTTTCAACTTAAAAAGCAAACAAAATCTCAAATTTCTAGGGATAGCTTTTTTTTTTTAAAGTTTATAACCAAGTTTTTGAAAGCTCAATGCTTAAAGTACTTAGATTCATGCAAACATGTCTCAATAAGAAATTAATACAATAAAGCAATGAAACCTCTAATTGTAATAAAAACCTACAGTTCCCATTTCCAGTAAAACCAGGTGTGTTGGTCCTTACCTTGGCCTGGGCAGTGTGGCTCTGGTTTGTTTCCAGTTTTCTCTCTCACCCTTGAACTCTTTCTACCAATGGACAAGTTTTGACCTCATCTGAATCACACAAAATTACCCGGTGAATACTTGGGAAGGACTGGTCAGTGCAGACTGGGAACAGGTATAGGGAGGAGAAACAGGTCTTCAGACCTGTTTCCTTTCAGAGCAGGAACTACTTTACTGTCAATGCCAAGAAACAGAAGGCTTTGATTCCTTTCATATAAATTAAATAATCAATGCACAGAGACAATTATTTTTTCATCTTTCATAATCAGCATAGTTTGCATGCCCTGGAAATCTATGAACAAGTCACAACTTGGTAATACTATTTCACCTCTTGAGTGAAAGGGTAACAATAATTTCTTTAGAACAGGCAGGGAATGTGATGATCCTGGAGGCTTTACAGACTGTTATACTTCGGCTCCTTGGATGATTAATAACTAAGTAATTTTAGGTTAATAAGTAATTGGAAGTTGGAGTTGAGCTACTTCATAACTTGGCCTCAAATCATTAACAAACACACTGCTAAAGGTAGGAGAGAACCTCTAACGGGAAAAACAGGAGAGATTCCTGTTCTATTTTTGTAGTAGACAATCACAATAAGCAGGCTGCCATGGCAGCATCACACACACGTGCTGCACTTCAGTGGAAGGACTTTGATAAACACAAAATATTCCTTTGTTTTACAGTAAGAAGGAAAATCCCTAATCCTGTTTGCAAACACCTATTTCTGGACCACTCATTAACTTAAAACACAGAAAATTCTTCCAGGATTTTCTGAGCTACCTACTGTAATGTAAAAGGAGAGCCTCATCTGAAAAGACCTGAATTTAACTTAGAAAACAAGTAATCAATTCTTTCATTCTCTTTACAAATGCTACCAGAAGGGTGGCATGATCATAGGAACAAATCAAGACATTAAAACCTGAATTTAGGCTGCAGAGGGCCTCCCACTCCAGCAAGATTATTGTCATCACACCCAAGTGCCAACAGCAATAGTTGTGTGCCAGGACATGTTCTGAAGGCACAACTGATAAGCACAGAAACCAGAAACTGGGTGACAGATACTAGCTCTGATATTGAAATATGCAGTGCACACAAAGGCTTGTGCACTGTCATAAGCCATAATCTCCCACACACACCATTTGGTGGATTTGAGGGCCATGAGTTTTTAAGTAATAGAAAAGAAGCAGAGCTGAAGTTGGCAGCAGCACACGTACTAAAGGCTATGGTTTTAAATACCACATCAAGAATTGGAACTTACCAAACACTTACCAAACACTACTTGCCTGCATGGAAAGTAGCTTGCAGGTCTCACTGTTATTATCCTCATGAGCCTCTGCTGAATGGGGAGGTCTGACCCAAGCATCTGAAATACCTTTAGTCATGCCTCGTGGCTGTCACTGCCTATCCACACCCATGAAATCATCCCTTTCGTATTACAGGACTTTGTAGAGGCACACAAGGATTTTTACTGCCTGGAGTTACAAGTATCATAGAGGACAGAACCGAGGGGACTGCCCTGTCCCAAAGAGCTATGGTAATACAGCTTGTCACTCCCAATTAGGGCTCAGCCAGGAGTAAAATCACTGCTCCATCACCCAGCCACCTTGCACAGCACTTAGAAATTGTGACTTGGCCACACTCAAGGTTTTCAGATGTGCATTTTTCTTAAGTTCATTAAACATAATTTCTCTTTTTTTTTTTTTTTTTTTTTGTAAGTCATGCTATATATCTGGATTATTCTGTCTTCAAGATACAAAACCCTTGGCCTCCCTTACTTTTGACAGCTGCTATCAAGACCCTCCCAATTCCCACACAAACATCCATCAATGCCTTACTTTTTATGTAAGTAAATGCCTTACTCTTTATGGATCCTTTTATGCTCAGTCACTACTCTGAAATGACCAGTTGAGGCCGTGTGACTGTAGCCCCTGACTCCCCTTTCCCATTTACAATGACTTCAAGTTTTTTCTTAAGGCAGGCGAGTGATCATGTGGACTGTCTCCTACTTTCTATTTCTTAAAAAAAAATCTGTCCAGAGCTCTCCTCAATTGAACAGTCACTTCTTAGAGTTCTGGGGAAGATTCAGATCTTAATCCTGAACTGAAATTGTTACCATCATTCCTGGAAAGGCAGACTCACGTGCTACAGCTGGGGCATTCTTGCAAAATATTCTGTCTTTTTTTCTGATACTTTCATTTTGATTAGGCATAAATATGCATTTTCAATTTGAAAAATGTGACGCATGAAAGCTTCTCCTGTACAGACAAGAGGACAGTTTGTCCCTGCAGCAAAACACACTGAAATAAGTGTCAGTGATCCTTACATTTGTAATAATTAGTGCAATAAAAGAGTGATAAACAGCTGTCTCTTGTTTTAGCTCTGACTGTGCAGCAGGGGATCAAAGGCTGGTGGGCACTGGGGAGTGCCAGCAGTGGCAGTGTGCCTGAGCTGCCCTCGCTCCTGTGCTCACAGCCCCTGTACACTGCAGGCATTCCTCACATCTGTGGCCTGGCTCTGCTCTGTGTGCTGCTGAGCACAAACCCCTCCACTGATACCTCAGACTGCCGGGAAGCTGTGAAACCAGCCACATCTAAAAAGGCTAGTTTTTAGGCTGAGACCTAAAAAATGTTCCTGTAGTGAATATTGACAAGCAACAGCCCTGAAGCATTAGAAAAATTGGTCATGAAGAGAACTATGTAATACCTGTGCATTAGAGATATATACAGACAGTAGAGCAGATGACCTAGAAGCATCCATGGCACTTATTTATGAATTTGGTCTTGAAAACATTAGCCCAGAGAACACTGGGAAGGAGAAAGTGCAAAGCAGAACAGCCACTGAGATTCTGCACTGAGCTGGGTGTGTTGAGGCAACCATTGTGACTCCTCTCTAAGAAAGTTCATGCTCTGACACAGACAATCCTCAACTCAGCTCAGTCTTCTCACTGGAAATCACCCCGCAGACCCTGCAGTTGCCTGCTCTGTGTTGCTCCTGGCCTTCCATAATGCTGCTTTCCCCTTACAGTATCAAATAACCCTTGGAGCATTGTGCTGTTGAGCACATTTTACCAAGAATAAATTCATTTATATACTTACTGCATCACCTTCGTAGCCTTCTCCTGAATGTCTGATTGTACGGATCACATTTTTCCTCTCATTCAGATATTCAAGGCCCAAATTCTTAGGGTCCTAGAGCTTATGGTGGCATTTATATGTCCCCTCCAGGGCAGAGGCAGTGGCATTTCAGTAGCATTGGAGTCTCTAATTTGAAGGACCAAACCCTCTTTCATGCTTGGCTCACACATTTACTAAACTATGCTAGGCTTTATGGGAATTAAGAGGGGATAAACTTTGTTTTGATTGTTGAGGACATCTGAATGTCTTTCTGGTATAGAAGTGCTTTGGAAAAACGAATCCAGATGAGAGGCCCATGGAACATGGTGGAATATCAAAGCACTATCTGGTTTGGACTATGAGCTCTGCCTGTGCCTGTGTAAGGCAATATAAACAAGTCAACAGCTGTTTAGGAGATGCTGAAATTCTGGAAAGATTCTTCCCTGTGCAGTTGTTTGAAGGGCGTGTCTTTTAATTTGGAATTTGATCCATCTGAAACTGTCATTCTCAGCCCCTTGGGCAAAACCTTGATTCTAGCCAGTACATGTGTCCTTACAAGTGAAGAATCTGAATGCACTGGGAATGCAGAGTCAGCCTCTGGGATGATGTTGTCCTAGCTTTTAAAAAGCGCACAGGAAACCACAGTATGCTGGGTAGCAGAGTCCATCCCCAGCAAGAGGATGGTCAATCAGCTAAAAAGCTGCAGAGAGTCTTTAGGATTGTTACCTGGAAGCTGTGCCCACCCCGGTCTGTGCAGAGAGCACAGGTTCTAACAGGAGCAGGAATGGACAGAGTTCCAGGCATGAAATCTTATGCCTAAATTATTGCAGAAACATGAACTGCATTGAGCAGTAAATGTGGGAGGTAGCTCCCAGGTGAGAGCAAAACCTTCTCGTACACAAGCACATACATAGCTCGGGTGGAGCGAACTCGATGTGCATGACCAGGGCCAGCCAGGCAGGCAGATTTTGTCTCGGGTTTTGGACTATGTATAGCAGGGCGGGGCGCGGTGGCGGGGCCGGAGCAGACACGAGGTGGTGCTGCTTCCCCGCCCAGCGCGCTGCGGCTGCGGACAGCTCCTGCCGGGCCCGCGGGATGAGCCCCGCTGCTCCCGGGAGAAGGAGAAGGAGAAGGCTGTTCCGAGCGTGGATAGCGCTGCCTTACAGGTCTGTCGTACACCGCCTCGCTCAAACACACACGGCGGAGAACTTGACTTCCCAATTAGGCCGCCCGAAGAAGCGCTGTTGTGACGTTTTATTGTGCTGCGCTTTATGCAGTGACCCCGGCAGAACAGAGAGCGATGGGCGGAGGTACAGCTGCACATGGTGAGCACCCACACCTGTGTTTCCCTGCCAAAGGGCTACCCCTGTGGAGTCTGAGGCTGCACGAGTGGATGTGAAACAGAAAAGGAGTCCATCCTCAGGGATATCGGTACATCTTCCTGCACAAGGAAAAAGAGTAGGAAAATGGCATGAAAGATTCAGTTTTGGTTACAAACTCTACAATGGTTCAACAACAGGAAAGATAACTGGTCCTGGAAAATATGATATTACAGGCTCCTGCTTGGTTGAAGGTGTAAAATAAGCACGTGAAAGAGAATTCCCAATATTCACAGAAAAGCCAAATACTAATAAAGGAAAAAATCTGCACTGAAAATGCTGAGTCCTGGACAAAACACAAAATGGACGTGGCCACTGTAGCCTGTCCTGTCCTAAGGGCAAGATGCTGCATCCACCCTTGTTGTGAACAGGAAAATATCCTTTCTTTTAGCTTGCAGATTTCCTAGACAGGAAACAGTGTCCCCTCCCATCAAACACTGCAACCACATAAACATGGATCCTATCAGCTGGCTCTAAAATGTTTGAGATACTGGTACTGGGAGCCATACCAGCAGTGGGTCACCTGCAGGAAGTGCAGGAATGGTTTTTTATCCCAGCTGCTGCTCTCCCTGTCTGTTGGACATTGTTTACATTGGTGCTGAACAGCACCTCATTAAAAATTGTAAGCTTCTAACCAGTTATGATGCACCAGGAATACCTGAAATTTCTGGGTTCAGGCTGATGTGTCTGAAACTGACACAGCAAAATGTTACAAGCACAAACCTCAAAACAGACTAACAATACAACGCAGCACTTGTCTTATAGAGAAAAGGCCCAGTTGGGCAGTCAGCAGCTTGCTATTTCCTGGGTGGTTTCTGTGTGCGTGCAGGGACTTGCTGCTGCAGGTTACTTCCAGTGTAGCTTCAGAAATTAATCTGTTTCTCATAAAATAAAGCATGAGTACCTCTTTGTCATCATTTCTGAAAGTCACATGGGCATCAGTTTGTTCTATTTCTGTAAAAAGCAATCCTCAAGAGCAAAATTCAAGTCCATGTTTGGACACTGTTGGAGCAGAACCTGAAAATAAATGGGAAAGCTTTAAAATGTGCAGTTCAAAGCCTCTACAAGGTGCAACCATTTTATTTTTGGTGGTTTTATACATGTGTCATGCATTTCACTGACAACACTTCTGGTTGTTATCAATGTGCCCTGCTATTGTATTTTACCTTGTTCAAAAATAAATACCAGACCAAAATGTAAGGGAAAACACTTAATCTCATTGTGTGTGATGTCAGGAGGAAATACTTATTAATTCTTTTTTTTGCTATAGTAGTAAAAGCAATTTCCCAGGGAAAAAATGTGCAGTAGCTATTAATAGTAAAGAGCTCCCTCTATGTAACACCTCTCACTTGGGAACGTTAATAAATTTTGCCTGAAACTTCCCCATTAGTGACTGAAGTATTAATATTAAAAACCTAAGGAATAGTGAAATCCATGGACAAGGATTTTTCGAAATGCTGACATGACTTTGAGTACTTGAGATTCAAATATACCTGGTTTGCAAAACGAAGAGAAGATTCATTCTGAAAATCACACTACATCCAGGCTTTCAGGAAAACGAAAAGCATTTGCAGCCAACAACTGGACCAGGAAGCACACTAGGAAATTTCTGCCATCACTGCCAAGGGACAGAAGATCAAGCCTAGAGCAAGCACATGTGATTTAAAATTGTTCAGTTTCTCACACTGAGCAAAGAGCCTCACACAGAAAGTAGTAAAGGCCTGTTTACATTGAGACATGTATTTGAAACAATTAAAAAAAAATCAGAGATATGTCTCTAAAGCTCAGCTGTCATTTAAAGATGGAAGGCCAAGAGATTCAGAAAAGGGTTTTCTGCTGTGCTGTAACTTGAAGGAAAACTTCTCTATTTTACCTTTGCTGTTCAGAAATTATTTGGGTTTGAGTTTTATTTCTGTTCAGAAAATTTAGGAAAAAATCAGGCATACAGAAAGCTCACAGAAGGTATCACAAGCTGAAACTTGTTTGCAGTCTGTAGCTGAAGGAGGCAATTCTGTTGAGTCTTTTCCTCCTTCAGTATTTCCAGCTAAATCCTTTCATGACTCCTCAAACTCCTGTAGCAATTTACCTTCATAGTCCTGGGACCTCTCCATGCATCCCCTCTTGCCCATGGGCCCAGAAGCTCATTTAAGCTTGGGCTTTGGCAATTTTCCTGTTTTTGAACTTTGTTGGAGGAGTGCTTGTGTTGGGTTCAGCCTCAGCTTCGAGTTTGCCTGGCCGTGGATGGCACCGATCCAGGTGCCTGCCCTGTCACTTGGTTTTCTGGCCTGACCTGGGATTTGCCTCATTGCCCTGAACTTTCCTGGTGATGTAGGCTCTTGGTTGAACCTGGCTGCGTTCTCTGGGCCTGCCAGGATCTCCTTGCTCAGATTCTGTGGGAAGGAGCCTGGGCAGCGAGGTGCCAACCCAGCCTGCTGGGTTTGGGTGCTTGGCTCCCAGTGCCTTAGGGAGCAGCTGGTCCTTCCTGGGCCCCAATATCCACCTGCTGGAACTTGCCCACTTGCTACAAACTTGAGCACTGACTCCTGGTAGTATTTCCTGGGTGTTCTCTTACTAAAGGTGTAAAATCAATTGAAAATAAATGTGGAAAAATTTAAATATTGTGATTCATGTAAGTGCATGAAAGATGCTTTCAAGTGGATGCTGTGAATTCTGTTCTGCTGTATCATTCTCAGTTGGTACCCTGCAATAGCATCCCCTTCTTACTGTTGTCTGGTCACCTAATGCTTCATCCTGGACCTTTTGAAGCAAAATATTAAATGATCAGATGCTTATTATATTCACCTCTTTCACACCTTCTGAAACAGAACCATTAAATCTTTGAAGCCCAAAGAATGGTGAATGATGCCCATAAGAAAGGAATGCATCACATGCCAACAGGAAGTCTTGATAGTGTTTTTTACTTCGGGGATCTTGTTAATGCATGTGAGATCGGAGGAAAATTATCAGATTACAGAAGAGGAAAGTGGGTCAGGGAAATCACCTCAGTGACTTCAGTGGGGTGAATAAGACCCTTGCAATCCCCAGCAATGTGTTAGGTCAAATAATGCAGAAGAGCAATAAATCATGCAAATCCTTCATTCAAGGATTGATATCTGTGTCAGCTTCAAGCAGGAAGTTCAGCTTTCAGGTGGTGTCTGTAACAGGCACTACTGTGAAAACAAAATGGGCTGCGTTGAAACCAGTGTGTCACCGGTGGCTGAATTTCCTGGCTCTAAGGTGTGGAGTGAAATTGTAATCCATCTCAAATATTTTTTCCTGTGGTAGTTTATTTATTTGTGAAATGTGTTGAGGGTAAAATATATTGCTTGAATCCTTTCCAAAGGATTATAAGGTAGATCTGTCCCAGAAACAAAGAAAGCAAGACATTATTTTTCTGAGTCACAGATTTAAAAGATTTTTTTTTAAAGGGTTAAAGTACCTGAAACATTAAAGATAAGATTATATGCCCATAATTTGTATTGTTTCACACAAAATATACAGAATAAAGTTGATGTTTCTTTCAAAGGTCTTCTACATCCATACTTCCAGGTATGCTTGGTAACTCCCAAATCCTACTTTTGAAAGAAAGAAAACCCAGTATCACTTATATCGTCTGAGGTCTGTACTACTTGTCTTTGAGAATTGTGCCAATTCCTCATTTAATCCATGTCATCCGTGGCAAAAACTCCTGTTTTTTTTAAAAATGCGCATATATGTATATAAATATTAAAATATTTATCATTAAATTCTCAAGGCCACTAACTTTTCTCCATACTGTATATTTTAGTGTTTCTTTTTATGAACCTCTAGAAATGATTCTGTTACTTCAGTAACTCAAACTCATCTCCTGGGAGACAGGCACCTTCAATCTGTGCAGCCATGTAATTGTGTTGAGGAGAAGTCAGGCACAAAGTAATACAACTTCAATCTTCAGCAGTAATTAATTTGCTCTGGCAGGACCTTTGAGGATGACAGTCTCATCTTTGATGAGGACTTGGCAAATCCTGGCTTAATCAACTATCCCAGAGTCACAAACCTCTGCTCCAAAGCTAAGAGCTGCACTGAAATCTCCATGGTTCCAGGTTAACACTTGAGGCATGTGGTTGTCTTTTCTCAGAATCTATCCATCTTCCAAATCACGTACATGCAAAAATATTTTACTTTCTGAATTTGTCTTGGGTAGTCCTTATAATTTTCTTCCACAATGGACTTGCCTAAAGCTGAAAATTCTTAATGGGTCCATGCTTTCACAGGCACACTTGGAAAGTAAAATACTGAAATTATTTTGATTATTGCTTTCCCAGGTACCCAACGACTTTAACTGTAATTAAAAATGTGAAAATCAGGCCATTTATTCAATGGTACAACTTTAAATGTGAAAGGCCAGACTGTTAACTTGGCTGTGGAAAGATAGCATCACATTCCACACCAGGTAACACTAGCTAAAAAATAGGCATATCACAAAGTCATTTCATATCCTTGGGTTGAGCCTTAGAGAAAATTCCTGCTCCCAGGCAGGACGATGCCCTGTTCTCCTGAGAGAGGGACCACCACGGCTCTTTCAAAATGACACTGTCCTTGCGAGCGTGCCATCAGTGCAGAGGTGATGCTGCACACGTGGCTCCTGGGATGACACCACAAAACCAGGACATTGCAACATGACTTTGATTTGATTGTCTTGCTGGAACTTATTACCAAGTTCCTGCCTCCAAGAACAGGAATGACATGAAAATGGCCTTTGGATGTCCCAGCAATGAATCACTTTGAAATGCGTGATGGCTGGCTCACCGGTTTGAGGATGAGGTCCTGAAAAGCAGCAAAGGTGCAATATATTGGCCTTTTGCAATACCCCTGGGCAACAGCTGCTCCTGTGCCTCCAGCCTGCTTGTTCTCCCTCTGTACCGTCACAGCTGCATGCAGCACCATGCTCTAACTGCAGTGCTCCAGCTGGGATAGAAGATGTGCACTGGAAATCATCCCAGTATGGGCTGACTGCTTCCTGAGCAGCACTGAGTGCTTCATACCCTCACTGGCTGCTGCTGAGGTTCATGGATCCAGCATGTTACCAGAGCTATCCAGCACTTCTTTAACTTACACCCATTGCTGTTAGCAGGAAGAGCAAATGGGACTGAACTTCATGAAATGAAATGACCTATATGGTAGTAAGGCTAGTTCTGTGATAGAAATAGCAATATGCCTCAAAATTCCATTGTGTTGTATAATTTAAATTTGTGGTGGCTTGGTTTGTAAAGGCTGTAGAGCCATTGCCACTAATCCTTCAGATATTTTCTGCCAGCTAATAGAGTGTCTCGGATGCTTCATGCAATGGATCACAGCAAATAATTTTCCAGGCTATGCTGTTACACTAACTGAGACACACAGTTTTGGGGAAGCCACTCAGATGTTTTTATTTCTTTTCTGGTCCTGGCCTCTCCTTCCCACCTCTGCGGTGCAGCTTTTGCCCCATCTTCTCAGTAAATTCACCACCATGTCCTAGAGTCAGATTATAAAATGGACCCCCTCAAAAAAAGAAGAATCACACTAAAATCAAAATGACCAGCACTGAAACAAAATAAACCTGTCTGTAATGACAACCACCTTAGAAATTTCAGTCCATCCTATTCCCAGGTCTCAAAGTCAGTCCCAAAAGTCCTCCACTGAAAATCCACTTTGACTGCATATTAAGGGGAACCACTATTCCTTTCTGGGTTAGTCTGTCAAAAACATAGTAAAACAGTACAATATCTCTAGATTGGGAACTATCTTTGATTCAGAGAAGAAATAAAGAAAAGCAAATAAAGGAGGACTCCGAGGAACTCACAATGGTATAACATAACTTCCCTTAATGTTCTGCTTAAAGAATAAAATGTGATTTTTTTGGTGTCTTCAGAAGGGAGACAATTAGTTGCCTGAACTTCTGTCACTTGGCTTATGTTTCTTACTGTCAAAAAATCACATACGTACTCAAAAAATGTGTTTAAAAATCAAATTGCTTTGCTCTTATGTCTTCTGCTCCAGACACATGCTTTTCATCTGGAATTACTTTTGATAAATTATTATCATGATGCGTTTGGCATTTCCTTTTGGAATGGGCTGTGAAAAGGATAGGACGTGCCGTGGCTTATACAGAATTACAAGCATTACTTACAGAGTGCTCTGGGATGATTTCAGACCATGACACACAACTTAGTAAACAGGGATCACAGAACACCCAGTCCAGAAAGTACGTGATGAAGAATTCTACTGTGACAGAAAACTTTGGACAGAATCTGACTGTCCATCACAGCAAGATTGTTTATACCAGAGCAACAAAGAATACAGCAGTTTTTTCACTCTGAGTGTATATTTCAGGGCTTTGAAGGTCGATAAATGGAGCCTATCTTGAAAGTGGACATAAAAGACGAAAAATTTCAATGAGGTTGCACAAACACACTCCAGAACTAATTTTCTGCTTCCTGTTCAATTCTATACCTTAAAACTGAAGCTTTATTACTTAAAGTTTATAATGAAGGGCTGCAAGTTCAAGTGTGATCTGTAGCTATTCCCTTTCCCACATCTCTATAATGTACTTCAGGAACTTGTGTGAAAGGTGAACAGTGACGTTCAAGTCAACAAGTGAACATCCTGCTCATTTTGCAACATTAGCCAGAAGGAAATTATTTTCAAACTGTAGTTACGTAACTGTCCTTTGATCAAAACCATTGTCACATCACTCTCACTAAAGTGCAAACCAAATCCTTATGTACTAATAATTGTGCACCACCACTGCTACAGACCTGGTAATTGCTGTTTAAGACACTATTGCCTGAAAACTGTTTGTGTCCCAGCTGTAGGAGCTTCCTAGGCCTTCTATGCTCATGCAGAGTTTTGTCACTCATCATACTCCATGTGCAATCATCAACACCATGTGCATCCACACTCAACACGAGAGTAACAATAAAGCTCCTGTGCGGTAGGAGAAGAGTTGGAGCCACTGTGTCAATGTGCTGTGAGAGTCTTACTGGATTTGGTGGAACAGAATTTGGCCAAATGCCTCAAGTAGAACAGTAAAACTAGAATACATGGGTAAAATCTTTTTAGGAGAGAATCTTTAAAACCTCATATAAGCCAAAAATTGCATGAAGCATGAAGTCTAACCAATAAGAAATGCTCCTAGGTGTCTTGCATTTCACATTTACTCTCTGATATTCTATGAGAAACTCTTCTGGAGGACATCTTACTAGCCAAAGAGTTTCTGTCCTCTAAAGCTGCTGAAATCATGGAGATATTGCAGGAGAAATAGAAATGTCCTCTGAAGAATATGTGTGACTTACAGGACGAACCTTATGAAAGGCTGCCAGCTGGCATGCAGTCCCATCTGCCACTTCAGAAATGAAAATGATAAAACAGTGGCTATAATCAAAGCTCATAATGACTCTTAGCAGTTTCCAAGCTCTCTGGTGGTTATTACACCTTAGAGGAATGGGGAAGGGATATGGTTTTCTGTGAGTGATTAAACATTCGGCTCCATGCCCTGTGCTCATAATTGATAGTTTCCTGATGAATTGTACTGGGATTGGATACCTCAACTGGTTGGACCTAACAAACAGGTATTGTTAGACCTTCGGGAAAAAGGTGCTGGGGAAAATCAAACTCCCTGCTGTAGGTTTATATCCGTGATCTCCATTAAATATTCAGGTGTTTGAGTTTGGTATTGACCACTAATGTTCTGTGCTACACAGCAACGCAGCTGTTTATGCTAAATAAAAGTGGGCCAATTTCTAGGTTCTAATCACATTAATTCCTATAAGAGGAAGTTAGCTCTGTGCTGAAAGTACGAGAAACAGTGACATACAAGAGTAATATCCACATTTGATTGAATCCAAATGACAAATACTTTTCCTCAAATGAAGAGGAGGATATACCTTTAATGCAGGGAGAATCCAAGCCCAGAAATAACAAACACTGAACCCTAATGCTGAAGAGAGGGTAGGGTGGGAATGGCAGAAGGAGATAGAACTTTTTGAAGTTCAGAACACACCTTAGGAATTGCTAAAGGTACACACACACTTGCATTTCTAACTGTGACTGTCCAAGCCAGCTCAGATCTTGGCTGATGGTGGTTTGGTAAACATCAGGCCCAGAGACATAAGTCAGTCATACAGAGATAGGATCTACCTCTGATGAAAAAGATTGATCTGGGTACGAAGTGACTACAAATCACTACTTTAAAATGTCCAGTCACTTTCATTTGAAGAGTTAAAGATTAGCTCCATCCTTTTCTCCCAAAGTACCAGGGTGAATTGCAAATGCACTAGGAAGTTAGTGTGCAGAGGAGATATGATTCAGTGTATAAACACCAAGATAGGCAGAGATTTACACTGCTGAACAATGGTATTTTAAATTTCAAGTTCACAAAATCGGAGATACTTTATACACATATAGTGTTGCTTTCCAAAAGTGCTGTAATTCAACAGGCAATCTATGGAAGCTTAAAACAGTGTGAAATCTGTCTTTGTATCATTGGGCCTTTAAAAATATAGAGAGCTACTTATGAGTGCTTGGAAAAAATCCAAGGTGCAAGTTCCCAAACTCTCCCTGTCACACAAGTATTCTGGTTTGGTATTACACACATGTGAGGAATGGGAGAAGGCAAACAGGTCATACCTGAAGCATTTGTTTGACCTGCTCCTAACTCATGATCAGTGTTACAAAATTCACTGGAGTTAAAGGAAGTTTTCTGTGTCAGGAATTGCCAACAAATCAGTATAATGTAAATTATTCCCTGGGGTTTCTCATTTCATATGGGAATGAAACAACATGAAATGAAGGAAAGAAGAGGAAAATCCAGTAACAAGAAAAATCAGTTTGATTTCCCTGAAAATCATTGCCTTCCAGCAGAGTGTTCCCAAGAAGGGAAAGTAAATGTTGGAATTCGAGGCCAATGCACCCTCTTTGTCTCCTCATAGCTGTTGGCCTTTGCACCATCTCAGTGCCTCTGGGTTCAGGACTTTGTTCACTTTGGATCTACATCCAATGCTGAAGTGTGACTCCATTGATTTTAATTTATTCCCGATTTACACCAGTAAGGAGGAGATTAGAATTGCAATGTCCATGGAATGTAGCATAGGGTTGTTAATTCTGCTTTGCTTTAATTCTTGAAAATACGAAGTCTTTGGAAAAGCTGTCATTGTTTTATCCTACTCCCCCAAGCAGGTAAACCCTAGAACACAGGCTTCTAGTTTTGGGACAGCTGAGGGGATATAGGCTGGCAAGGAGGAGGCTGGGGAGTAAGGGCAGGAGCATAAACAAGTGCTACTCCCAAATATCTTCTCCAGTCATTTCCCTATTCTCAACTACTCTTTCTGCTCAGTCCTGGCAGTCTTGGCTTGGTCACACTGAATAAAATATTTTTCTGAGTAACTCTTTTGTTCCTGTATTGTAATAGGTTTTCAGTTACATATGATGATTAATGAAAAAAGGTATCTATCTAATAGGAAAGACAATACATGGTGATACCAGCTGCAATACTGGAAAATCCCTGAGTAATCCTACTGCAATTAGGTTTTTTTCTTAAAAATGCAATTAATGCAATTAAACTGGTCTCTTTTGTTCTTTGAAAAAGCCGCTGCATGCTGAGTAGCCTGAACACGCTGACAATGTTTCAGGCAGCATCCTGTCCGTTTCTTCTTTTTCTTTTTTTTTCCCCAAATACTACTTCCCTTTCTGGAGATGATTTCATTTCCTATGCAGTTACTACATACATGGGGAAAACCCAGGAATACACAAAGACAGATATTTTCCATCAAACTAGATCAGTAAATGGCTTTTGTTGTATTGTGAATCTGCCAAAGGGCACAGAAGGGAAGGACTGCAATTCTGGAGTCTTTCAAACTGCTGAAAAATGTGAACCAAGTTCTGAGTCAACGAGAAATATTCTGCTGGAAGCTCAGGGTCTGCTGAAGCAAAACTCAGCATTGCCATCAGTGAATTTTAGATGTGCGTGGAGTATTAAATGCACAGCACTAGGATGCAGAAGAGCCAGCAGGATGAGCACTGGGAAATCAAGCTGGGTAACAGAAAATTCAGGAGACAGAGAAAGAAGTGCTAGCAATGGGTTTAGGTGTGTGATATAATTGTTTATTCCTGGAGCAGCTGCTTGTACAGCAGGGACATCTATGTGCCATGTGCTCTCGGGACAGAACTCCAAAGTGCTTCACCTGCCTCTGAACCAGAGATCTCATCAGCGAGGCAGGTGGAAAAAAACATTCACCAGCAGAGATGTTGCAACTGTGCTTTTCTGGAGTAAGAATCATGGGCTGCACGGAAAATACAGGAATAGGGATCATCATCTCCTGTGCTGTGAGGAAGTAGAGCTGTGGTACAGCAGAGCTCTGCCTCTCATCCTTGTTCTCAGAAGACTGTGCAATTTTATGACTAATTAATACTCCTTTCTTAAACCACTTACACAGTGACCTTTGTAACACCTGCCCAGTGCTAATTTGGCAAAGACCATCCACTCCATACCCAGCACTTGTAAAAATGAACAAATGCTATTTCCAGTTTTTTTTTAAATGGGTGTAAATATCAAACACAAGCAGTTTCAGGAAGAGGAGAGGAAGCAGCCACATAAATTTCAGTGAGCCTCTCCTGAGATGGAGGGCTCAGCAAAACAAGTTATGCTTGCAGAGTTGCAGATTAACTAAACAAAAGAGAATTAATATTTTTGGACAGGATGATCAGACATTGCAGGAGTTCATCAGAAGACAGATACTAAAAGTGAATCTCATGGTTACATTTCTAATTACAGCCCTTTATTCTATATTTTTAATGTAAAAGTCATTCAGTGTGAAAGCTGGCAAACTTAAAATCTTGGGGAGTTTGTTGATATCTAATTAAGGAATAGTAGTGGGGAAGACATAGAGTTAAGGCATTTATAACTATAATTAATTCTTTGTTAGGCCCTCTTAAGTTAGCCAACTTGCCTCAGGAAAGGTTCACGATAGAGACCATCTCACCACCAAAACACAGATGAAACTAAAGACCCCAACTGCCAGGAAAAAAAAAAACTAAACACAAAAAAGGCGAGGTATTTTCCTATTGCAGATCAAAAATATGAAGAGATTTTGCTCACAGAAGTGTAAGAAATTAAGAGGAAGGATTTGCCTAAAGGAAATCTAAAGCGAAAAAAGACTACCCTTTCCTGTCGAACCTAATACTCTTTCAAAAAACCCCGTCAGGTCACATGGACTGACTCAGCTGCTCAGCAATTTTTAAATCATCTTTTACATGTTTGGATGTAAAATTCCAGGGATGAGGCAGAATTACTAAAGAAAGTGGTGAACAGCCATTGACCACTGCAGGAGCTCCCCCAGGGGAAAGAAATTCCTCACTGCTCATGTGAGCATAAGGAAATGTAGATTTCCTGGGACTCAAGTCAGAGAAGGGCAGGAGCACACAGAAAATTATCTGAGGAACTACAATATTTTCACTTGGGTACCTCACCTCTCTCCTACCCTTTGTTTTCTATAATATAACTGATGTGGAAGCCTTGATTAGTGTAATTACTGAATCTTATGCCTACTGTAACACCTCCAGATTGATCTGAACTAATCCTGCATGTACCAGTTTTCCAGGTGATTTGGACATGTGATTTTGGACCAGGCACCAGTGTCAGAAGCTGGACGCAGGACAGTCTGCATTCCTGTGTGTCATATACTGCTGATAAGCATCAGTACTCAAATCTTATCGCTTGGTAGCTGTTAAGACACTCTGCTGCCAAGAAAATTGAAGCCTCTCAAAAACTGTATTCATGATCCTTATGACAAACAAAGTGTTCATACATCTGAAGGCTACCAGATACCATTTATGGCACTCATATTTAAGGCTTAGCAATGGCTCTCTTCAGTCAGAGTGTGTGTGAACTAGAATTCCAGCAGCTCTTAATTCACCCACCTCATGTCTCCCAAACAAGGTCCTTTTAAATCAATTGGAACAGCAGCTGCTCTCTTTGGCCTGAATCACACAGTTTACAATAAAACATGTGACCTTTTCATTCAGAGTTCATCTCCTCTGACTTCTCTGTGTACTCACAAGAGAGATTTTGTCTTTGTCAAGTCTAGAGTTTTTTGCAGGCCACTCCTGAGCACTCTGCTCCCCACATCCTAAATGACAAGTCAAAGCACAGCCTCCAGAACACTACTCAGTTGTTCCCATTGCTCCATATCAAGATTAGTTATGCTGTAATCATTATGTTGCCTCTGATAAACGTAAAACACCTAAGCCCTTTCTTTATATTTGAGTAGAGACACACAGAGCCACAAACATCTGGTCTGTCTGGACCAAGAAAACAGAAATGACGTTTCCTTAAAACTGAACAGGCAGAAGGTTTTGTACAAAGAAGACAAAGGAAAAAGCTTCATTGCATATAGACCACAGAAAGAATAACTTTTTATTTGAGATACTGAAAATCATTAGTGAAATTAAAGAAGAATAACAGTTTCTTGGAATTATTTGGAAAAAAGATCCACACTCCTTAGGCAATGCAATTCATCCTTCCATTTTCTCCTTGCATGCAGGCTAGAAGACTTTTCTACTGACGCTCTAGCTTACATTTCTGTAAACAGGTTGCTGTGCATGGAAATAATGTGTGAGGGGGAAATAAAAAGTCCAAAGTTAGGAACAAACAACCCAGCCTGTGCTGCTGTCAGGCGACAGGACAGCACTTCATAAAAAGAAATTGACCCTGGAGACATGATAAAGGCCTACAGAATTATGAAGCCTGTGGAAATCAGGGATAAGGATCAATATCTACTTCTTGTTATCGTGTAAAAGAATCAGGAGGCAGCAAATTAAACCAGATTCAGACTACTAGGGTTAAGTCTCAAAGATACTTAATCTTTTCTTACACATTCCTAGACACCTGCTGATTGCCATGGTTGAAGAGGACCTCGGCAGACCTCAGGTCTGACAAGCAAGGGCTGTGATTAAGGGTTGATCTATTTATCTGTTAGCTAATCCAGCTGTATTTGCTGCAAGCTGTAAAGTGGAAAACCAGGTGCCTAATTCCATAGCTTCTGGAATAGCTTGTTCAGATCATATGCTTTAAGGCTATTTATTAACTACAGACAGTGATAGATATGGTAATAGTAACTGGAATTCAGTCTGACATATGTAATTCTCTGAGACCTTCATGATCAGATAGAGAAAAATTACCTACATTTATTTTTATTTGGCCCTATGCTTTGCTCCTTTGACTTCCCCATTACCTGGCAGAGGAATAGTAATGGGAGTCCTTAATGTTTAACCCAAATAAGGCCAATTTGCATTATAGTATTTGTCTCTTGTGTTAGGAGAAATGGTTGAACACTTCTTTGTCTGAATAATCCTTCTTCATGATTCCATCTTCAGTTTTCTTTATTTTCATCATAATCGGAAGAAATCTTCTCTTTACAGGGTCAAATGTAAATTTGCAAAAGTGCCTCATTTTATTTCAGAAGCAGAATCCTACAGCGGCTTTTAGAATTTTCCTTTGCCCAAATTCAAATTCAAGTAACTAAGAAGTTTTTGCTTCAGAAGAAGCAGTCATCCTCAAAAAATCCACCTTAGGTAAGGCAAAGCAACTCATCATATCATATTTACATATTCTGTGTATTCTCAATGGAACTACAGAGTCTCAGTGGTGCTATTGCTTATTTCAGTGAAGCTAGATTTGAATGAATCAAAAAAATACTGTAAGCATTTCTGCTAAAATTATCTCAGTATATTAAAAAGGTTTTTTTAAATGTACATGAATATAAGGACAAGGAGACCTAGTATCTGTAATTTCTAAAATTATTGGCTCCTACTTCTGCCATGTCTTAAAACAGAAAAAAATAAAATTGAAGTCCAAAGACACAACGATGGAAAATCACAGAGCAAATGCCTTCAACCTGTGGTGGAAAGTCACAAGGCGAACACAAATACAGATTAAAATTATCCCACAAAATTACAAACTCTATACAGACTCCACACAACTCAGTACAACTCTACATGTCTTTACTTCATAAAGTGCTTTCTATTAATGAGAAGCAATTTTGTGATCATGAAGGGAAAGGGGTTTACCCACTCACCTGTGACTCAGTGCACAGCACCATCTCGCAGGTTCGGAGTTTCCGTGGGCATCACTCCCCGTGATGCCCGAGTGCCCTGCGTGGCCCAGGCAGGATATAAACACAGCCTGTCCCAGAGCACAGGCACTTGCTACCCCGGGATCTGCCAGAGCTCACTCCACCACAGAGCCAGGTCCAGGCCACACGAGGAAGACACGCTCTTGCATCATGATTGGCAAGACTGTTACTGCTGTCCTGATCCTGCTCCTGATCTCAGCACTTGGAACACAAGGTAAGAAGACCCTTCCTCAAGCTCTCTAATGGCCAGAGCAAATGCTGGTGGGGAGACACTGTGCTGTCTTAACAGTGCAGCAAAGGACTCTCCTAATGCTGTCAGCAAAAAACCCCACGTTGTGCTTCCTGTGAAAATAGTGAACCACTCCACCTTTTTTTTTTTTTCCAGGTGAGGCAGTGCCACGCTCAGCCATTGAACTCCGGTGCCAGTGCATAAGCACCCATTCCAGGTTCATACATCCCAAGTTCATCCAAAATGTGAACCTCACCCCCAGCGGACCTCACTGCAAGAATGTTGAAGTCATGTAAGTGTTTTGCAAAAGTTTCCTGATTACTTAACAAGAAGGAAGCAGATTTTGCTCTCGATAGGGTGTAAGTGTTCTGTGAGCGGTGTGAGCAGCCAGCAGGAGCAGCTGCTCAGAGAGCAGAACAGCAACATTCCCTGCTCCTACAGACAATGCAGTACATATTGGGAACTGTGTGTTGTTTTCCCAATCTCTACTTGTTAAGCACATGCAATATTTTGACCTTAATTCGCAGTCATAAGGCAGCAAATAACTTTCTAAAACTCTGAATCCCACTGCCTTGTGAAAATGCATGGTGCCATGCTGAGCGAGAGATCAAAATATAATTTTTAAGGGCTAGGTCAAAAAAATGATCACACTTCTACTCGAGCCAATGAAAAAAATTACCATTAGCATATAAATCTTTCCACTTGCATTCTAGAACTTTTACTGTAAGTAACCAAATTCCTATGGACTGGGCAGTACAATTTCTGAATCAGGATGGAAAGATTTAACTCTTCAGTGAAAGACTGACACAAACACAAAGCCAGTTGGGGTAAAAAAGCAGTTTTGAAAAGAGGGAGAGTCCTGCAGATGGTTTAATGCATCAAACAAACAGATATGAGAAGATCCTAAACCAGTGAAAAAGATCTCTTTATGTTAGGCTAAAGCCTGTTTATACAGCTTGAAGTGGAACATGTCAGTGTATGCTTAGAATGATGTTATTATGAGAGAAAGGTGACATTACCTTGGATTTCACTAAGTAGCCCTTTTCCCTTCCTTTCTTCCCTGTTGCAGAGCTACCCTGAGAGATGGCAGAGAAGTGTGCCTGGAGCCCACTGCTCCCTGGGTGAAGCTGATCATCAAGGCAATTCTGGACAAGTGAGTAATTTCTCCTCAATAAGCACAGCTCATTGAAAACCAGTATTTTAATTGCACTACCAAGCATGGATGGTGGGAAGTGTTCCAAAATTCTGTCTCCTCGGGCAGTTTATTACCTTTTGTGTTCACTAATTGTGACAAACACTGTGATTGCTTTGAGCCTTAATTATAGCATTAGCTATTGAAGCCTTACTGTGCCATGCATCTCTGGGAAGGTAACCTTCCTCTCCCCTAAGGCACAAGCATTTTGAAAACCTGCAGCACAACTGCTCAGAAAATCCAAGTATTAACTGATTGGTTTTCTAATGCTTGCAGTAGTAGAAAGCAGCAATCAGTTTTTCAAACTACTGGCATATAGATAAGTGGGGGGAAAATCAGGCTGCAGTTGCCAAGTGAAGCATCAAACTATGGAAATTCACTGCTATTGAATAATTTTAGGAATGTTATGACATACCAGTGTGCCTTGGGTTCTGTCCCAACTTTTCAGGGGCTTGGGCACATAAGCACAAAGTGGTGGATTTCAGCCTTATCTGTTGTATGGTTGATTTTTAATAGCGTCCTTTTCCATCTTCTTTCTTTCTAGGGCCAACACCAAACCTGAAACTGTGTCCTAAAGAAAAGAAGAAAAATTTCCTAACTCCTCCAGCGGGGCAAAAATAAGGAAGACACTCACCCAGCTTCTGACAGCTCACCTCCTCCGGCCTCCTACATTCACAATGTCACAGCCTTTAGAATATGTATTCCCTGGTTTGTAGTTAGTTGACAGCAATACTTTTAGTCTTTTAAACAAGTCTCATTATGTAGGAAAGAAACCACTACCACCTCAACAAGAAGGCAGGAAAAATAGCTTGCGAAGAAATATGGAGATAATTCTGCAATAATTTTTGATAAATACAGCTGGAACAGTGCAGTGCCCAGTGGAGCTTTCACTAAATGACTCTTTCACTTTTTGCTACTAGTTTAAGAAAAGACCAGCAAAAACTTCTCCCCAGCAAAACATGGACAGGTAACTTCAACTGTACCTGGGCCACTGCCATTCAGAATGGCCTACTGGCTGAAGAGGGAAGCTTCCAGAATTAACATGTCAAAATTCTGATACATCAGGTTTTGTGTCATCCTTTTCAAGGCATTATTTATTGTGAATGAGTGTTGTGAAGGTATATAATATATAATATATAATGCCATCTTTTGGCTAGGAAAAGAGCACTTTATTTATTTATGGAATCTTATTTATTTATTTATTCTTTTTTTTTTTAATTTATGGTTTTTATGTTTATGTACCTAATAAATGCTTGTTGAAATGTTTTCACTTCAATATTGTTTGTTAATAATTTCCTTGTTGGAACAGAGAACTGAAAAAAAAGAGGAAGCATTTTCTTTCCATTTGAATCACATAATGAGTTCCCAGAAGAGCAAAGGGGGGTCTGAGTTGTGGGGTGCAGCAAATTAAAACAGCAAATTGTCGCCTGTGTAAAGTGTAGATAATTAGAGGAATTATGGACGTTATCTACCTTTTTCCTCTCTTCCTGTCAGACTCAGTGTTTTCAGAACTCTGGACAATAAAATTCCCAGATAGTAATGAACAAATACTGGTTAGTTATGGAAATTGCAAGGCCATAGCAGTGTGGTGCTCTGACAGCACAGCAGCTGAGAACATGGCAATTAACAAGGGTTTTCATTAACTTAAATAAACAGGGAAATCTGATAAACATTAAGGAAGTTACTGAGCATCCTCCCTAATTCCAGTCAGGAGGGAGAACTACATGAGGGGAAATCCTAAGAAACAGAGCTCCAATTATGTGGCCTCACATCTACCTCTGTAGCAATTAACAGAGGAATGTTGAAATTCGAGCAGTGAACACTTGAGAAATGGGAAAGTTGAGTGAATACTTTGATATTTGTTTAGGTTTGGTCTTTTCCAACAAGGAGCCATTCCACATTCTGCACAATCAACTCATGTTTGCTTATGGTGCAAGACATAAAGGGAGTTTTTGGCAGTGTTTGAGCAAGTTCTTGTGAAAGAGGACATCTATTCTGACCACACTTTGCTCCCTGTCCCCATATTTGCCCCTGTCCCACCGCACAGCATTGCAAAGCCTGCTAGACCTCAGAATGGGAAGGCGTCAAAGGTTCCTAAGGAGACAGGTTCTGTTCAGACTTGTTTTACAAGCCTAAGCCTTCCTGTAAATAATCCCGAGGGATTTTATAAACTACCTTCTTTCAGAGATGTAATTTGGAGATAAGGATGTCGCAAGTATCAGCCAAGAATGGGGAGAGGTTGGGAAGGGCCACTCCATCTGCACAGCCATAGACGTATGGGTAAATCCTAAAGGACTGGCATCAGTTTTAGTGTAACACACATACACATAACCTTTGCCACCAGCAAAATCCCAGTCGAGGGAGCTGAACCACGGCCAAGAAAGGGCTTTTCTCATCAATTCTTCTGTCCAAAATATCAGCAATGGCTGCACTTGGAGGACTCCAGGCAGGGCACCTACACCTTCCTCTGTAGGCTCATCGGTGAGATGTGATTCCAAGGGTAGAAATGACAACATATCACATCTCTGTTATGTGTGCCGTCTCAGAATACCTTCCTTAGAAGCTCAACAACCACCCTCACGCTCCCAAAAATGTGTTTCAGTGCTCTTGGAGACTGCTAAGAGAAGCACTCTGGCTCTTCTAACATGGTATCTACCTTCACCAGACTGGCCTGCTCTTCTGGTAGAAATCGCTCATGACATGTGTTTATCTGCTGTCTTAAACACCTGTGATTATTCTAAATGCACGTGGATAGAAAGAAAAACAACTTCCTAAGTGTTTGTTTTAACCAGATATCATTACAGCCCTTAATGCCAGATACTTTCTCCTTTCATATTCTGAACAGATGAAAGTTTCAGAAGAGCTTAAAGTGACTTCGGTGACAATGCCCCAGTAATTTTAAGCTCATCATTTCCTGCTTAATTACTAGAGAGACTTCAGTACAGAATAAAGCATCTAAATCCCTTTAGCCAAACTGAAAATGACTAAATCCTTTCAGAGAACAAGAGAAACAAGGTGTGTCTTGTCTTCATAAAACACTGACTAAGTAAGTTCATCAGATTCATATCAAAATATAGTGTGTAAGATTGGGATGAAAAGTTCTTTTAATTATGCTGGGTAGATGTTTTTGCACAAGGCACTTAAGCATGATGCAAAGACCTGAAAAGAAATTCTATATTCACAGAGGAAAGAAAAAGTCCCTTTATTTTGGCTCAGAGGAATGTCTGGTAATGTTGTATTGATTTCCAAGTATAAGCTTAGCATTGTTGGCTAAAGCCAATATTCCATGAAGAAGTGCAAACAGAAACTGATGAATAACAAAAATTTAAAGAATAATTGAAAATATACAGCAGCAAAAGCAGGGACGTTTGAAGTGCCACTGAATGGACTGCACAGAGGTTTGGATTTCTTATGCAACACTCTCATGTATGAGGAAACCTGCATGTGCAGAGCCCACCTCTCAGCACTCAGGTTGCTAGAAGTGCACCTTTCAGGTATAAAACCTGATGGGAAACAGCACCAGAGCAGGACCTCTGTCAAGAAGAAAAGGTGCCCAGCAATGGATGGCAAATCTGTTGCTGTCACTTTGTTCAGGCTGGTGTCCAGTCACATGAGGGGTCACCAATTGTTACATGAGCGATATAGGGGACAGACAAAGGTGACATAGATTCCATGATTCATAAGGCATAAAAGGCATTTATTAATAGAAAATCACACCTCTTATAGAGAGCATAGTGAACCTAAGACCTGATTGGTCTTTAGGAGACTCCTCTCGCACTATTGGTCAAGGAGAGAACAACTCCTTCTTGTAAACATCCCTCACAATGCCAGGTGCAAGGGATAAGATAATAATTGTTTTAATTCTTTCTGTGAACTTTCCCAGGCTGAGCCTGGGAGAAGCTATGTCTCTGTTACCAGAGAGTGTGAGAATACCACATCACTTTGGTTCTCTTCTTGGTCTCAGTGGCAGGATCAGAAGGTAAGAAAATTATTTCTTAAAACTCATGTGAGCAATTGATAAGAACACACATGCAAACGCATGTGGGCTTACGCTATGTCCATGATGACTTTTTGCAAGAGAAGTGCATCCTCAGTAAACTGTCATTCAGAAGTAAAAAGGATAATTTTTACCTGTTAGGATGCTGTGGATGTTTCCAGGAGTAAAATATGCTTCTGTCTGTAAATGAACTTATTCCTATGCCACAATATATGCTTGTCTCTAGATTTTAATAGGTGCTTGAATTAAAACAGGACCTTTTCCCCTAAATATGTCCATGTAGCTCTTCTTTTACAAATGACAATTTTATCCTTTTTGTGATTTTATTCTTGGTAGGTGGCTTGATGACAGAGCAAGAATTATCCCGTTTGCTGGAAAGAACAAGGAATATGAGCAGATGATCATGGCAGAAACTTAGCAATCCAAGTTTAAATTCAAATGCACCTGCACACCAACAGCTCTGAAAATGCAGCTGCTGTGATGTGCAGATGCACTTAATTTTATCTCAGCATCCAACAAATCAGAGTGTCTGAGTAACAAGAAAGGGTTTACAGGAGGGAATACAGTTTGCTTCAGGGAACCAAATAAAGAGACTGTTCATGTACCTAGACATAACAGTTTTGTTCCACAGGTAAGGCCCTGGAGAAGACAGATGAAAGAGGCTCTCAATGCCAGTGCATAAGCACTCATTCCAAGTTCATCTCTCCCAAGACTACTCAGGATATGAAATTAAGCCAAAGAGGATGTCACTGCAAAAACACGGAAATCATGTGAGCACTGTTCCTAAACAGCATCTTGCTTCCTACAGGAGGAACTGACCCAGTTTCTCATCCTATTTACTTATGTACTTTGAGTGGCAGGGTGTTTCTCTAGCAAAGCCTCAGAGACATCAAGTATCAGGAACAAGGCCTTATATGCAAAGGAATAAGCTAATCCCCAGCCTGTGTTACAATCAGCTCCCAGACAGGATTTCAGTTCTCTTTCTGATGTTATCTTACTTATGAACAACATCAGAGAGGAGAATAACATTCCCACAACACAGGGCATAATTAATAACTTAGACATTGAAGAATCAATCAAAGATACAAACTTGATCCTTTTGACATGAATTAAAACAATTTCCTCGGACTTGGCCTGCATGTGGCAAAGTTTGAATGTTCCCGAGTTATTTCCTGTGCCAGAATTGCATATGGAGCATTTCCCTGTTTGAGGAGTGGAGAATTTGGATTATACTTCATGTGGGTACAAAATAAAAGATACAGTAAGCTTCATTTAAAGTCACTCCTGGAACTAGTCACAGGAACCAGACCAGCGCAGTCAGTAAACAGAAGGGCTATGTCAGGCTTTCACTATGGTTTCTTAAGCAAATAATAGTTGTACAATTATGCCCTCTGTGCAGCACTACATGGCAGCCCGTTCCACCTCACTAGGAATTGGTATTTTAAGCCAGGTTTGGTTAAAAAAAAAAAAAGCTTTTCAAGATAATTAAACTCCTGAAAGATCTGCTAAATTACAGCCACATAGAGAATTGAAACCAAATAGAAAATTCATTAGGGTCATTATAAGATTACAGCATAAACACCTGTACTGACATCAATCATAAAAATCCCCAAACATATAAGACAAAACCAAATAGGTCCTTTATCTACTGACTAAGAAAAATTTCCAGCCATTAGGAGAAGTGTGAAGGACACAGCTGGCCTTAACTTCTCTGCTCCTTTCTCGGCAGAGCTACGCTGAAGGATGGCAGGGAAGTGTGCATGGAGCCCACCGCGCTCTGCATCAGGCTCACTGTAAAGGCTCTGTTGGCCAGGTAAGCTGCTCCCTTTACTAGAACCTGCACTTAAAAGCTCATTTTAGAAGGCTGCTTAAATTATTGGCATGCAAATGTTCTCCTTCTTCAGGCATTAGTAATTCTTCCCATCAGTCTCTAAAGCAATATTTCTACATGAGTGAAATAGTTTCCTTTGATATCTTCCTGGTGTGTTAAACCACTCAGAAGGCCATGGCTATGATGCCCCTAAACCTCTGCTGAGAAACAGCACATTTTGTGTGTTTGATACTTGCAAAAAGCAAGGTCTCAAAGACTCACTTCCTCTTTCTGGGTATAATTCAGACATGCAGCTGGTACTTCCAAGAGCTTTCACTGCTGTAGACAGGGACAGTCAAATCCCTACTTTGCACAAATGCAGATGGAAATTCTTTCTGTTGGAGCAGTTCATGCCGGAACAGCTTTCTTTGTTTGTTTGTTTCTTTGCACAAATATCAGTTGATTGGTACAGTAAAAATAAGTCATTAATGATTTGTGAGCACTTTTTGCTGTCCCTTATCTTGTATTTATAGTAATTGATTCTTTAATTAATTTCTGAATTCACTTTGCCCTTAATCTAATTACAGGGCCAGGGACAATGTTGAGTCACCAGTCAAAGAAAAGTCAAGGAAGAATAAACCTTGGATTTCTGCAAGCATTTGAAATGAGCGAAAGCATTGCTACTTAGAATCCAATCATTTCTGATAAGAATGCCCCCTCTGCTACATTAATACAGTTGATTATTTCTCTTTCCCTGTGATGGTTGCTGATTCATCATACTTTCTTTGCTGTCGCCCTCCCTAAAAGTCTGTCTGTGATAGATCAAGGAGTTCAAGATTAATGAAAGTGTTTAAGTGTTGTAAGGATGAGAATAAACAAGATAAAATTTATTACCCCTAAATGGCCCTACTTAAAGCAGAAACAGAATGGATAAAACCAACAAACACATGAATAAACACATAATAAGGAAGCATCTGTGTAGCTTTGAAGGAAGTTATATCTCAGGCACTTGTTGCAGTTGTTTGAAGGTGAAAACAAGACTATGGATGTGGCAGGTCTCACAGGTAGAATCAAACTGCCTTTCTGAAATCCTTTCACAGCCCTCACTAAACATTGGAAATAATGAGGCTAAGAAACATGTCTTGGAAATGGATAAGTAACAGGTAAATACATAGAGATGAAGGGCAGAGTGAAAAGATCAACTTTCATTGATAAAGGAACATCACCCATGGATTCTTACACCACCTTGTGTGGGGTCCTGTTTGGTTTGGTTGTCCTACACGAGATCTGGGAAAGTCATTTGCCATGAGCTGAAGTACTCTGGTGATGCTAAATGATGATGTGAGAACAAGGCTCTTCTATAAGGAACTGCAGAAGGACCTTAGGAGAATCACTGATTAGGCAACAAACTACCAGGTGAAATTCCCTGCAGGAAGTAGCCAAAGTGATTGACATAGGAAAAAATTACAAAGCTCCTATAGAAGTTAAACATTCTAGGTTGACCATCAGCACATAGGAGAGAGATCTCGGGGTGATGCTAGGTGTATGATAGGAATATCAGATCAGGGAATGAAGGTGTTAGTAAGTGACTTTAGCTAAATGGGATTTGACTGGGTGTAAAGAAGGTGCAAGCCAGCACAGGCTGGTACCTAAACTACCTCCTGTCTCATCAACAGTTCCAAGTCACTGTAAGCCTCGGGGTAAAGACTGAGAGCTCACAGCTTTCAGAAGGGAGCAGCTAAAAATAGAGAGACTACATCACCTGTGTTACTTCTATTTGCTGTGCTGCAGTTTCAACTCACAGACAGGAAGATACAGGCAGAGAGAGAGACACACACACACACATATATATACATACATCAAGAGAAGTTTAGAAGTCATATTTCCAAAGAAAACAACACATTATTTATTCAATATAACAGAAAATATTAGGTAATTTTTTGTCTTTCATGTTAGTTCACAGATTAGTCTGAGTTGAAAGGGACTCAGAAGGATCATCAAGTCCAACTCTGAACTGAAAAGTCAATATGGAGATTGAACCTGTGACCTTGGCATTATGAGCACCATGTTCTATCTGAAACCTAATAGACCACATTTTTTATTATACAAAAGGATTTTGCAGCTTACATATTTATTCTGTGTTGTTTTTTCAGGGTCCAGGGGAATGCTTATATAGCTAAACATTAATGTTAATGTGTCAATTCCCATTGATTTATTGTTAATTTCTTTCTACAGTCAGAAAGATGTTTTGTCTTAGTGATGTGTTTCACACTGTTTGTGGTTGGCCATATAAATCTAATTTCTGAGGTAGAAAGCACTGAAGTGCAGATTCTAGCAGCACTCATTAGACTAGACACACATGGTGAGAGTGATGGAGGACTCAAAAATGCCATGAGTGCCCTTTGGGGCTCATTCTTGTGAGCCTTAGGGTGGGAGGTGGGGTTTGAAGTTTGGCTCCCAGCAGCCCCCTCACCAAAGCAGCTCTGGACTCAGATCTGAATCCATGAGCTGACTGAACACATCCACTGTTCCTTCCTGCTGCTGCACCACCAGGTTTTGGTGAGCAGCAAGATTTGACCTGTCCATCAGCTTGAGATACATTAGTTCATTAAATTTACATATTACAGCTTTTATGCCAAACAGATCTCACTTGTAAGAGTCAGAGATGAAGCTGTGATGTGTGTTATGGCCACTGACCGCTTCTAATTTGGTCAGAAGTTGCTGGCACGAACTTCTTAAAACTTACCATGTGTTTCCTCCTGCCACTTCCAGGTCTTACTTGCATAGTCAGAAAATGCTTCCAGCCCAGCTGATGAGAGGCAAATGCAAATAAGCAATAAATGCAGCCTTATAGGGCAGGTAAAGCCCAGGTGCTGGTACCTAACAGTTCTCTAATTGGACTTATCTATCTCTTCTGTTCACACCAGGTAGATAAATTTAATTTGTAGTATGTATATTTGTTAATATTTTCTAGTATTTTATGTTAACACTGCAGGTAATATTAATGCATCCTTTTCTAACATTACTTGATACCTTATATTAATAATTTCAATACATTTTCATATGGAGTTGGAGCAAATTAAACATTTCATTTAATCCACAACATTTTTTCAAGTGGAAGCTACAATACAGAATTGTCTCTTTTCAAGCAGAGCTGAAATACGTATCAAAAATAAACATCCAGTAGCATACTACTGTTTTTATACATACATATATTAAAAGGAAAATCAACTTAAAAGCTGTACTAATACTTTGTGATTCCAGAGGGATTCAGGAAAGTCCAGCATGTGAATTGCTGTGATCTGACTAAGGCTACGTAACCATCTATATTTGAACACTGAAGTTTGAAAAACCCCACAAGCTGACCTAAGCCTTTTTTCTTTCCTTGTTATCACTTCCTCCTATAGCAATTCTGATGTCTAGCAGATATTTTGGTTTTTACATATCTGTTCCCTAAGCTTTGCCTCATTACAGACTTCCACAAGTGTTTGCACAACATTGGGCACAGCTTCTGAGCAGCGGAAGCGATTATTTCTCAGCTCCTGTATTTGTCCCTTCAGCTCTCTGCAGCTCAAGTAGAATGGCAGCTGAATGCCAAGGCCTTTGTGGGGAAAAGGAGGTGGTTTCAGAAGACACAGTGAGATTTTCCCTGGGTACAAGAGTAGCTGGAACAGAGGACACACAGGAGGCAGGAGTTGACAGACAGGCTGAACCCTAATTCCAGCAAAAGCTTTGCCTCCTGGGCCTCTGGGTTTTGTGTGCACAACTTTTCAAGGGAGAGGATGGAATTTGTCTAAAACAAGACAGATTTTTAATTTTCTCAGAGTAACTTTATCAGCCCAGGAGCTGGAGCATTCCTCTGGACCTGGAGCGACTCAAACCCGTAATGCACAGAAGCTCAGCCTCAGTACACCTGAATCCCCCTTAGTCTGTCCCTTGTGCAGGGGCATCATTTGCTACACGCAAAGATTAACGGATCCCAGTCAAGATCCTAAAAGATGCCCTTTTGACTTTTGTGCTCATTAGACAAGCTGATGAGTCATGACAAACCACTAGTTTCCATCCTGCAACATGAAGAACACAAGCTATATCCTGCCTTAGAACATAGGCACGGGAGGTATTTGCTTCCTTTTCAGCAGTCTTTCAGTAATCAGACTGTTGTGTAAGTGCTGTTTTGCTCACACATGGTTTAGCATGGAAGGTCTCTGCTCGCGGCAGTATCAGCTCACTCAGTGACGTGATCCTTCCAAAGGAGCAGCAATTCCATTTGTACAAGTCATCTCTAATGGCTGGCAGGAAAACAAGCTGCCAGAATCCCATAATGGATTTACAGTTCCCGTGACAAAAGCCTGGACGAGACCCTGGGCACAGTGTTGAAGGGATGTAGGAAGAACTTGGGCTAAACGTGGCAGTTCCAGAAACACAGCTTAGGAGTGCTTGGCCTTTGTGCTTGATCTTATGCCTTGACATTTTCGTGCCTCAATGGTCTCTCCTACTCCCCCTTCACACAGTCCTAATGAAACTGTAACTTGGGTGAAAAAGTGCAGGGATTTATATTCCATCAAAAACATCCTGCTCTTTTAGACAGATACTCACTCTTAGTTCAGGGGCAGGGCTCCTCATAGGTGGAGCAGGCTCTTGGCTTCACTTCTGCCCTGGGGATTTCTGCAGATCCGTTACTGCCACACAGGAAATAGCTGAGCCTGATGGTCAGGAGCAAAAGCACTCACTAATTTCACTTGGGGATTTGAAGGGGAATTCTCTTTTATTTCCTCAGATATTAATAATATTTCAGCACACACCAAAATTATATAATAAGGCTGCAAATAATAACTAAGAAAAGTGGGATCTCTAATCAAATGTTAATTTAACCTCTGTGTGTGTGCATACATATGTGGAGACACAGAGAGAAATCAAAAGAAAAAAAACCAGCAAAACCTTCCAAGTAAACTGGTTAAAACTCTAACATCTACAATCTGGCACCAGTGAAACCACACATTAATACAACACAACATATATACCGTAATAGAACATAAGCCATAAAACATAACCTTAAGTTCCTAGCAAAACCCTCTCCTGGTTCACACCTACAGAGGACTAAATGTATTTTTCATTGAAGTTCTCTAAGAGACACAGCTAAGGAGCAGCAGCATCAGGAGTCAGAATCAGTATCTTTTGTCAACTTAATATTCAGTAAGAGCTAGGAGAGACAAAGCTGCTGGATCTTTTCCTGGGACAGCCCACACAGCTATGGGAAACAAATGAATTTTTATCACCAAGTTCCTTTTATCAAATTAATGACAAATGGTACACAGGAAACTGCAATAAATTATGGGCAAACTATTCCATTCTTACTGTAAATAAAGTACAAGGCTTTTCATGATAAAGGTGATTGAGTTTTTATGAAGTCCCCATATCTGGGGAGAAGTACCTCATTCAATCCGCAGATCCCAAAATTACAAAGCTTTGAGTTGGAAGACAACAAGCAGCAAAAGTCATCATGTCAAAAGGATGGTGTTTTTACTGCACTGAAACAGAAGGCTTTCTCCTAATCACACACGTTCCATCTGGGTTTGAAAATACAGGTCTTAATTTAAGCAAAAGTTCAGCATTTGAGCCTGTCTTCCCTTGGAATTGTCTCCCTTGCAAAGTATTATCCCCAGCCACAGCAAATAAAAGCTCAGCATTCATACAAGAGGGTTCTCTAAAAGAAAAGTCTGTACAGTGCCATAACTCTCACTCTTGTATCCATTTGCTAGGACCTAGGGTTGCTGTCATTGAAAAAGATTTCAGAAAATACTTATTAAAAATGTCTGGACTTACAGAGGAAACAAAATCAGTTGTGTTCAGCAGGTTATGCTGTTTAGTTTGCCTGTAAAGCTTCCTCTGTTTATCATTCATTAATATGTGCAACATGAAAAGTATAGGCATGATTTTCAAATCCATTCAGAATTCAATATCTGCTTTCCTCAGAAAGCTTTGAGTACTTATTAGCCACAAATAATTAGTGATGAATTTACTTTGTATCATGCCCCTTGAACAAAGGAAAAAAATAACTAAAATTAAAATCTTTTACATCAAAATAATACTGAGGTAAAATCCTGACCCAGTAAAGAGCTTCTCAATAATTTCAGCACTGCCTGAATTCCACTCTGGTGGCTTATTTCAGGTAAGCAGAAGCTGTCACCATAAGTGGGAATAAGAAATTCAGTATGTCAAGTATAGACCTGATACATCTACAAAGGACAGTCATAACCATGAAGAAAATAATAAGCAATAACATAAATGTAACTGAAACAATTCTAAAGTTATTAAATAAGGATATGCTTTAGAAAAAGCACAAAATTAACAAGTCTACCAAAATAATTGGAATGCATGACTATCATAGACATATTTTAATAAATTAATATATTGTATCATTATCTGCAGAATAATTCCTCGTCATCTAGGAAGAAGTTTCACAACAGTCATGTGACTCATTTTTACTGCATCTGGGAAATTCCTCTAACGCAATCTCCATGCCAGCAGAGTACAGAGGCTGGGCACAAAACAGTATATAAGCAGGAATCAACAATCCTCACACACAGCAGGAATCAACAGTCCTTTGGGACTCAAGATCACAGAACTAGACCTAAGCAACCCAGCGAAAAACTCCTGTCCAACCATGAACGGCAAACTCATAGCTGTCCTGGCTCTTTTCCTGATCTCAGCAGCTTTGTCTCAAGGTAAGTAAAGCTTCCCAAAGTCCCCTTGGCTGCAGTTTTGCTGAGGCATCAACTGAGATGTTTGTCCTTGCAGAGGAACTTTCTATTTGTCTCACTAAATTAGTCTCTTTTGAGAGATTTTCAGCACCTCTCTTCAGTCAGAAATCTGCCATGTAGACCTTGGACTGAAGAGTTACTGACATCTTGTGGGAAATATTTTAAGAATGCATCTTGCATTTGCTTTGTTTCTGTTTCAGTTGAAGTGTATGTGGCTAGAGACAGGTTCTTCTGTGGCTAGAGACAGATTTTTGTTCCAAAGTGTTTTAATGTTTCTCTCCCTTACCACACAAATAACAGTTTATCATCTCGTATTTGCTGCTTAGTGACCTTGCTGCCTCAAGCAAGTAATACACAGTTGTAAAGGGAGAGCAAACAATATAACACAGAAACATGGGCAAACCTCCAATAAATGAACAAATCTAGGGCTCTGTCTTCTGCAGAGTGGCCAAGTTTTTGATCCAGATGTTCAAACAATGCAATTAACTATACTGTGTAGTCAGTATGGTTAGTAACCACAAAATATGTGGGTTAATTTTTTAAAAATTTGTTAATTTAGTATCCACTGTACTTGGGCATCACTTCCCCTGAAACCTAGGCAACCCTCCCTATAACATGAGGATTTAGGCAGCTTGGACAAATGCAATGTTTTAACTGAGAATGTTGTTACAATAGAGCAGCTGTGCTTTATGTCTGATACATTGACCATAAGACCACCTGTCAAACCCCAATCTGCCTTTTTCTGCTCACAGGTAGGACCCTGGCAAGGATGGGAACCGAGCTCCGGTGCCAGTGCATAGCCACTCATTCCAGGTTCATTCCCCCGAAATCCATTCAAGATGTGAAGCTGACACAGAGCGGCCCCCACTGCAAGAATGTTGAAGTCATGTAAGTAGCTCTGCAAGAGGTTCCTTCCTCTTCCCCTGCACTGCTGCCAGGATTTTAGGCTTCACAAGTACCACAGCCAGCATGGTGATCTCAGGCAGTCAGACTTGGTTTTTATTTTGAGAGGGATGGTTTTAAGTGAAACATCATGTTTTTCATCGTCTCTATGACATTACATATTCCTGAAGTGACCATTTTTTATCTGTCAGGGGACAAATATTTCTAGTGTAGAACGTGAATTTCATGGACTCGTCAGCTCTTAGTACACAAGATAATGATTTAGGTTCAATCCTGCATTTAGTAGACAGGCAATCTCAAGGAGAAAAACTAAGTTCCAACAAGCAGATTTAGGGAAACAATGAACCAACCTAACCTGGTTTGAACAGCACAAAGGTACTAAAATGTTAAAATCCTTATTCTGCTCAAACACCTTTTTACCACTGAAGGTTTTTGTGTAAGAAAGCTTTAGTAATATAAAGAACTCCAAAACAAATATTCATATATAGAGAGAAAGATTTTTAAGAATGTGAGACTGCTTTGAGAGCAGACACAGAGACTCACACAATTCTGGATGGTGTCCTCAGTTGTATAACACATAAAGCGAAACAGCCAAATCTAACCTAAAGTAGCTGGGATGAATTTATACTACCTGATCTAAAAATGCAAGACTACATTCTGTGAGTGAAACAAATCCCTGTATAAGTTTCCTGACTTTTCTTTATTCCGTGTTTTGCAGAGCTACTCTGAAGGATGGCAGAGAGGTGTGCTTGGAGCCCACTGCTTCCTGGGTACAGCTGATTGTAAAGGCAATTTTGGCCCGGTAAGTTCCATTCCCTCTCTATCTGGGCATTTAAGTAGCAAACCTCCCAGAAAAAGCCAGTTTGTAGGATTCCATAGTGATGCTTCCCATTCTTTCTTAATCAGATTTAAAGAACTGGGAAGCTTCCTGCTTAATTATAGAATCAGTCTTAGTTTTTCTGGCTGTGCTTCAGGGACCTTGCTCAGGATGATATGTCAAGTACTAAACCTCTGAGTACCAGCAAGCTCATCTGCAGGGAAGCACAGAAGTGTTTGTCTCCCTTTGAAAAATAAGGCTTTAAAAGTCATCTTCCCCTTAGTTGCTATTTTTGAGCTAATGAGGTTCTTGCTGTGAGTAACTTCAGAAGCTCATGCTGCAGAGGTTTCCCAGCTGGACACTAGACATGCACACAGCAGTTGCTTTCGAAATATCAACTTTGTTCTCCCTGTGCTTCAAAAAATTGGAAAGAGACCCTGCATCCTAAATTGTTTGTGCAATACTAAGCTGTGATAACTTGAACTTTCTTTTAAATTATTCTCTTCCCTCACCTCTTAACAGGGCTCAACAAAATTCTGACTCTCCTCTCTAAGAAACACCGGGACAGAAAAAATCTGGGAACTGCTTCTGCTCCTTTGTCAAGGGAAATGTTTGGGAAAAGTGTCATTCAAACAATGCACCATCTTCCACATCCTGCATCAGGGTTATGATGTTAATTGCGCATGGTTTTATTTATTTATCTATTTATTTAACTGTGTAAAGGAAGTCTTTCACAATGGTCAGTGTTGTCCACGGGATATGCTGCCAGTGACATTGAAGGAAAAGTGGTTTGCTGAAGGAGATTGAGAACCTTTGGCAGCTGCTTCAACCAAACATTTGCAGTGAGGTGCAATGCACCTGCAGCACAGCTTATTTACACTAAGCCTGATAATTTTGCTATTTCACCAGCAAACTGATGAATCCTTCTGCTCCCCTGGAGTGCACCAGTATGTTGTGTCAACAACAGTTTCCTGAACGACAGTCAGCCTGTGGCCAGACTGTGAACTGTAATGTCTAACTTGAAAACTAACTTATAGAATGAGTAAGACTGTATTTGGTATTTATGTATTGTGATTTCCATGGTATTTATAAATGTATTTATTGAGCAGTTTCTATGTAAGAAAGAAAACAACTATAATTATTTAATTTCTACTGGATTTTTCATTCCTGCTATTAGTTTCTGAAGAAATATTCACAATCTCATTACTCTGTAATTGACTGTATGTCTAATTAGCTACTCCATCAGCTAATGGAAAAAACTGCATTTTACATACATGGAGTTTGATTGTGAGAATGTAATTATTCCTATAAATGTACTATTAAAAGTTTTATACATTAAAAAAAAAGTTATCTGTTTGATCTTTTAAATTTTAATTTGCTTTGTTTGAAAGTTCTGCTTTATTTTTGCCAACCTGATTTCTGGAACTGAAATGAAAATTTTTAAGTCCATGGTACCACAACTCCCCCTCTTATGGTAACCTGGCACTCCCGACTACACTAACAGACCCCTAGGGTGGGATAAGTGGCTCACTCTCATCTCTTCAGGCTGTTCCCAATCAATGGGGACTGGTGAGTTCTAGGGCAAGGCACCTTCTTTAATTCCCTCACAGGTAAAAAGTTTTACCCCCAGATGCCTAAAGACAGCTAAGTGTCCACTTCAGCCCCATAGTTGTATATCTTTACTACAACAAAAGGCCACTTTCAGACCATCGAAACGGGAATTTGTGACCTTTACTCTGGGTACCCAAAGAGCAAGCACTTATCCTGGTGTAACAATTGCTTCCTATTCTTATCCCTGAAATGCAGTGTGCTGAACACATGATGCCTGCCTCTCTTAAAAACCTTCTAGAAGGAAACAGGGGATAAGAGAGAAAGGGCATAAGTTTAAATACTATTGCTTTTAACTAGAGTATAATTATTTGAGGGATGCACACTTCTAATTCACTTTTATCTACAATCTAGATAGTAATAAAACAGCAGAAGGATTTTTGCTGGGTAACTTTGCGATCATAAAATAAGACAGCTGTCTCTGGCTTGCTTCTTCTTGAAGACCCTTCTCATTAAGCTTGATGCCAGTCCTCTCCTTCACCACTGTTATTTTGGCATCAGCTAGAGGGGTTCTGCTGCTTTAAACAACATGCCCCGTGGCCCTCCAGCTATCAGGCCACGGGAGAGAACTCCACGCTTTGGAAACAGGCAGACGGTGCAGTCAGTGTCTGTGTGCACATGTGCACATCTCTGTGACACAGCAGGCAGCTGGCCAGTGGGTGATTAAGGATCAGGACATTTGCATCACAGTGGAAAGATGGACCCTGAGATTTCACTGCACCTAAGTGTTCTTGTCCATCTCCTCCTTTTCCCAATCTCATGAAAGTTTCTGCTCCCCTTGGTCACTTCATTTAGCATCTAAATTGTCTTTCTACAAGACTATCAGAAGACCCTCCCACTTTACATCTGCAGTGTGCATTCATCACCTCCCTTTAATTTCAGTGCCTTCCACATCACGAAATGCAGCAGAGGTGTTTACATATCCTTTCTCCCCTCTGCTAGTCTCTTGGCCCCTTACTTCACCTTCCTTTCAAACCACTTTTATTTCCTTCTTTCACCAACAGATTCATTTGGGGGCAAGAGAAGTGGCAACTACCAATGACCTCCTGTCATTTCCCTATCTTCAAACTCCCTTTCCCATACCTGGTTGCTGGAGTTCTGCACTTGTATGGAGAATTTCAATTGGTCCTCTTGAGTGTCTGTGGTTGCTGTTCTTGTAATAACGAAAGTATATTTCTCTCTAATAAACACTGCAAACTATAGAGGAAGTAATGGGAAGAAATACTGGAAAGTCCCTGAAAAATACTTGTAACTCTTTCTTAGAAGTACAGGGAATGCAAGCATGAGTTTCTCGGCCTCAATTTCTCTGTTTCTGCTGAATATTGGCTAATATAAACATATTGGCTAACATAAACATCCTGGTTTTGTGTTAGGTGACAAACGCATGATCCATGCTTTACTTGCTTTTGATTATAGACTGCTTCCCATTCTAAAGTTATTGTTTTTCTTATGTTCTTATCACATTACACAGGAAAATCCCATTTTCCCAGGAAAATTATGCATAGGACAGACTTTCTATTGCAGATTTGTTTCAAGCATTTATTCTTGTTTACAACAAGATATCATGAGTAACTCTACAGGATGGATCCTTTGGAAATTACACAAACTGCCATGGAAACTTTGGGGCCAGCAAATTTTGTTTCTGTGTGCACAAGTGAAATAAGAATTTTGCCACCTACAAAAATAAGCCTGAGATCTCTGCTGTTGAAAACTGTTACGAAATTTGACTTTAATATTACCTGCAGTTAAATTACTTCTAGTAACAACCATTGGTGTCAGTCAGTGCAATTCTCACAATTCCTGTGGAATTCTGGAGATATAGATTCTGTGGAAGAATCTGGAAGGTATAACCAGGCTCACTGATACAGTTTCTTCTGCCCTTTCATGGAATAGGCAGCAGTGTGACCTCTCTACAACCTTCTGCAGTCAGATTTCAACATAGCTATGCTGAATAACTTTTCATAATTAACAAATACTAGTTGTTTTAACGAGCATCAACCTCTGATAGGCCCAATTATCTTATTACATGGAAGTTCAAATTCATGAGGAATGTGATCAATATTTTTTTGAAAGAAAAGGGTTGCACTAGGTTTCCCAGATCTCATCTCCACCGACTCAGCCAAGGACACTAGCAGAAGTGTGAAGTAAGACTGCACCACCCAAAGTGCATGTTGGCAATCCCAGTATCAGTCTGTTGATTTCTCCGATTGCTTCCTAGAGGACAGGTGAACTGGGGAAAATCTAATCTTTTTACCTTTTTCAGAAAACTTTTTCATACATAGACATCTTATAAAAATCTGTGGAAATAAGAAGTCGTTAGGCAAGTTGCTTGAGAGCATATTTGGACCCAGTTAATCAACCTACATCCAAAGGTGCCTTCAGTTTTTGAGAAGGAGTGTTAAGCAGCTTTTTTGACTCAGCTAAATACAAAATACTGGAATTCCAAAAATAATTTTTAAGCATTGAAGTAACATTCACACTGCACTGCTAAGATTCACAATTTCTAGCTTTTTCCTTGAAATAATTTTCCAGAATGATGAAAGCTTCATAGCTCATAAGAGAAGCAAATGAATTTGCCCTCCACCCTCTCTGCCTGATTCTTTTATTAAAGACATATATTACATGTTTGCAGAGAAATAAGGAGACTTCCGAGATACTGACAATTCTTCTTTTCCTCTGCTGTTTTCAAGGTCACACTTTTTACAAGTTTAGAAGCAGACAGGAGAATCAGAATTCAACTGTTGTGCTAAAGCCAAAAGGTAAATAAAATTGCAAAAGCTTGAAATACCATTTCTGTGTAAAGTGCATCCAAAGCACCAGTCGCAGATTTAATGAAGAGTGAGACGGGACATGTGAAAGAGAGCATGGACCACATGGGCTTCTTTTTACTTGACTCCGAACTTCTTGAAGGAAGAAGAATGTGTGAGAATGAGCCACTGTGTGGGGACAAAACACAGGCACAGATGAAACAATTACAGTGCAGTTAAAAGGCAAGGTTTCTAACTGAAACCTAGTAGCTATTCACAGGTACTCAGAAAAGCACAGCCACCTGCCATAGCAGCAGATAGTCACAAGCAACAGAGGAGTGACTCCTGCTCTCCCTTTGGTCAGGTTTTTGCAAAAGTAAAAAGTAAACGAGAAGCAAGATATACTAAGCCCAGAAAAGGACAAAAGAGCAGAACTTGAAACACCCCCTGCCATCTCTTGCTGAAGATCTCTTACTCATTGCTCTTACTGAAAAGTAAGAGTTTGTCCATGCAGGTGTCAGACCTCTGCGTGAAAGGCACTTAGTCCCTCAATACAAACAGTGAAGAGCAAGTGATTTGTCAAAAATCCTGACTCTTTGAAAGCTTTGTTTGACTTATCAATAATCAATAAAGGAATGCACAGCCACCCAGCTGGTTCATTGCTGAGCCAGACATTGCCAGCGGCAGACCAAAAATCAAGCCAATAAATACACATTTGCTGACTTGATTCATCCCCGTAGTCAAAAATTCTATCAGCTCCTCATTTTCTGCTTTTTTCTCTGTTTGGTACTTCACATCTGACAGCAAAGCCCATCATTCTGCAAAAGAGAAGCAATTTACGTAAGCACTGCTCACCATGAACACAACCTCAATAAGAAGAGCCAAAGAAAACAGGCTTTGTTGTAGCTGGTTGGCATTGAACACTGCAGCTTCACCCACTCCTTGTTATCACCCAGGAAAACCCAAGTGTTTTTTGCATACACAAATCTTTCACCAAAGTCAGCAGGAGACTCAGCTGAGGAAGAAACATGCGAAAGAGCTGTCAATCTACCTGCACACACCGGACCTGTTGGCAGGTCAAACGCTAGAGTCATTTTCATGCCAACAGTTCTCAGTACTAGTCCTGCTTGGAGGAAAGGATGAGGGAGGGTATGTAATATCTTCTGATACTAAGATTACTATTAAAAAAGGAGAAGAAGAAGAAAATGCATGAAAAGTACCCTGTACAGTTTGTTTCAAATGGTGTGTACCAGGAATACAAGCCAGGGCCATCCAAATGGAAAGTCTGCTGGTGGAACAGTGCTCCCCTAGAAAAATGAGGATTTGAACAAACCAAAATAACCTCATTAGAAAGCAATGATTTTGTCAAATTCAAGCTTGTATTCAAGCGCTAAGGGCAAAGTTAATCTAAATTAAACTAATCGCAGCTCACAGCAAAATAGTATTTGGAGCTAAGCGAAATTATTCTTTTCAGTCCATGTCCTGATCAGTTTCATTTTATGAGGACTTTCACTGTATAGAAGAAAACCAAAGGTAAAAATGCTGAATTTCAATTAAATCAAATGTTGCTTTTTTCAGTAGCCTGTTTTCCATAGAATGCTCCTAGCTTGCTTACTCTCCTGCCAGCTCAGTTTACTCCTGACAGCAGCACTCGCTAACAATTTTAATTTCTTAGTTCTTAAGGAGGAAAAAATGCTTTGTTCATGTTTGTTGCCATAACTTTTAGCACAATATGTTGGCATACTCTTGTACCCTGCATGTGTTGAAGCAATTTGGAGTCATACTATCAGAAAATTTTAAAAAAGGAAGGGAAAAATGAAAGAAATACAAGATAATGGAGAAGATAGCAACCCTGACAGTAAACTCAGTGGTGATCACATTCGCCAAAAATGTTATCAGTGTGTTTCCTCCAAACACCTCTTTCTCAAAACACCTCCCTATAACAAGCTGAAAGGATACATGTCCCTCTTGCTGCTTTGTAGGCTATTTTGGATAATTCAATAACAATTAACCAAATTCATTGGAATTATTTCTCCTTCCTTTCAACGAATAGCAGCCATTTTTTGTTGCCAGAAACAATCCAATTCATTTTACTATAGAGTCCAAATACACTGGAGACTGAACCTGCACATGGCACTCAAAGGGCTGTAAGAAAGCATTCCCTGAGGTGGCAGCTTCAGTGTCTCCCGGGGTGTAAGTCAAGTATGACTACTTAATTTTTCCTTCATTGCAACACAACCAATGAAAGCAACAGATAGGATTAAAGTCTGGGTGTCATGAAAGAAGACTTCAGAGATTTTGTGATGATTCCAATGAGCGTTCCCATTTTCTTGTGGTCAGATGTCTCGTGTCACTGTTTTCCCAAGTGATGCCATCACTTTAACCAAAAGACCACAACTATCCAAAGCACATTCCCAAAAATTACTCAGCTCCACTGAGTCTGAAAACTGAAATTGCCTTAAGCCATGTTTGGGGGGAATGTTGATTTTGGGACCTTGGACTGTCTTTTTTTGCGGGGGGTGAATAGTTAATTTTTTAAGAGACTCATATTTTCTTTACTTCCAGCTATCTGCAGATGGAACAAATTTTTATGTATTTATTTCCAAACAGCTCATTTTATGTATTTATTTCCAAACACCTCATTTCCAAGTTGACTGAAATATTTGTAATCAGGCTAAATGCATAAGGATGGGAGGAATTTTTTTGCACAGCTTCTTTGAGGGGTCCCCATGGGAAGTAAAGGCTTCACCATAGTTAACAAAGTCCTGGTAGGGGACCTGTATTTTACTGCACATGAGCTGTTCAAACCTGCATTTACATTTTCAAACTGAAAAAAAACCCCATGTTTTTAAAATTAGTCTCTTGGTCGTGCTCCCTGGGGAGACCCAGGTATTTCTATCAGCCACTGGCAGCATATCAGTGATTCTATTTCACTTCTCCCATGCTTGGATAATACTACAGGAACAACACTTAGCTGTTACAGGATATGCTGTATCATGTCTGTGGGAAGGACTGGCGAGGTTTAAGTCCTGCTGTCAGATGTTAGAACCAGAATTTAGTATAGTTATACCTGAATTCATGTGCAAACCATACAACCAAGATGTGCCCCAGCAAGAGCCCACAGCAAACAATCCGTTCCATCTGCTGAATAAAGGGGTGCTCCTGAAGTTCACACAGATCCAAGGGCAAAAGCCTGCAGGCAATTCATGGGATGAAGAGCATTTTCTGCTGCTGGTAAGGCCAAGAGGAGCTCTTTCTGCCTTTCAGAAGCTGTGATGACCTCAAAGGCTTATCAACTGAACAACTATGTGGGGGTGGAAGGACTGACACAGCTGTATTCTTTGTCCAGGCTCATGTCTGCCACTAAAAAGCAGGGAGATTCTTCCCTCTCAGCAGAGGTAAGAACAAATTCCTTAAACAGTTGGGTCCCAAACTCAAAATAAAGCCCCTCCTGTCCTTATATGTTAGGTGCAAAATACCAGACCCAGTGAGTCCACCACCAGCCACTCACTTTTTGGGAATTGCTGTACATCCAGGAGTCCCACTAAGTAAGGTGACAGAGAAACTACAGTCCCTGCAGTCCCATCAATGACCTCAGAAAAGGTAAGTTGGCACCTGAAACTGAAAAACAGAGAAGTTATGGCCAAACACACGGATTTCAGAGCCAATCCGTTCTATTTGCCAAGGTAATGCCTGAGTAATACAAACACATTTCTTTTACCTATCAACACTGTGTGTGTGTGTGTTCACGCTCCGATTCCCAGCAGTGGGCACGGGTGAAGAACCTCTAACTCTGTGGAAGGGAAACAAAAAACCCAAGGGCTCCTGAATGTTAAAGTTAGGTGAAGATGCAGGAAGGCAGGCGGGAAGATACTGAGCATCATTTGCTATAGATCATTATTTTAAATGTGAATTTTCACATCTCAAAAGGTATTGCAGAAATGAGCACACAGCAACATGACATGTGTCACGATGCAGCTGGCAAAACGGAGTTGGGATTCTCCGTGACACAAGCTGAACAACAGGACACTTCTATCTCTTACATCTTCTGGTATTATTTTCAAGGGTATACAGACTGGAAACATTTCAAAACTTGAAAAACACACAGGGAAATGGAAGGAAATAAAACATCTGATAGATATAAAACTTACTTTGCACAAAACTGTAGCTTGAAATCTGGTTTCTGCCTCCAGCAAATATGTTTGTACTTCATGACAGAGCTGGATCCACAGGAGGAATCATGGGTGTTAGGAAGCAGCACTTCGTCATAGCCAGGGAATACTATGGAACATACTGGTGTAGGTAAAAAAGGTAACAAAATGAAGATGAGAGGCTATCAGCAGTATATACCCTCTGACTTTAGTCAGTACTAGGTAGCAGTGACTCGACATTTTACAGATCAGAACATACATCATTCCTAAACAAAACCCTGGAGGAAATAAGACTGCTCCTTCAGAGATTGGCCATGTTAAATAGTTTCTAGGCCATGATAAAATTTCACCTTACACTTGTATCTGGGACACATCCTCCAAAGTAATTCTCATGCACTTAGGAGAAGTCCTCACTTGTTGAAGTGAGACATCTTTTGTTTAATTGTCTTTAGCTCTCCTGGGCCTGCTGCCAGTGAATGGCTCCCACTACAGGTGCCAAGCCAAATAAATACCTGCTGTAGAAAGCACACAGCCAAAGTCTGCAACAAAGCAGCCAAATCACTTCCTGCACAAATGAATTAAGGACTGGATAATGTAAAGGCGATTAAGCCATGTGGTTTATTCTCTTTATGTACCTACTCAGGGCCTGCCTGAGCTCGGACTGCTTTCTGTGTCCTGGTAACCCTGAGACCCATGCTGAAGACACTGAGAGATTTCACGGAATCACAGAATCCTGGCATATCTTCACACAGCAGCTTCTGCTAAAAGAGGTGGGTGATTTGAACTTCAGTGAGGCAAATACTGGGTGAGTTCTGTCCCAGCTACACTGACACCACCACTCACAATAACTAATTTAAACTTAATTCAAGATGATCTTCAAGGTCCCTTTCCAATCCAAACCATTCCATGATTCTATCTCAGTGCATGGCAAACTTAACTACAATGAAAGAGATAAGGCAGCAGGCAGGGAAAAACTCAGCTTTCTAAAGTGATGTTGTCTGCTCCCTATGTTTTCTGTGCTCGCTAAGGAATTTTGCTAAAGGTAGTGAAGGAAGACAAGGCAAAAGGTATAATTCAAGAGAGTTTCTCCACAGCTCAGCCTTCTTGCTGCTTTCATCTGGACTGAAGAGACTTATGCACATTTCCACAGAAGGGAGCTAGAAATAATCTGAAGTCTGCAGGTCCAAAGCCTGGCTCAGGCAGATGGTCTTGCATGTTGAAATAGTCCCAGAGACACCCATTTCCCTTGTTCCAGGCCTGTTTGTGCAAGCACTGACTCAGAGGACCAGGCTCTGTACCATCTGCTGCACCGCAGCATGTCCATGACCTGACTGCTGCTCCTCTTGGCACATGGCTCTGAGGGACAGCTGGCCACAGAGTTTCACACATTGCTGCTCCATATCTAAAAACAGTCTCACACTCCAGACCCCAGGAGACATCTGGAATTTCCTCAGCAGTAACCACTGTGGAATGAGTCTGATGGGTCAGTTCTTGTGAGCAGTCATGCAAGCATAAAGCCAAGTGCTGTCACGTAAACTGTCCTTACTCACGTGTACAGTCCAAGAGCAATGTGTAATCTGACTGTGCATGAGTGACAATGAGTGCTCTGCTCCCCACATCCACTCAGAGCTGGATCTGCCAACAATAGTTGCAATGACCCGAAGCAGATTATCTATGCACCGTTCTACCTGCTTGTTGCCTCAGTTTGCTAAAGCTGGGCAAATTGTTTTTCCTGCAAAGAACATGGCACTTCCTTGGGACAGCCATATGGGGAACTCGCAGACCTAGGCTTGTGTGGCTATAACCTGGAGGGAATGGTGATCCCACCTCCATCTCGAGTGGTCTCAAGGGATCTCAGTGAAGCTTTCTAATTAGTGGCTGCCTCTAAGCTGGCTGTGTAACTTCCTTTAAGACCAAGCTAAAAGCCAACTGCTTCCAAGGATGTCATTACCAAGCTGCATCTGGAAAGAGATCCGAATAAGTAATTAGATATTTCCTGATAGCATGGGGCAATCACCATTTTCTTGTGACGTACAATCTTCCCTCAGGGCTGATCTACTGAGGGACTAAGCCAGCAGCTGGATGAAGCAGCTGAGCTGTAGATGAAGGAATGAGAGTCTTTGTGTCCCATCAGCTTGCTATCTACTTAATCCCTTTTTAGGACTGCTTTACACGGTGTATCCTGTCTGTTTTGGGTCCCAACTTGGTTTTGTTTTTAGACAGTACATCTAATCCAAGGCATTCAAGCAGATGAGGCAAGACACACAGCAGCCTGACATTTGCTGAACACCACTCATGTTCACAAAAGTCTGTGGAAGAAAACAGATCACCTACAAAAAAACCCCACAAAACCAAGACAAATAAAGTGCAATATTATATTTCTTCCTAAAACTTATTACAAAAGAAAGTGTACTGACCATAACTGATCTAAACCTATGTATAAATAAAATTTAGAAAACCTGCATCTCATTTTCATTAAAAGTTCATAGAAAACTGCTATTTTGCTTTTTTTATAACTGAACTTAGCAAAATGCCTTGACAGGAATGAAGAAAAAGAGAGTGACCTATGAGTGCAGAGGAGTGGAACAGAAGGCTTTCAGTAGTGGAGTGTAGGTATGGAAACCTGAGGGTCTCCTAGTCACAGGAAAAAAAGATTTCCAGTTTTCAAAAACTAGGTGAAGAAAGGGGTGCTCAGGGGAGCAGTGCCCACTGAATAAGTGTGCGTGGTTGCACATGGTTAGGCAGCAAGGCAAGCTCCAGATCCTAAATTCCCCTTTGGCTCAGCACCCCGCACCCTGAAAGTTAATGGAGAACCCCCACAAAGAAGCCCCAGCTTCTTTCAGAGAATGGGGTCCCAGCAGACCCTGGGCGATTCTCGGGACGGTGCAGTGCCACGCTTCCCCCCGCTCGCAGACCTGAAGGAGCCGCTGTGCCGGGAGCGGCCGCTCTTCTCTCTCCGCCCTGCTCCTTTAGCGCCACACACCCACTGCTGGAAAGGGGCCAACTGCCCCCCAGCTCCACTCCGGGAAATTCCCCGGCAGCTCCCGGCAGGGAATAAAAGCACGGGAGGGAAAAGGGGCCGCCCCGCCGGCTCTTTCACCCTCTCCGCCGCCAGCACCAGCCATGAGCCCGCACTTCTGCCTCCTCCTCCTCCTGGGCGCCGCCGCTCTATGCCAGGGTAAGCTGCTGAGCCGGGGTTACCCATCCGTCCGCGGCCGGGCCTCGGCAGGGATGCGCCGGGGGCCGGACCCGTCGGGGAGCCAAGGGGTTCCTTGGGCCCCCGAAGCCGAGGCTCAGGAGGCTCCTCCCGCCTGCCAGGTGCGCCGCTGGCCGGGGAGCTGCGCTGCCGCTGCGTGCGGACCGTGTCCGAGGTGATCCCGCCGCGGCGCCTGGCCCGCCTGGAGTTCCTCGCCGAGGGTCCGCACTGCGCCCTGCCCGAGGTCATGTAAGTGCCCGGCCCCGGCCCCGACCCCTGCCCGCCGACCCGGCCCCGGCCCCGGCCTCACTCCCTACCTGTCTCGCCCGCAGAGCCACGACGAAGCAGGGACAGATGGTCTGCCTGGACCCCGCCGCACCCTGGGTCAAGCTCCTGGTGACCAGGATCCTCCGCAGGTACCTGCCGGGCCAGCTGTCGCCAGCGCTTGGGGCCAAACTTAGCTTTTGGAGGGGCTTAAACCCAAGAATAATGAGCCACATTCATTGAGTCCGGTAGGGAAATCTGGTTAGTTACACCAAAAATGTGTCCAAAAAGTGGCTTCTCTGTGGGGAAGAGACAACGCAGCAGGCTGTCAGGGAGAGTATCCACAACAAATGCCTGATTAATTGCAAATCCAGCATCAGTACATTCCATCATCACCATCAGGCATCTTTTCCACACCTCCTATGGGAATTATTATCTGCTGTATGCGAGAAAACTTATGGAAACATTTCCTGGCTGGCTTTACAATTTCAGTTCTGCTTATTGCAGTTCACCCAACAAGCTCTGAGGGAAGGAACATCTCGGAATGTTTGCCACAAGATACCAGGAAACATGCTATGAGAACACAATAGCTCAACTCTCTGGTTTTGATGAGTTTGTATATCAGAGATCCTATGCTTCATTCCCTCTCCTCATATTTGTTATTGCCTAATCCTATGTATGGTTTTATTGACTGAGATAAAGTGATCAAATCCATTTGATAAGACAGTGGAAGCTTTGCTGGACACCTCTCAGGAGCATTCTCAGAATTTGCTCCACCTTTGTGCAAGCTCCTTCTTGCCAAATACTATTTGCCAGCAAGTTCTTGTAAAACATCATTAATATCTGAAAAGAAGATGGGGCCCATCGTGAAGATGATTTTGCAAATGTGTACAGAGTGTGTCAGGAGAGGTTTGAATGGATCTTGCCGGTGATTGGGGGTAATCCTTCCATCAGGAGTAACGACAGTGCTGGCTGGCACTTAACATTTCAGTGCCTGTTCAGGATTACATGGGAATAAAACCTGGTTCAGGCAAGAATGTTTTGCTGAATCTCTTTTTCCTACTCCAACTCACCAGTCTTTAATGCAGAATGACGTGGACCTTTTTGCACAAGATACTATCTAATGAAATCCCAAATTTTTTCCCCTGAAGTCTTTTTGCCCCTATTCAATACTTAGAAGGGTTTAATAATTTCTGTGAAATTCTGGGGGTTTGTGCCATGACTGGTTTGATTTTTAACCAGATAATGTTGAGGTTGGTTAGTTGGTTTGTTTTTAAAAGTTTACATTACAATATGTGGTATTTATGCACAAGATCTAAAGGAACAGTAAATGTTCCAGAGAGACTTAGACATTTCATGTCTACTTGTATGACATAATGTCATAACTCATAAAGAATCACAGATTTTCATTATTCTGCTTTGGAAAATTGCATGTAAAGAGGTGGATTTCTCATGATAATGTAATGAAATATATGATGCAATAAAAATGTTTTCCTGTTGAAAAATATCCTGGGCTTTTGTGAATTCCATGTTAAATGGAGCTGTGTACACGCGTCAGTTGGCTAGTGGGATGCAGGGAAGCAGTGACCTCTGTGTACTCAGATATTCCTGAACACACCTGCAGGTGAGTTCTCTCTGAAATGTCAGGGGCACTTTGTACCAAGCAAACATGTTTCTATATTCAGAGGCACATTACTTAAATCCTCTGATGTGAAGCTGATCTGAGCTGCTGATATGAAGAGATTAACCCCACGATCAATGTATTGAACCCGGGCACACCGCTGCAATCTGCAGGAATTTCTATTCTGGTTTACCTTGAAGTGGGCTGTGTTTAAAGTTAAACATTTTGCTGCGTGGGAAGGAATAACAGTGTTTGCTATGGTAAGAAATAGTAAAAGTTTGCAACAGTGAATTAGTTTCCAGAAAAAAACTCTTCAGGTCCCAGCTGTAACAAGGATCTCTGACACTTCTAAAAGCCAATAATCCCCTTGTCTGGATTCCTCAGTGCACATTTCTAGGACAAACAATCTCTTCTGTCACTAGGTACATGGTACTTGTTTAGTGACAGATCTACTGCTGTTTGCACATGAAATCCATCAAAACCTTATCTGAAGGCACAACCACATCCTGGCCTTGCTGACATGGGTGAGTCATGAGTGTTCTCCTGTGACACCTGAGGAAAGCTGGCTCATCCCCAGAACATGGGACAGACAAATGAAGGTAATATGGAAATCTGTCTCCTTTACACGCCCATGGGTAGAGAGCATGAGATGTTCTTCCGTTTCCTTGTCACCATTTTTTTCTTGCCATTTAAAGGTGACCTGAGACTGTAGCTGCCTCTTCAGAACCTTGAGACAGTCCTGCCTGCACTGGCCACCTCTCAACAAACTCCAGTGTATCTGCACACATAATGGCTTTCCCTCTGGGAATGGTGTCTGTCTGAAATGACCACATTGCCCTGTTATGCCATATCTGTCTCAGGAACAGCATGGATTCTAGAGAGAGCTATGTCCAGCTTCACTTTATCAAAGCAGCAGATATTTGCAAAATCCCAACGCAGATTTTTCACTTTCCCTTCCTAGTACATGCCAAAGACCATGACTAAAACACCAACAATAACCAGATTCTTTCAAAAGCTGAAAAGTATAATTTACCAGCAGGAAAAGATGCCTATTTTATATGCTATTTTTGAAAACTGTGGCTCAGTAAATACTTCTACAGTTCTTCCCTTCTGCTCTATGTCATATGTTTTTCTTCAGATGCAAGTTAATAGACTAAAACAGCAATGGAAGTATCTTGTGCAACTCCAGATTTTTGCCTCCCACCCAGTTTTCAGCAGGAAAGTACATTGCCCAAGAAAAAATGCTAGTAAAACAGGACACATCAAAAGCCTCTCAGGCTTTTAAAGTCCTCATGGGGCTCAGGAATTGTTATCATCCATTCTTTGAAATTCTTGACACATTAAGCATTAAAAAAGTTAATCTCACTGCACCCACCCTAAGAGATTCACATAAGAGCCTGTAAATAAGTCAAATGTACAAAGTCACAGTAAAGTCACAGTGACAGTATTAAGTCTTTGCAACTTAAAACCACGTTTAGCACTTGAAATTGTGTTTTTGTTGTTGTTGTCATTTTTGGGGGTTTTTTTTCCCCATGGAATTGAAAAGAGAGTTTGGTTCCACGTAAAGTGACAGCTTTGAGTAAATAGCATATTTTGTGCTATATTGTAATGAACTTGATGAACTGAAAACATTTATAAAATATTTGGAGGAATGACTAGGAAATTGCTTAGTTTTCCGTAGCTGCAGACCATGGAAGCAAATGCTTTCATAGAGTAAATAAACATGCTTACTCTGCAAGGCTACTCAAAAATTATGACTGTCACCATCTGAATAACATGTCAGTCGTTTGTAAAGACCTCTCTAGGAAGGCAGGAAAAGTCCTTGAAAAATATATCGCATTTGACATTAAAAATAGAGGAACACCTGCTTCTGCAAAAACCCAGCCAAACACGTTGCTCCGTATATCTGAGCTCACTATCCTCTTCCACACAGAAAGTACAATCAGAAGCTATCACCCGCCAAGACAGCAACAATTATTATAGAGTTTGGGGGTTTTCACCATTACTATTTGATTAAAGTAACTGAACACATTGCAAGTGAAGGCACTACACTTAAAGGGGTTTCCACAATCAAGATAAACAAAAAGCAAGTTCTGATGCACTCTGCATAAACGGCTGGGCACAAAAAACGAAATACCATACAGGTTTTCTTAAAGCTCCCCTACGGACTGTGGAGATTTACCTAATGGATGAGCTTCTCCCGCCCTCAGCTCCGCCCGCCCCTGCGCGACCTGGATCTCGCTATTTGTCCCGGCTCTTCCCCTCATCGCTTGGTTGCGGCGCCGCTTCCACCTGTGGGGGCCGATCGACATGGCTGCGGCCACCGCAGGGTTCTTCTCCTGCTCCGCGCTGCTGCTCTCGGCCTGGGCGCCGCTGAGCCGCTGGCGAACCTTCACCTTCCTCCCGGCGCCCCGGGCCGGCTGCAGCGCCAGCAGCGCCCCTCGCAGCGCCGCCAGGTACGCGGCGCCGGTCGGGGAGTTTTCCTCCTCCTCGCTCCTTCCTCCTCATCCTCCTCGTCCTCCTCGTCCCGCTCACGCTGCGGCGGGAAGCGCGCGGCGGGCAAAAAGGGCGCGAAACGCCTGAGGGGACGGCGAGGAACATTTTACCAAAATTTGGTGTGGGATAGAACGTGAAACAGAGGTTCTGGTATTACTTTTAGAAAATACACAAGTTCAGCAAGGGAAAGGTTTCGAATCTCTCCTGGACACAAACTTTCTGCTGTTAAAAACAAACAAACAAACAAACAAACCCAAACAAACAAACAAACAAACAAACAAAACCCCAACAAACCAAACAACAACAACAAAAAAACCCACCAAACCAAACAACAACAACAAAAAAAACCAAACAGATGTGAAGGGTCGGGCACTCTGCAGCTGTGGGACAGTGCTACAGTGTGTCTAATTCCCGACAAAGAATATGGTAACATTGTGAAGATATAGAAGGGAATATCAACTGTAATAAGTGCATAACTCTTTGGAGTCTACAATTTCCAAGATGCTTTGGAAAAATACACACACTTTCAATAAAGAAAATGCCACAATCTTAGAGAGACGTATATAGATAACATCAGCAATACAACATATTTGCTGAACTTTTACTATGAAAAGTACATTAAAAATTGTGACCTGGCATAAAATTTCTGGGTTTGTTGGTTTGTTTTTTTTGGTTGTTTTTTTTTTTTTTTTTTTTTAGTTATGTGGCTGACCTGGAGTGAAGTTACTGTGAAAAGCAGAGAAGAGGATAAACAATTTTTGTAAAGTTTAATAAGGGATAAAATAAGAGACAAAATTCCAGCGCTGGGGTGCTCCTGGTCAACCGCCAAAGAACACACCAGTGTATACAGACAGTGTTATCTTTATACAGTTACATCACTGAGGTACATGCATATTGATATGTTCATACATTATTCAAATATTCTTGCGAACTTTCTGAAGTAGTGAGAACTCCTTTGTTCACTCTCTGGCTTATCTGCACGACATTCTGGGTGTCAAGTCAATATATTTTATTTCTTCTTGTGTCTCCATCCTGCTGTTTCACATGCTCTGATAAGGATTTAGTATGTCCTCCTTAAATTTAACATAGTATTCTCTAATTGTCCTCCAGTGCTCTGGTTTGTGTTACGGTTACCACTTAGGTTGGGCAGTGGAGTGGATGGCCTTGTATTGTTTTAGTTACACGAAAGCCTTTTCTACATCTCGGGTTTTGCTAAGGTCTATAATGCAATACATTCATCACACTCTTATTTCCATAAGTGATACATAGATATTGTATTTGTTACACTACTATTTCTATGAGCAATACAGCGCATACTTAAATTTATAGATTATATTAACAAGCAGCTAAAAGAGTTATAATTGGTACTTTTCTATATGCTTATAATCACTAACAACATACAAAAGCTAATACATAAATGCGAAAGCCAATATAGTCTGGTCATTTTTCACATTACTTTCTGGGATTGTCTATAAATGAGTGCTATCTCAAATCTTTAAGTCATCTGGTGAGTAGATCTATCAAAACCAAAGTCAGCTGGAGGACTGTTAGGCAAGTGACAAAAGGGTGGACATAACAGGTGTAGGGATTGCTGGGAACTTCAGTGTGGATCTGATTTGTTTTAAATTCATAAAGACATCTTTTGTACACTTCAGTAGCAGTGCTATTTTATCTGCATACCCAAGTAAAAGCAACATAAAATGCTGAGTTTCTTTTGATGATTTGTTATCAGAAAAAGAGAATTTTAATTTGTGATTTTTTTTTCCCTTTAATAGAAAAAGCTTTAAGGTAAGATCCACAGGAAGATCCCCTTAACACACAGAATTTGTAATCTGTGATTAGACTACACACTAGAATTCTTGGCAACATCTGTAATTCCTAATAATTCTTTTAGAATAACCCAAAAGGCAAGTAAAACCCAATTAAGATATGTCAATCAAGCTTAAGAGAAGCTTCCTAAGACTAAAAACCCCTGTTCTCTTGACTAATGATGAAAACCAGCAAAAAAGTATGCACATCTGAAAATTTCTGACAGAATTTAGAGACTGTCACTATAAAATGAATAAATGAATAGGGCCAGGAGAAATTCTCCTTTGAAAGGCCTTTATTTGAGGCTCAGCTCTTTTGGGGTGCAAGCTTGGGGTCCACGTTGCCGCTGCCTGCTCCCTGTTGGTCGACAAACAGGAGGAGG
>VWZP01005340.1:1318824-1345233 GCA_013396995.1 Dicaeum eximium | reverse complement strand
GCCACAGCTTCTCTGGGAATCTTGCCAGGACCTCCCTCCCTTGCCAGGACCACCCTCACAGGGAGGAATTTCTTCCTGATATTCAGTCCAACCCTACCTTTTGCCAATTCAAAGCCATTCCCCCTTATCCTGTCCCTCCATCCCTTGTCCCAGGTCCCTCTCCAGCTCTCCTGGAGTCCCTTCAGGCACTGGAAGAGGCTCTGAGCTCTCCCTGAAGCCCTCTCTTCTCCCAGCTGGGCAATCCCAGCTCCAGAGCCTGGCTCCAGAGCAGTGTGGCTCCAGCACTTGCAACATCTCTGTGGCCTCTGGATTCACTCCAGCAGCTCCACGTCCTTTTGAAGTTGGAGGCTCCAGAGGTTTCTCAGAGGCTGGACTAATCTGTCACTCCAGAGAGCTGCCATCATCCCTGTCCTGATGTCTCTCAGTGGGTGACAAGGACCCATCTGGAGGCTCTTCCTAGGAAAGGGAAGATGTGGATGCCTGTCTCACTTGGACTCTGTTCTGCCTTTCCAGCTGTCCCAATTTTGCTTCAGCAGCTTTCTCCTTGTCAAGGAAAGCGGCTTCCCACCAGCTTTCCTCAGACAGGAAGAAATGATCCCAACATGGAAACTGTGGTATTTGACAGCCCACTCTGCCTTGCTGGAAATACTGAAGTTTCAGCTGGGTACAAAATTCCTGTGGAAAGCTGAGCTCTGCTGCTACTTGCAAATGCTCAGCAGTGTTGGTGGAAAGGATGAAGGGAAGGATCTGACAAAGAACAAGCCTTGATGGAAGTGCTACATTGCAGTTAAATTAGAAGTTTGAGGAGCTGGCTCGCTGGGAACTTGGCATTTTTCAGCTGGTGAAACACCAGAACTGAAAGTCTGTGGGCAAAGTCATCAGAAGTCAGACTTGTGGTGCCAGTTTGACGAGTCACATGGAAGAAGTTGGAAGATCAGACTTTTCCTTATTGAAGAGGAAGAAATTAAAGTTGTTTTTCCAGCTCAGTTCAGACCTCAGGGCTGGAGCTCTGTAAGGAGAGAATGAAGTGGAAGGAGGAGTGAAATATTGAGAAATCTCCTGTTGTCCTCTCTCCCCCTGAAAAAAAACTCCTGTGTCATTCACATCTTGATTACTCTTTGGGGTGTTTTTTTGGGTTTTTGGATGTGAAAAAAAGCCCAGACTAACCAGTGGAAGGGATTAATAAAGTGCCTCCTGCACAGGGAATTGCTGTGTAAACCTCATTTATCCAATAAAGGGAAAGAAAGAGTAAAGGGAAGGATATTACAGGATGTAGAGAAAGAAATGTTATTTCAGGATCTAGAGAGGAATCATTAGGGGTTGATGACTTACTGATTCTTCTCATGCAGGAATTAAAGGTTATCATTGGAAAAGAGCAAGTGCCAAGCTTGGAACAAAGAAAAAAGAAGGAATTTCCTCACGCAATGTCTGGTTATCTGTGCAAATCCCTGCTATTATAGATCCCCAAATTGTAAAAGATGTCCGGGAAGATTTATGGAGGAAAAAAACTCTGCAAGGAGCATGCAAATATGGAACTACCTGCTTTGGTTCAGGCAGGGCCTGATCCACAAATCTCTGGAGATAAGAAGAGCATCTAGTGACACAACACCCCGCTGCTTTTCCTTTTTTAGGCACTAACTCATGGAAAATGTTGCAGGCTGGGTTTTGAGCTGGGCGTTCTCCTGCACATCTCCTCTGGCACCTCGTTGTCCTCACGCTCCGGGTTCTGGAGGCACCAGGATGGTGTCAGCCTGTGAACCCAGAGAGGTGCTGGAGCTGTCATTTCCTGCCACCAGCCATGTTCAATCCCTGCTCCCACGTGGTGTCCCAAGCTCTGGCCGTGACAAAACTGATGACAGCCCACCCCTCTGTCCCCTCTTTCTCTCCTCCCGTTTTTTCCAGTTTTCCTACCACTCCAGCCTGATCTGCCTGTGCTTTCTCCGATATCCATCTGCCACTGGGCAGAAGCGGCTTTCAAAGGTTATGGAATTACATCCATGGAACCCGGAAAGTCCCGGGCTGCGTCCAAAGAACTGCAGGCAGCAAGTGAGGAAAGGGATTTTGTCCCTCTGCTCCAGCCTGCAGAGATCCCACCTGGAATGGTGCATCCAGCACTGGGGTCAGAGCACATGGAGCACATGGAAGCTGTTGCAGCAAGTCCAGAGGAAGCACCAAGGTGATCAGAGGGATGGAGCAGCTCTGCTGTGAGGGAAAAATGAGGGAATTGGGAATGTTCAGCCTGGAGAAGAGGAGACTCTGGGGTGACCTAATTGTGGCCGTGCAGTACCTGATGGTAGCCCACAAAAAATGGAGAGAGGCAATTTACAAGGGCCTGGAGTGACAGGAAAAGGGGGGATGGCTCTAAGATGAAGAAGAGTAGATTTAAATTAGAGATTAGGAAGAAATCCTCCATGTGAGAGTGCTGAGGCCCTGGCACAGGGTGCCCAGAGAAGCTGTGGCTGCTCCATCCCTGGAAGTGTCCAAGGCCAGGCTGGATGGGGCTTGGAGCAACCTGGGATAGTGGGAGGTGTCCCTGCCCAGGCAGGAGGGTTGGAACTGGATGATCCTTAAGGTCCTTTCCAACCCATCTCCAAGGCATTCTGTGATTCCATGGTTTGCTGAGAGTTACCACCAAATTATCCCAACCTTCCTGTGCCTGTCCAGAGCCATGCTGCCCTTTGTGTTCCAGTCTGGATTCACCATCTCTCATGGAATTCACTCTTTTTTAGCTGAGGTCAGGGCTCACCCAGAAGGAGGCACAGAGAGGTGACCTTTTACACCCAACCCAGCACATCAAATTCCTCACCCATGTTAGTTTGTCCTGCAGACATCCTGGCACCAGACTCTGCCCTTGATGAGATTTTTTTCCCATTTCCCCACTCCCTCCCCAGCTCTGCACCAGGGTAGTGACAGCCAGCTGCAGGGTTGAGATGTGATTGCTTTTCACTCCCTGACTTGGCTCTGATGTGTCATAAAAAACACATGTTCTTCCTTCAGGCTTCTTGAAATTTTTCTGTCTCATTACACCAAGAGGGCTCCTGGTTTACTTGAAAATCATTTTTAGTGATTATCTCTATTTTGCTGTCACCATTTTCTCTTTCTGCTCTTTCCCCAGACTTTTATGAAAATGATCTCATTAGGAACATGGAACTCCTGTTTCTGAGAAAGGTTTCTTGAGGTTTGTAAAGGTCTCTCAGCAGGAAGTTTGCTCAGCTCTGTTTTTCCCTCCGGTTTAACAGACCCCCAAGTGAGCCCATTAGGGGAAAAATGGACTGCTTGAAAATAAAATTATACAAAACACTCAACAGCAGCAGCACTTCTGAAATGTAAGGCTCCAATAGGCAACAAACCATATTTGCAAAACTCCTCTTTGATGGCAGTTTAATATGTTAGGGAAAGAAAGAGATAATGGCCCAAAGGGCACCACAGCAGCCGTGAGGGGATGGGAGATGAGGCCTGGGATAACATCATTGTTATTCTGGAGACACAAATGCAGCTTTGAAAAACAGAGTTAATGAAGCCCAGCTGCCAAACCCTGCCTGTCACACAGCCCTTCCCTCTCCCTCCTGAAGTCTGATGTCTAAAATCTGCTGAGATTGTTGGTCCATCATTCAGGGGGGATGGCACTAAAGGTTCTTTAAATTTATTTTTTTTTAAAGTTAGGAATTCAGGTTATGAATAACAGCTCTGCTGTCCTGAGGTGCAGTATTCCTGTGCTGTAAACACAGGCCTTGAATGGAGGAATGCAGAAATAGTCTGGGCCTGGGTGAATATTTGCAATCTGCCCTGTGGTGAAGTACTCACAAACTCACTGCTAGGGAAACCCCAGACCTGGAATTTAAGTTCTCCCCAAGTTTAAATCCCTCTTTTCTGAGAAAACCGATATTTTAGTGTTTTGTAGGGAATGCTCTCAAAGTGAGAGACCTGAGAGATCTTAGAACCCTCAAAGGGTTTGGGTTGGAAGGGACCTTGAAAATCATCTCATCCCCATCTCCCTGCCACGGATCTTCCACTATCCCAGCTTGCTCCAAGCCCTGTCCCACCTGGCCTTGAACACCTGCAGGGATGGAGCAGCCACAGCTTCTCTGGGCAACATCTTGGATGCATTTCACTCAGAGTGGAAGAGCAAATTGGGAAAAGCGGAGATCTGCGTTCACGAAATCGTCGTTTCAGACAAAGGAACGGATTTTGGGTAGAAATTTCTGATCTTTCTAATCTTGTCCATGTCCGTGGTCGTGTCCTGCATGGACACAGCTGACCAGGCAGAAGGAGAAACCTCGTCTGAGAGTCTTGGAGCAAGCACTGAGAGACACAAGCCTTGTCCTATATTTGTTTTGTGCCAATTCCTGAATATTGCAATCCTGCAGCTCAGCTTGAGTCCTGCTGCTTTCCCCAGCCTTAATAACGTTGGCAGATCCTGCTCTGCCCCCACAAACTCTCAGTGCCTGTGCCTTCCCCAGATCTTCCCTCCAGTGTGGATCACCCACTGCTATGTCAGCCCAGCAAAACTTCATTTTCAGCAGAATAAACCCAACACATTCGGGAATCACTTGTTTAATAACTGTCAGTAGACCAGAGGAATGAAATAGGTGCTAAAAAGATGGAAGTGCCACAGCAAGGAAATATTTGTGAAAACGTTTGTAAAAATAACAGGGGTTTTAAAGCGTGTAGGGGTGTGTAAATATATTTATAAGATATTAATACACAAGCCAGGTGGCTCTGAACCTCATTAGGGAACCAATTGTTCTTGCTAAACATTCTTTGGTGAGGTTCCCTGAGAGATTTCCCAGAAACTCCTAAAATTAATAGTAAACAACCATTCTTGGAGGCTGGGAGATATTTTCTGCCTCTGCTTAACATCCCAGCCTCCTTCTAAAGTTTTTCATTGTTTTGCAAAACATCCAGAAGGTACAGGGAAAAAAGAAAATAATGGAAGAAAAGAGGGGGGGGAAAGATGAATATAAACAGAATCTCCAAATAATGGGCTTCACATTGAAAAGCACAGAATGATTGCTTGGACAGTGATTGTGTCTTGATGTATAAATGGGTTTGTTACTTAACTCTGGTGATTCATGCTTCAGGCTCAGGGATGAGGCAGCTGCCAAATTTCATGCTGGGAAGGAATTTTCTCTCCCAGAACAGATTGACAGGGAATTTGTAAAGATGAAAGGTCAGTCCACAGGGCCGGGCGTTGTCACCATGAACATGTGGGCAAGAGGGGGGGACATCACAGAGGCCAACAGCGCTGGGTTTTATCTCATGGTACCAAACATCTCCCAAAAATCAGTGCACAAACCTTTTTCCCTTTTTTCCACATCTCCACCAGAGCTGCAATCCACAAAGGAATTACTTTATTGGGCAGGGTGAGACCATAAAATATTCTTTACAACATTTATTTCAACTGTGTTGCTAAATAAAGCTGAGCTGAACCTACGTGAGTTTTAGTTGTTGGGTGTTTGGGGTAAGGAGGTTTTTGGGTTTTTTTTTCCCTTTTGTCTTTAAAGACTGCCTAAAGAACATGTTCCAGCTGTCTGGAAGGAAAGAACCAGAAAGGAAAGGAGAACAAAGGGAAACCAGTGGAGATATTTAACTGAGATAATTTTAGCTGCTCTAAATGTCACAGGCAATCTTGTACAAGTACTTGGGAAGAGGAAAGGAGAGGAGAGGAGGAAGAAAGTTCTGTGCTGGTCATTCAGTGCCCAAATTAAGGAGAAGGGGGTGTCTTTTCAGAAATCAGGAAGCTCTTGGGTAATTGCTTTTTGAGCCTCAGGCGTCGCCTCTAAACCTGCAAGACTTCAATGCAAACCACAAATTCACCCAGACTCAACAGCCTGAGGGAAAATCCTCTGGTTTTGGGGCTGAGAAAGGAAATGAGGTGCTCTTAGGGGTGCTCAGCCTGGGTGTGGTGAGTTTGGATCCCTTCTTGGTCTGGGCCTCTGTGCCTTAGGTGAACGTCTGATGAGGCACTTCTGGGTCAGAGCAAGGCTTGGCCATTCCCTGTGGGATCTCTGCGTGACCAAACGTGCTCAATCAGGGAGATGGGTGCTGGAGCAGGCTGCCTGTGGCAGCCATGGAGTCCCCACCCCTGGGGAGATTTAACAGACGTGTAGATGTGGCACCTGGGGACATTGGCAGAGCTGCTTTAATGGTTGGACTTCATGATCTTAGAGGTGATCTCCCACCTAAACAATCCCTGTGACATCTGGGATGCACAGCCTGGGGGGTGTATTCCAAGATTTAAGACAGTCAGGTTGACACCTTGGTCTGGCCTGAGGGGTGTTTATTATTATCCAAAATGCAAAGCTCTTGGAGAAGTTGGGTAGTTGCTGATGTGGGGGTGAGAACTCGTCAGCTGTGAAGAAATCACAATTTGTGTCCCAGTTAAAACAGACATGCTCTAAACATGGTTTCTGGAAAGTTCCTGAGAAGGGAACCCTATCCCATGTCTATTTTGGACAAAACCAGACTCATTTTTCATGATTTGAGGCCATGGTTTAGTGGTGAACACAGTGGTGGTGCTGATTTCATAGCTGGACTTGGTGATCATTGAAGTTGATCAGTGGTGATCATGGAATGGTTTGGGTTGGAAGGGACCTCAAAGATCACCCAGCTCCACCCCCTGCCATGGGCAGGGACACCTTCCACTGTCCCAGGGTGCTCCAAGCCCTATCCAACCTGGCCTTGGACACTTCCAGAGGTGGAGCAGCCACGGCTTCTTGGACACCCTGTGCCAGTGATCTTAGAGGTCTTTCCCAACAGTAACAACTCTGTGATTCTCTGTAAGTGATAAACACGATTTTAATACAGCCTTCACCTCCTCATCCCCTCCTAAACTCGAGCTTTGGGTAGAGATTTCATGCTCAGTACACTTCCTGCACGACCACTGACAGAAAGCTGGGGGTACCCTGGTGAGGCTGTGTCACCCTCACAAAACCTGGGGAGGGAATTGAAAGGTTTTGGAGGAGCAGCAGTGGATGGCAAGGAAGGATCTGCCTGTGTGCATTGTGGAGGCCATAAAACTCCAAATCTTAGGGTTTGCCCCTCCGTCACAAAGTCCCCAAATGTTGCTCTGTGCAGCCTGGTCTAGAGGAAGGTGTCCCTGCCCATGGCAGGGGGTTGGAATGGACACAAAAATAATCCCATTCCTAGGATTCCAGGATTGTATGATCCCTTCAGAGAGCATTCCTGGCTCTGAGCAAAGCAGCACCGCAGGGACTCTCTCCCCCTCCCTGATGCTTCTCCAAAAGAGGAGAAAACCTGGCTCTAACCCCCCAGAGTAGGCACCACATTTGGGGGGCCATACCCACAGCGTCCCCATTTTAGCAATGCCTTGGGGGTGTTGCCAAGGCTCGTTTCACCCCCTGGAAAACTCACCCGGCATCTGCCTCCCTTCCCTGTGGGCAGGCAGGTGGAGGGAAGGCAGGAGCGTGCGGCAGGTCCCCGGCACACACACACACACACACAAAAAAACCCTGCTCATCCCTTTTGTCTGCCCCTCTCCCTGCTCCCACTCCCCCCTTCTCCCCCGCACTCCCGCCCACGCCGGTGTCTCATCCCGGGATGGCTCACGGCTCTCCAGGTACCTGCAGGGATGGATGCTCTGCACTCGGCTTCTCCTCAAGGAACCCATTAACGCCGAGCCGCTGCCTCGCCTCGCCCTCCCCTCCCTCCCCGCAGGGCTGGAGAACAGAAAACGGGGGAGCGAGGGGGGAAATCCAGGGGAGCGAGAGGGGAAATCCAGGGGAGCGAGGGGGGAAATCCAGGGGAGCGAGAGAGGAAATCCAGGGGAGAGAGGGGGGAAATCCATTGGAGCGCATCCTCCCCCGCAGCGGGGGCTGAGGCTCCTCCGGGAAGGTCCCGCTCTGTGTGAGAGGGGACAGAGGGCAGCCACGGGCAGGGAAGTGTCGGCAGGGCTGGACAAATGGCCCTGCATCCCCCTCCTCCCACCCCAAACCCTTCCCTGTCGCTGTTGCAGCATTCCTGCGGGGATCCACGGAGAGCTCGATCCCTTTGTGCCGGGAGCGAGCTGCCGCCGCCTCCCCAGCATCCGCCGGGCTGGGAGCAGGAGCCCAGCCCCAGGGAAGTGCTGCCCATCCCATCCCATCCCATTCCATCCCGACTGCCCTACGGCGGCATCATCCCGGCCCACGTCATGGCTGAGGGACACGAACAAAAAAATCTGCAATCCTTAGGGATCCCTCACTAAAATCAGGCTTAAGTAACTCCAGCTGTCATTGTACTGTTAGATTTTTCTTTTTTTTTTCTTCTTTTTATTCCCTTTTTTTTTTTTTTTTTTTTCCCCTCTCTCTTTTTTCTCCCTTTCCCCCGCCTTGTTTTCTTTATTATTCTCTCCCCCTTTTGGTCTTGCTACCATTCAACAGGTCTATGGGGACAAAAATTTCCCTCAGCAGCTTTTTTTTTTTTCCCCAGATATGACCAGCCCTCTTGAGAGATAACCTAAGGAGAAGGGAGATGGAATAAATCCCCACGATCCTGTGGGGGCAAGGCACAGATTGGTGTCAGGATCACTCCTGTCCCAAATTTATGCTTCTAATCCTGTGGATATCCCACCCCTGGAAGTGTTTAAGGCCAGGTTGGATGGGGCTTGGAGCAACCAGGACTAATGGAAGGAGCCCATGGAAAAGGGGTGGGAACTTGATGCCCTTCAAAGGTCCCTTCCAACCCCAACTTTTCCAGGATTCTATGGCCTCCAGCCTGAGGCCACCAAGGAGTTGTGATCAGTGTTGGGGAAGTGATGCACTGAGGATTTGTGAGGGGTTTTTGGAGCGAGGAACTCCCGAAAATCTTTCCGCAGCAACTCACTCCCCAGCTCCTCCTACCCCTGTTTTAATAAGGATTTTAGTGACGTCTGGGGCCTCCTAGATTTGGAAGGAGGAAATTAGCGCAGTCTGCTGCTTGTTTCTCACATTCTTCTGTTTCCCTCAAGCTTCCCTGCTGGCCCTAATTATCCATCTCTCATTTACAGGTACTTAAATAAAGGAAATGGGAACGGGGTAGAATTGGGCTGGGATGAGGATGTGCTGAATGAGGCCCCCATTATTCCAGAGGTGACCTCGCATCACCCCTGCTGTTCTGAGCCATGCAGGAGCCCCTGTGCCACGTGAGGCACCTGCTCTGTTGTTTTCTTGGGATAAAGGGACACAATTTCTGCACTGACTCCAGCTGTGGCTCCCTGGGGATAGGCAAGATTAGCAAGGATGCTTAGAGAAAATCCTTTGTTAACAGCAATGCTTGGTGGGGACAAAAAAAAGAAAAAAAAAAAAAAAGAAAAAAGGGAAACAGCTTAGAAGGAGGAGAAGTAACACGGAAAGGTGGGAAAAAAGGTAAACTGAGTCACAACTTGGAGATAGAACTGCTAAAAAGATGAGATCAGTGGCCTTGTTTGTGTCTTCAGGGTGGTGATGGCTGTGAGAGCAGGGAGCTGAGAACTGACAGAGCTCTGGGGACACGGATTGGGCTGGGAACAGCAGCCTGGTGTCCTGCTGTGATCATGGAAAGGCTCCGGGTCCCCTCGGTTTCCCTTGGAATGCCCCAGTGGAGCCCAGTGCAGAGAGAGACACACACCCCTGTTCAGAGAGAAGTACAAACCATGCCCACAAAATGAGTTATAATAAAGCAACGAGGTTTTCCCTTCTCTTTTAGGAATCTCCCAGCACTGAGGACACTTGGGTTGAAACCCTGGTGCCAAATTAGGCAGAACATGGCTTTAAACCTGTCTGAGGTGTTGCCCAAAGACACCTCTGTGGCCAAATCCTGGACAGGTCTGGAAATGCTTTGGGATTTCAGCCCAAATGAAGGAAAATAAAGCATTTAGGGGGTGAGGGCTCAGGTGTCCCTGAGAAGAGAAAATCCATCCATCCATCCATCCATTCAGCAAGGCAGTAACTGATGAGTGGTTCAGGTAGGGAGGAAAATGTTTGGATGACACCTTGGGGGACACCTGCAGCAGTCCTTACCTTCCCCAGGCATATTCCCTCATGGAAGCAGAGGTGTTGCCACTCACAGGAGAGGCAGGACTCCGTGATTTGATGTGGAAGAGGAGCTGTGGTGGATCCTCCATGGAATTGGCTCTGGCTGTTCACCACCACAAGGCAGGATTTTCTCTTATGGCCACAATCCCATTTCTCCATCCTGCCCACAGCCCGTAGCAGAGAGGCTGAAGATGGAAATCTTCCCATGAGCCAGTCTGACTTCCCTGATGGAAAACGAGGCTCCCACCACCCCTAAAGTCCTTCCCACGTGCTCTTGTCCAGGAGGAAAAATCCATGTGGGTGCAGAGGAAAGTGACAGAGAGGCTTAACATGGATTCACCTGTAGGAAGAGCAGGATGAGCAGGAAAGGTCTGGAGCAGCCTGAGCCCCTCACTCCTCATCATCTGAGCAGCTGGTCCAGCCAAAATCCTGTGTCTGCACAGCTTCCCTTGGCCACCACGGGAATCATCATCAGGATTTGACGCCACCAGCAAGGACCATGCTCCATTTTCCCCATGTGGCTGTGACATCCCAGTGCTCCACCACCACCAGTGCTCCTCTCACACAGCCTTGGGGGTGTTGGTGAGAAACCCAGACTGAAATGGGAGGCAGGGAAGGAGCAGACTGGCTCCGTGGGCCACACGTGGATCTCTGTGGGATGATGGCAGAGGATGAGGAGCAGAGCTCTCCTGGCCTGGTGGGGCTCTGGCAGCCAAGCCACACCAGCAGAGGAACCAGGCCTGCTCTTCACAGCCACCCCACTGTGTTGGGATGGATGAAACTTTGATAAGAAAGTCTCAGAGGTATGCATGCTTGGCAGGAAGATTTTTGAATGTAGAAACTGAGAAAGGAACAGAGATGGAAGCAAGTTTTGATATAGAAGGGTAACAAAGGCCTAAAGGAACTGCTGAGCCAGTCTCACTGGATAACTAAGAAGGCAAAGGATCTGTTAGTTAAGAAAGGTTTTTATGACTTAGAGCAAAGGATAAGCCCACCTCAAACAGGAGATGTTTTTACCAAGCAGAAAAATACAAGAAGTAAATAGACCTGCTGATGTTGTAAGTAGAAAAAAGGTCTCAGAATTTTCCACTGCAAGAAAACTGAAAAACCACTTCTAGCTTAAACTGTAACATACTGACCTGCTGTGATTGGAGAACAGTAACATGAATATTGTAATGTTAGTAGTTGTGATAGGCTATAGGTAATAGCAAAGGTATTGATTGGTGGTTATGTATTAAGATGATCAGAAAAGAACAGTACATAATGTATTGTAACCAGAACTAAGATGACTTCAGACATGCCCACAGCTGTGGCTGATGGCTTTAGGCTGGGCTCTGTCACCCACGACCCGTGATTGCTGTCTGGGTACAATAAACAGCATTTTACAGAGCCCTCTGGAGTCCCACATCTCCTTGTAGGCTCTTACACCACTGCTCTCCTTTTGTTTTTAGCAGAGCTGTGACTTGCAGTGTTTGCTGCTGAGGAGGAGTAAAAAAAAAAAAAAAAGTATTAAAATCAGAAACTTTTACTGGAACACTTAGAGGGACACCCTGAAGGGAGGCAGGTGGGCGAGCAGTCAAGTGTGAGGCCCAAAGTGGGCTAAACTCAGCTGCAAAAGCGGCAGAAGAATTGTCACAAACCAATTGTGAACCAGGCCCTTTGACACGGCGACAAATGTGTTTTTCCAGCTCGCCAGGGCTGTGCAGGGGAGGAAAATGAAGCTCATTTGGAGATGTCTTTCTATTTGTGCTGACCTAGTGAGGGTCATAACAGCCAACACAGAGTGTGAAAAATGCTGATACCTCCTTTGACTTCCCGCTTTAGCCTCAGGCAGGCTTGAGGAGGCAAAAGGCAGCACAAGGAGAGACTCATTAACATTTCCTCTGCCCAGCGAGGAAACCAAAATAACAAACATCTCATTAAATAAGAAGAGGGGAGAATCGCAAAACACGGGAGGTATTTTTAGTCGGGAAACAAAGCACTTTATCTTCCTCTCAAAGTGGGGCTTTCCAGATGCAAAGGAGCACGGAGAGCATTCTGCACCGGGAGGAGTGGCAGCAATAACAATCATCATTATGGGGTAATATTGATAGCAGGATGCCCTCAGATTCCCAATTGCTTCCACACCCTCCCAGTAAGTGCCGTGTGGGCCTGGGGGACAATGGGTGGCCAGGAACAAAGGACCCACTGACGTGTGAGCCATGCTCTGAATGCAAAACTCTGCCTTGTGAGTGCCAGCTCCAGTGCAATAAAGTGTTCCAGGGCCGGGGGATGGATGAATAGAAACGTATGGTGCAAATTAAATGTGCTATTCTTTCCCCTTCTTTCGTTCCTTGCGAGTTTAAAAGCCCAACACCTCGGTTTCTTCTCAATTTTATTTCCTTCTGAGGGTTTTGCTACCAAACAAATGACTGGGCAGCTTTGTCTGGTGAACTGTAGGAGAATCAATGGGGATTAAAAGGATGTGGAGGCAGATGGGGAGGTAAATGTGGTTTCTTATTTTCTTCTCTTTTCTTCTAGAAAGAGGAAGCAATTATAGAAAGGAAAGGGAAAATTCTAGCGCAGGGAATATAGGATAATGCAGAAAATCCCTTGTTCACCACTAGAAGATATTAGTTCCTGCAAGAATATGGGATGAATTGCCCCATATGGCTTCAGGCTTCTAATTTCAGGTACTTCAAAGAGTCCTGGGTGAAAGAAAAGCTCCTCCAGACAGCGATTCCGGGGAGGAACACAATGCACATCTCAGTGCACAACTGGGGAGGGACCCTGGCAGCACAGGAGGCCACTTCAGCATCCGCCAGAGCTCTTCAGAGCATGGGCAGCACAAAATCAGCTGCGCCAGAAACTTCCCCAAGTTCTCCTCGGGATCTCTCCCTTCTCACCCACCCACCAGGTTCCTCTGGCTCACAGCTCAGGCTGCTCTCCAGGGGTAACATCTCTTGCCATGAGGTGGCAAAGGCCTGTCAACCCCCGGAAAAACCCCAAACCAAACACATTTGCTCTAGGCAGGTGTGGTGAGAGCCCACAGCCTGAAGTGATGCCAAGGGGTGAGTGCCACCAGGCTCTGGGTGCAGTGACAGCACCGGGGAAGGTGCCAGGGACTCAGCGTCCCTTTAGTCTGGTCCCACTCCCCTCAGGGGAAGACTCAGCTGCTGCTCAGTGCCACACACTCCTTTTGCTGCCTTTAATTGAGAGGCTTTTCCCTCTCTCCTCATTTTTTTTGGACCTGGTCCTAACCTTCAGTGCTTTAAAACTCTCCAGGAAGCTCTAGGGAGACAAACCCACGTTGGCACCATCCCTGCTGAGCTATGAGATGTGGCTTTTTGCTGTTTTCTCTCCTTCCCTTGCTTCAGCTGAGCTCTTTTGGAGCAAACTGCTCGCCCTCATCCTCACTTCCCACTTTCCTTTCTGCTCTTCTTGCTCCTCTCTTATCTTGGGCACTCTGTGGCCCCCCAGAAGACTTCTGCCTCCTCCCCATCCTGTCCCAAGCCTTGGATCCTGTCCTTCCATGCCTGTCTCCCTCTCTGTGCCCAAAATCTGCCTGTCTGCCTCAAATTGCCTTCTCTCCATCACCTCACATCTCCCTCCTCCCTTGGCTTCCGGCTCCCCTCTCTCCTCCTCCTCTTCCCACGCACCTTGCTTTAATTAGAAATACAAAGAAAATGCTTATCACACATGCCTTAATCAGCAACTCGTTCCCCAGCAGGTCCAGAAGGAAAACCCCCATTCGTCCTCGCTTCTCCCACTTCCCCCACCACCCCCACAGAATTAGGAGGAGAGTGATTAGGGGGAGAGCTCTGTGAAAGGAGGCTGAATGAGATTAACCCAGAGACCTGGAAAAACTGAAGGGAAGAGCCAAGAGAAACGTGGTGATGTTCAGCAAGGGATAATTCTGGAATTTCTGGGGGGAACAGAGTCCCTGGCAGCAACAGACTGGGGGAACTGGATCTGGGAGTGCTCAGCAGGCTGAGGATGATACAGCAGCGTGTCCTGGTAGCAAAAAAATTATCCTGGATTGTGGGAGCATAGATACAGCCAGGAGATCATGGAAGTGGTTATCCCCCTCCAGTCAGAGCATTTTAGATCATATTTAGCTGCTGCAATCAGGTTTGGGCCTCTCAATACACGACCCTGGTCGCAGGGAAGGAGTTCAGGCCACTGGGATGCTCAGAGCTGGTGCCTGGTGTGGGATTAGACACTGGAGAAGTGATGGCTTTGGGGGACCTAACAGCAGTGTCCTGTACCTGTGGGGAGGTTATCAGGGAGGTAGAACCAGGATCTTCTGGTGGCTGCTGAGAAGACAAGAGGCAGCAGGCCCAAATTCCAACAGGACGCTCAGTTTGGGCACAAGGAAAAAGGCTTTCCCTCTGAGCAGTCACCATCCCTGGGGTTTTCAGTGTCTGGAAACATCTCAGCTGACCCAGCAGCTGACTCAGCTCGGAGTGGGAGGTTTAGCTAGAAAACTCCTGAGTCCCCTTCCTTAAAAATCCTTAAAAATCCTGAGATCCTGTGCTGAGAGCCAAGTGTCAAATGAGGCCGTTCAGATCCAGGATTCCTCCCCAGCTGAAAAGTAAAGAGAGGCAGCAGGGCTTGGAAAGGGACTCATTTACTGGAGCAGGTTTAGGAGCCATTTCATCCCAGACTCTGGCAGCTGATGGGACAAGGAGAGGCTGAATGCAGCTCATCCTGCAGAGTTAATGCCACTTTATATTGCCCTCATCCTATGGGTCATTTCTGGGGTTCCTGGGTGAAAAGCTCCCCGGGGAATATCTTTGCACCAATCCAGAGATACAAAGGTTGCAGAGTCTCTCCCAATCCATGTTATCCCTTCCTGGCAGAGCAGGTTTGAGGCAGATTCTGGGGTGCTGAGACTGCAGCACAAAAGGCTCCAGATCTGTCCCAAACCCCTCAGGTGATTGACTTTTTCTTGACTTTTTCTGAACACAAACACAGCTGCCCCAAAACCCTGTACTTAGGAAAACCGGGTGGAATTGGAGAAGTAAGCAAGGCAGAGGGCAGTCATGCGGGAAGAAGCGGCATTGGGAGGGGCTGCTGGATTGGGAATTCTGTTTTACACCCTCAGGGTTTTGTCCCCTTCCCCATTCACTGTCCCTCCCTCCTTTCAACCAAACCAGGCAGCCCTTCTAGATCAGCTGCTGCTGCCCTAAATGACTCTCATGTTCCCTGGGAGCCATCACCTGCTCGGGAACAGACATGGGCCCTCCCACACCACACGGATTTGAGGGGAAAAAAGGGAATCTTGGCTCTTGCCCCTCATGCCCTTCAACTTAACCACCAGCAGTTTGTGATTCTGCTTTAAGCAAATGCCTGGGCTCACCGGGACCTCCTTCCAGCAGGGCTTCACTGAAACACCCTCTGCCTCCTCCTCTTTTTGCTCCTCTGGGATGGCTGAATTCCCACCAGGAAACACCGAGCCAGGAGCTTTGGGAGTGAGGACCCATCCTAAGCCTCGCTGGCACACTGCCCACCACCCCGAGCACAGGCAGGGCACCCCCCCAGCACCACTCCTCTGCCAACAGGCTCAAACCACCCTTTTTTAGATTATCCTGATGAATCAGCATCCCACTGCCTCCAGCCAGGGGCACTGGGAAGGGACGAGAAGGCCCAGATGTCCTCAGCACCTCCCTGAGGGTGTTCCGGCAGGGAAACTCTCTCGGATTAGGGAATCCTTTATCTCCGGCTTATGTAAGACCCGGAGACTCCTTTTATGGTTGGCTTTTCCTGCCTTGTCAAGAGCAAAGAACAAATGTAGCTTCATCTGCGCTGGTGGGTTGGCTCACTGATTAAGCATCTGATTCAAAGCTAAGTACAGAACAGGCTTTTAATGGGTGGATTTAATTCGGTGTAAAAACCAGGATGTCGTCCCCCTCCCTTACCCAGTATTCCCAATATAGGGGTTGGTCTGGTGCAATTAAGCCACGGGGGTGACTCCCACCTACCAAAGCCTGAGAAAGTCCAGAGCGCTCCAATTTGTGCTGAAGTGGCTCCTTTGAGTGTTTCCCCCTCTGCAGGAGGAGTGAGCTCACCCTGTGTGTGTGTGTGCGCGCTCAGGGGGTGTGCGGGGGGCCCGTGGGCGTCTGACACACCGGATTCCTCCTCATCCCGCCCTCGCCGAGCCCTGCCAGGGGACGCATGTTAATGATGACCTTGCTGAGTAAAGAGTTGTGGAAGGAATAAGTGTTTTTCCTGCGCTCCGAGAGGCGGAAGGTGCGATTACTCATCCATCTCTCCAACTGTCTCCAGCACCTTTCAAGCGCTTCTCGCGTCGAGTCTGGGGGCGTGAGCGAGGGGGTGGCGAGCGAGGGGAGGCTGCCAAAATCTGGGTTGCCACAGACACCGGCTTCTCTTTTCCTCCAATGAACGCTGCGCTGAGAGTGCGGGAGGAGGCTGGGCACCACCCACATGTTGAGCTGCGTGGAGTATAAGTAGATGGAGGAGCCGGGACTAGTGGCAGTTCAGTCAGGGAGGAGAAGCAGCTCCTTGCATCTCCAGTGAAAGCGGTTTTTGACTCACCTAGTTTGCCCGAGGAGAAATCACCCGGATTTTTGCTGCGGCTTCCAGCTTCTTTGTGCATCTCTCTGATTTCCTCCGGCGGGGACTTTGCGGCGTTCCAGATTCCCGGCGGGATTGAACGTCTTATCCAACTCCTCTCCTTGTTCCTGAAGGATCCTGGTTCTCTCTGGGACACCCCTGAACACGTGAGACCGGCGTTTCCAGCTTGGCACCGGGAGAAATTTGCCTACAACTCTCTCTGGGATCCACGTGGACCGACCAGCTCGCTCTGCGGTGATATCTGATTGGGTTGTGTTTGTGTCCAAAAGTCCTTGGAGGGGGGTTTAGAAGTCTCTGTGTGTCTTTCAGGAAGTGTTGTGGTGGGGCTTTTTGGGATCCAGCTTTAGTGCCAGGGCTCGTAACCCAGTTCTTTCCGTGTTTGCCACTCGCACGGTCGGAGCCATGCAGCTGGACAATGTCACCAGCGCGGGCGTCCACTCCTTCCAGGGGCACCGTGGAGTTGCCAACAAGCCCAATGTGATCCTGCAGATAGGGAAGTGCAGGGCAGAAATGCTGGAGCATGTCCGGAGGACCCACCGGCACCTCCTGACAGAGGTCTCCAAGCAGGTGGAGCGGGAGCTGAAGGGATTGCAGAAATCCGTGGGGAAGTTGGAGAACAACTTAGAGGACCACGTCCCAACTGAAAACCAGAGGTGGAAGAAGTCCATCAAGGCCTGCCTGGCCAGATGCCAGGAGACCATTGCCCACCTGGAGAGGTGGGTCAAGAGGGAGATGAATGTTTGGAAGGAGGTCTTTTTCCGCCTGGAAAAGTGGGCTGACCGCCTGGAGTCCATGGGAGGCAAATACTGCCCGGGGGAGCAGGGCAAGCAGACCGTGTCCGTCGGGGTGGGAGGCCCGGAGATAAGGCCAAGTGAGGGGGAGATTTATGACTATGCCCTGGACATGAGCCAGATGTATGCCCTGACCCCTCCTCCCGGGGAGGTGCCGAGCATCCCCCAGGGCCACGATTCCTACCAGTGGGTCTCCGTGTCGGAGGACGCTCCAGCCTCCCCGGTGGAGACCCAGGTGTTTGAGGATCCCCGGGAGTTCTTGAGCCACTTGGAGGAATACTTAAAGCAGGTGGGTGGAACGGAGGAGTATTGGCTGTCTCAGATCCAAAACCACATGAACGGCCCAGCTAAAAAGTGGTGGGAGTACAAGCAGGACTCCGTCAAAAACTGGGTCGAGTTCAAGAAGGAGTTCCTGCAGTACAGCGAGGGAACTCTGACTAGGGATGCTATCAAAAGGGAGCTGGATTTGCCCCAGAAAGAGGGGGAGCCCCTGGATCAGTTCCTTTGGCGCAAGAGAGACCTGTACCAGACCCTCTATGTGGATGCAGATGAGGAGGAGATCATCCAGTACGTGGTAGGCACCCTCCAGCCCAAACTGAAACGTTTCCTGAGCTACCCCCTGCCCAAGACCTTAGAGCAGCTGATCCAGAGGGGGAAGGAAGCCCAAGGCAACATGGAGCACTCTGAGGAGCCCAGCCCACAGAGGACCCCCGAGGTTCAGCCAGGGGACTCCGTGGAGACCGTGCCCCCCTCGACCACCGCCAGCCCCGTGCCGAGCAATGGGACTCAACCAGAGCCCCCCAGCCCCCCAGCCACTGTCATATGAGCTCCCCTGAGGGGGGTCTGGGTTCCGTGGAAGGGAGAAGGGGGCTTATTTAGGAAGCTTCTCCTTGGAGGGAAGTTGTGGCTGAGACGAGACCTGAGGAGTGCTCAGTCCAAGAGCCCAGAGCAGAGGGATTGACTTTGCTCCTGGGGGGAGGGAGGTGGTGGGGGAGAGGCGCCCCAGGATGGGGCTGCCCCCCTCACCCAGGCCGTGCCATGCGGTGGTGCTGGGGACCCTGCTGGCACCACTGCGGGGAACAGCCAATTTTATGAGAATTCCAGCCAATTTTATGAGAATTCCCTGACAAGAATCTAGAGACAATCCCCAACTTGTGAAGCAGCCGCTTGGCGCTGGCAGCTCTCAAGGACTTCACACGAGTGCAGCAGTTGGTGGAGGGTTCCTATCCAGCTGGATCTCTCTTTTTCCTTCTCTCCTCCCTCCTCTGAGAGGGTGGCCCTGTCCTGAGGAGACAGCTGTCTTTTGACCCTTGCCTGATTTTGATTAACCTCTGGGTTTCTGTTCGCTTTGCAATCTCCTGCTCTTACTTGCTCCAAAGGATTAAAGTAATTTTTTGGATTATTTTTTGTTTTAAGAAGAAGAAGAAAAAAAAATCCTATTATTTCAGGAGCTGAAAGCTTTAAGAACCTGGATTATTTTCTGTGGTTTTCATTTCACTGCACCTAATACCTGCTTTAATGTATTTCCTCTCAAGAGGCTCTTACTGGTTTACTTCTTGTCTTAGTTTCTGCTCACTCCAATTCAAGGCCACTGCAGTGCAGAGGCAGATTTCAGCCTTTCTCTGCACATTATCCTGTGCATTCAGCAGGAAACAGATTTTCTAATTGAATCCTGAGCTCATTTATTGAAGGAGCAGTCTCCTTCCTTTCAGAGAAGAGAGGGTGTTCAAGGTAGAGAAAGGAGACACCAGAGCTCTTTTGAGAGAGACTGGGGGGGAGGGAAGGGAAATAAATCCTTGTTCTTTGAACGAAGCAAACAAACACACCCTAAATTCAGAGCCAAATACCCCCAGAGCAGCAAATATAGTCCATGCTGGTGTGTGGAGACAACAGGAGCTTTTGCCATGTAAAAGCCAAAAGAAGTGAAGAGAGGATCTGTGTGCCCCAGCACAGCTTTAGCCTGTGCATCGCTGCAAGGAGTTCCTGCTCACACAGACAGACTCCAAATGCTCTTGGAAAGCCTGGCAGCCCTGTCCTGGAGCACCTGAGGACAGAGTGTTGTCTGCTCATGAAGGAATTCCTGCAACATCTCGCCACGGATGGAGATGGACTTGGACTCTGTGACTTTTTCCATGTTGAGACAGGAAATGCTCAGCACTCACCTTTGGCCAGTGTTTGATGATGGGACAGAGAAGAAAGACATTCCTGAAGTTTGGCTCTCCAAAGCTTCCTGAGGCTGGACACATCTCGGGCATCATCTGCATCCACCAGTAGACCAAATAAACAGCAGGGATGCAGGGGCAGGAGGGATCCTGGGATGCTCCTGGCACTGCCACAGCGGTGACGTGTGGCCCTGGTGGCTCAGAAGGCCTTTGCTGTGACTCCTCCCAAGAGGCTGGAGGTAAGGCAGCTCTCTGGAATTCTCTCCTCAGAGAATGTCCAGTAGGAAACTCGCCCTGGGATAAAACCTCAGCTGAAATGGGATATGAAGCATTGGGACTGGGAGAAAGGGGAAGGGAGAGCCAGCCAAAGGGAAATACAGGAATGGGAAACGTTCCCAAAGAGGGCAGCATCCTGCACTTTCTGATTGATATGGGAAAAGGATGGGAAGCTTCTTAATTATCCCAGCCCCAGGAGCTGCCTTGTCCTTCATGGAGAAGCTCTGGGCTTGAGTCCCCACCTGAGGCAGCACATCCCAGATCCATGCAGAGCCCAGAGGAGCTGCAGGACTTGCTGGGAGCTGGTCTCAGGAACGGTGGGAGCTCTCCTCTCACTTGTTCCCAATTTGTCAACAGCTCTGTGTGCAGAGAAAGGAGCATTTCTCACTGGTGACCCGGGCTGAGCGATGGGGGAGTGGGAGTCACTGCTGAGGATGAGCTGGCCGTGTTTTACAAGCTTTGTCTCCTCTTGTTTCCAGTGACTCACTCAGATCCTCCTCTGAGAAGGAATCACTTCGCAGCATGCAGCATTTGGGAGGAAAGCCACAGAAAAAGCTGCAAAGCAAAGGCCTCAGCATCAGACCTGCTCTCAGGACCCTCAGCCACCAACTGCCTGATCCACCACCTGAAGGGAAGACTGGCACAGGTAATTAATTACATCCCAGATTACCTCCTGGGCCTTCCTTAATCTCCCCAGTGCCCTGACCCGAGATATTGAACAGCCCAGGGGCAAACACCTGTGCTGGTCTTGAAACCTCAGTGCCAGGGGCTGCAGCAGCCTGGCACCACCAGAGGGGTGGGATTTCAGCTGCTTGGTGTCAGAACCCAAGCACCAGCCCCAGTAATTGATGCTCCAGGGACTGCACATCGTGGCTTTCCCTTGGCTGGACCAGGGGCAAATCCTTAGACCCCAACACCTGGTGGGTCCTCCAGGCTGCAGGCATAGCAGAATTTAATCCCAACTCCTGAGAATTACCCCATTCTCCCCCTTTAAGAATATAAAACCTTCAAAATCTAGATCTTTAAAAATCTAATCAGAGTTGGTACATTTGGTTTTTTCTTTCTTTTCCCAGCAATCCTTGCTGCTGTTGCTGAGATTCCTTCTCTGTGTCCAAGAGCTTTCCCAGGGGAGAAGAAAGTGCTGCAGGAAGACAGAGGGCAAATCATGCACCAAAGAGGCTCCCATGCAGTGCAATGCCACGTTCAAGGCGCTGAGAGCCAGAATGAAACTGGGAAGCTGCTTCCAGCAGAACAGAGAAAAGCCTGAGCTGGTCCAAGCACAGAAGAAGGTGCTGAGAAGGGAAGGAGAGGCCAGAACAGAAGAACCAAGTCCAGGCTTTGGGGACAGCAGGGATGCTGGGCTTGTGCTGGTTGTCTGAGGAGAGGATTCCGCACCTCTGCGATCCGGGACTCACCTAAAGAAATCTTCACTAGAGAATGATCCTCACTGAAAAAAAGGAAAAAACTTTGCTGATGGACTTTGCCAAGGGGCTGATCCTGCCTTGGCTACGAACCCTCCCCGCTGGCCGTGCTGTAACTCACCTCTCCCGAGCCGGGGGTCGCTTCCTTTCATGCGGGTATCAGTTCCAAACCTCAAAGGGCTCCCGGAGTTTGGAGAAGCATCCCACGCTCCAGATGCTTGTCTGAACTGTCGGAGCCTGCACATCTGGGCCAGCTGTCTTGCCAGCAAGGAGCCTTGTGAGACAGCAGGCGCTCTCTGGGTCTGCATGGGCCAGAGTTACTGCAAGAACTGGGGTTCTTGTGCTGGCTTTGGAGTGACTGATTCCATCCAGACCCAGGGAGCCCAAAAAGAGCTCGAGTGAGCTGGACAAAACCAAGTTTTGGTTCATCTCTCAGCCGAAGAGGTCCAGTTGGTTCCTCTCTCCTCCAGAGCCAACTGCCCTGTGGGTGTGTGTGGGTGTGTGTGTCAGTGTGGGGGGTGTGTGTGTTGAGCAAAAAAAATCCACATTACTTAAATTCTGTGGTGTTTTGTTGCATTTGAATTAAGCCAGAGGGACCTAAGGTACATTCCAACAAGGCTCAGCAAAAATGTCCAGGACTGGAAAATTCCATAAAACCATGTAAAGGCAGATTACCAGGCATCATCTTAAGGTCTAAATGATATTTGATTTTGAGGTGCTTAATTTCCACAGTCTCTTCCAAGGGACTAGACTGCCTCAATAGGCATGTTATTTTTCCTGCTTTTTTAGGGAATTAGCCTGTCTGTGCTACCTGGTCATTTGGTCCTGAGGTTTTTTTACATTTTCAGCTGGCTTTTTGGAGTGTGCAGAACTGAATCTCCTGGACTGATTTGATTTCAGTTGTTGCTCCCAGCAAACTGGAGCTTTACTTGTAGCACCCTGGTTTTTATACCAGCCTCTCCAGGAAGGACTGGTGGTTTATTTTCCTGGGGCAGAGTCACGTGAATGAGAAGCGTGGATGTGTTGTACCTCTGGAACTTGAGCAGATTTCAACCACTGCATTTTTTTTTTTCCCTCCCTAGGCCCTTTTGCATTTACTGATGAAACTACTTTAGAGTTTTTTTTTATTTTTACTAGAGATATTATTAATTCAAACAACCTTGTACAAAAGGCAAACACATCGAATCGCTGCAGGCTGTAGGGGTTGAAGCCAAAAGGTCTTTGTAAGCCGACACCACCTGCCCTGGATCTGGCTGGATCGGGCAGTTTATTCCTCATGTGTCATGTTGGAGTTACAAGATCACACCGAGCCTCTAGAGCCTGTCACTGGAATAGTGCTACACTCGATTTGCTATTGTAGCAAAGCCTTTTGTAGATTTATACAATAAAACTTTGAAATATCTGCTTCAATTGCTTCCTGCCTCATTTTTCTGGTCTTTCTTCCTTGGTTCATGGGTGACTCAGGTGTCTGCTGCCCTCTGAAAATTTGGGGTTACTGGGGTTACCTGGCTTATGAAAATCTTTCTTCTCAGCAAAAAGCCTGTGTGGTTGACATGAAAATGAAATGCACTGAGTTGTTCAGACGCTAAAACTGAGTCAGATGTAGCCCATGAGGTTGGGAGAAGTGTCCCTTTGTGGGACTGTGGGTCCTGCAGGGCTCTCGTTGGGTACAGCTGAGAGAAGGACCTCTGAAATGGGAACAACCACATTCCCACCCATGTCTGAGAAATTCACAAAAGAGCTGAGGCAAGACAGGACAAGGTGGAGAAGCTAAACCTCAATCAGCTCTGTTTGATAACCAAAGAGCCTTTGTGAGTGAGAAGCACCCGCACCCAGCAGAGATCCAGGAGCTGGGGTTTTGTTATCTGATGTATTCTCAATTCCCTGGGTTCATTACCTCTAAAACATCCTGGGGTTACCCAGGCTGGAGTCAGGGAACACAGCAGGGAAAGGAGCTCAGAGTGTTTTAAACTGAAATGTTCATTTTTAGATTCATTCCAGGCCCCAGTGATGTTCAGCCCAGGGAGAAAGGACTCTGAAAATCTTTTTCCAGAAAAATCTTTGCACTCAGATGGATTTTGCCCCATTCCTTGCTCCATCCCTGGTCTTTCTCCAATGAAGGAAAACAGTTCCGGGGTGGGATGCAGCTGCCAATGTGCACTTGGGTGGGTCAGCTGGAGAAACAAAAGGAGTAATTCCATTTACAACAGGGAATAAATGCCCAATGGACCTCCCAGAGATCCCTCTTGAGCTCAGGTCAGAGAGGCAGAGATGATCTGAAGGCCAAAGACGCCTCAAGGAGAGCTGCAGATCTTGGAGTCTCCAGCTCTTTGCAGCTCTTCAACCACAAACTCTTGGCAAGAGAGAGAAGGAAATTTTGAAGGTGTGCTTTGGTTCCACAACTGAGCTCTGCCTTTGTGCCCTTAACTGCCAGGACCAGTAAAAAAGTGGGGGGAAAAGGCATTGAGGGGACAGACCAGTGGCAAAAAGTGCATCCAGTGTCACCCCAAGGTGTGACAGTGCAGAGAAGCTGCAGGTGAGCAGGTTTAGGCTTTCCATGGTCTGTGGGCATGGCCTGAAGCGCCATGAACAACCTGATCCTTGCAGAACAAAACAGCAAGAGCTGCACCAACCCTGCCCGAGGTCAAGAAGCATTTGGACAATGCTCCCAGGCACCTGATGGGATTTTTGGGCTGTTCTGTGCAAGGCCAGGAGCTGGATTCACTGATCCTTGTGGGTCCCTTCCAATTCAGGAAATTTGAGGGTACTGAGCTCAGCTGGAGGTGCTGAGCTCTTCCAGCAGAGGGGGGCAGAACTCCACTGTACGCTGGGAATTAAAACCAGGAAAAACACTAAAGAGGGAAAAATCTGTCCTTGTCATCCTCCATTCCCACAGGACACAAGATCAGGGGTCGCTTCAGTGAGGGAGGTCTGAGAGAAGGGGCAAAGAGAGGTCCCGTGGAGAAGGGATGGGATTGGTGGCCAAAACTACACTGGAGCAACATGGACAGGATGGGGATGGGAGGTGGGAAAGGAAGATGAGCCTGGAAAATGCCTGCCTGCACCAGGTAAACTCATAAGGTTTCCAGTTTTGTCCCAGAGTCTTCCAGGTTTGACTGTAATCATTATTATTATTTCCTTCCTTTCTGTCAGTTCCAGACGAAAATCCCTAGGGAGTCGTTGGACCTACACTCATTAATTAATGAGAAAAAAAATGCCTTATTACTGCTCCTGGCTGTCAGAGCAGGGAGTCACCTGGAGTGTATCCCAGTGATGGATTAACTGCCTCAAACCACTGAAATCCCCTTCAAAATCAGAGTGGGAACCATCCTTGTGTTTTCTGGGGCAAGATCCAAAATTCAGAGGTATTCACAGCCTCGGGTTGCACCAGGAGTGGTTCAGATATCAGGAAAAAACTCTTCCCTGGAAGGGTGGTCAGGCTTTGGAACGCTCTGGAATCGCCATCCCTAGAGTGCTCAAGAGCCTCGTGGGTGTGGCCCTTGGGGACAGGGTTTAGTGGTGGGTCTGGCCACCATTAGTGGCGCTGGGTTAATGGTTGGACTGGATGATCCCAAAGGTCTTTTCCAGCTGTAATGATCCCACGATTCCATAAACAGTGGAAGAGGCACATGAGGCCAAGCACTTACAGAGCTGAGAGAAACATCATCAATTCTTGATCATTTTTACCTGATAATTTTTATTTTCTTCTTTCTTTATTGTGACTGGACTGATGGTCTCCTTAATTTGTTCATCCAGGACAGCTTAAAAAAACAGCCAAGACGGACCCATTGCACACACAAATTATTTTAAAGAAACATAGAGTGATTAGGGTAGGAAGAGATCTTAAAGATTACCCAGTTCCACCTCCGTGCCATGGGCAGGGCCACCCTCCACTGGACTAGGTTGCTTTGTTTCTTTTTCCCTTGTTTTTAGCCCTTTTTTAGTCTTTTATCTCCTTTTTTAATCAAAGCAATTGCACCATTCAGTGATGAAAATCATATTTATTGACTTTCCAGACAGGCCTGGGGTGTGTGCACAGCCCAACTGCTCCCCTGGATCTCCTTTTCCACGTAATTAAGGCTGTGAAATTCCCATTATTGGCTCTAATGGCTCCACTTATCACATCCCAGCTGCTCTGCTGAGCTCTGGGTGCTGCTCCCATCACGGAGCAGGAACTGGTCCCTGACCTGTTCCTGCAACACTTGTTTGGACCGAGGATGAGTTGCAGGCAGGTTTTGTGTTTTTACAGCTGATTTTTAATCATTAGGAATTGAAAGGAGGGTTGCTGTGTGCATCCAACTCAGTTCTTGACACAGTTTGTGGTGATTTTTCAGAAGACCCATCTATTTTTGTTACTTTTTAGGGTATATTTAGGGTTTTGTAGGATCAAAATCCAGCTGTGTGCATCCAGCTCGGTTCTTGGCACAGTTTGTGGTGATTTGTATGGAAGACCTGGCCATTTCCTTACTTTTTGGGGTATATTTAGGGATTTGTAGGATCCTGCTGAATTAAAGTTTTCAGTCATTTCATCTCAGATGCTTATCAACTTTCAGCTCATTAATTCATATGCCTGGAAAGGAGCTGGAGTGGGAATTTTACAAGGGCATGGAGTGATAGGGCAAGGGGAAGGGCCTTAAGACGGAGGAATTTAGGTTTAGATGGGGCATTGGGAAGAAATTCTTCCATATTAGGCTGGGGAGGCCCTGGAATGGAATTCCCAGAGGAGCTGTGGCTGCCCCATCCCTGGGAGTGTCCAAGAGCATTTGGACAGGGATTGGATTATCCTGCTCTGGTGGAAGGTGTCCCTGCCCATGGCAGAGCATGGAGTGAGATGATCTTTTAGGTCACTTCCAACCCAAAACGTTTTCTGATCCTATGAATTTATATCCTGCAAAACCAGGGATTCCCAAGTTCCCTAAAATCCTTCATGTTTCTGATTTGGAGTTGATGAGCTCTTCCACCCCTCCCACATGTGCTCAGACAATGTAGCATTCTACATTAAAAAAAAAAAAAAATTGAAATAATGTAGAAAATCAGATGTTATTTCGTCCTGAATCTTAAAGAACCACTCAGTGGCATAAAGTGTTTTGTGTTTTTCTAAAGGAATCGAATGTTGACATTTTCAAAATGAGCTTTTTGACTTCTTCTTTCTGAAAAACACCACTTAAAAACCGACTTCAAATTGAAAAAA
>VWZP01005340.1:1304349-1318811 GCA_013396995.1 Dicaeum eximium | reverse complement strand
AAAAAAAACATCAAAAAAAAAAAAAAAAAAAAAAAAAAAAAAAAAAAAAAAAAGTAAGAAAAAGGTTAGAAAGCTCAAAAAAGAACTGGAATTTACTGTTTTGGGACTCTGAGGCTTGTGCTGAGTCAGTGCAGGAAGAAATTCCTTTTTCCAGCTTCATTTTAATCAATTGAAATATCAGGAGAGTTTCTCATCTGACCTGACTTTGCCCTCTCCTCATTTGATTATTCAACTAAATAAACACAGATATTTCCCTCGTTGAAGGATTTGCACTCTCTGTGCTCTTCTGCTGCAGGAATTTCAGGGATTTAGGACATTTTGGGTGTCACTGGAATGGTGTGAAACCCTTCCTCACCCAGAACTTATTTGCCCAACAGGGTGAAGGGATAATCCCTCTTTGTGACCAGGATTACAAAACCTGTGTTACACACTTGGAAAATCACAAATTCAGTGGAAGGCCCAAATTCACTGACAATTTGGACAGCAGGAAAAAAGCCAAACTTCAGCTTTTTTACCTTAAATAACAGCCTTAAAATCTGTCTTAGGTTTGGATGTCAGGGCAGTACTTGACGAAGTCGGTGCTGATCACAGAATCCCAGAATGGTCTGAGTTGGGAAAAACCTCCAAGATCACCTCATTCCACCTCCTGCCAAGGGCAGGGACACCTTCCACCATCCCAGGGTGCTCCAAGCTCCATCCAGCCTGTCCTTGGACACTTCCAGGGATGGGCAGCCACAGCTTCTCTGGGAATTCCATTCCAGGGTCTCCCCACCCTCACAGGGAAGAATTCCTTCCCAACATCCCTTTTAAATCTGCCCTCTGGCAATTTAAAGCCATTCCCTGTGTCCTGTCCCTCCAGTTGCTTGTCCCAAGTCCCTCTCCAGCTCTCTTGGAGCCCCTTCAGGTCCTGGAAGGCCACAGTAAGGTGTCCTTGGTGGTGGCATCGGCAGTTCTGGGTTAAAGGTTGGATTCAATGATCTTGGAGGTCTTTTCCTACCTAAACAATTCCATGATTCTCCAATCACAGAAAGACCATCAAATGTTTACTGCAGCCTGCATTCCCTGCAGTCCTGGAGTCACTGGGGACATTCCAGGTGGTGTTCCCTGGTTTTCCAGAGGAGGCAGAGGCTGGAGAGAGGGATTTACTAAATATCCAAGGGTGAAGGCAGGAAGGAAAAGTGGCTGCAGACCCCTCTGTTCTGTGTAGGACCCCCACCAATATCTTGTTTCCAGAGCTCACATCCACCTCCCACAGAGCATCCCCATTTCCTGGTGTGGAAAATGAGGGACATGGCCAAACTGCAGGAGTTGGAAGCAGAGGAAGGGCGGCCTTTCCCAGAAAGTAGCTCCATCACTGCTCCATGCTTCCCCTACTCACTTTCCTCAGAAATCACCATTTTTTCCCTCTCACGTTCAGTAAAGGCTCCTAAATCTGCTTGCAATCAAGTAAAGGAGACACCAATTCGTTATTTCCCAAAGATCTTTGTCCCTGAGGATTTCCCTGTGCAGAGAGTTCCAGAAAAGCAATTCCAAACTGAACCGAGGCAGGGCCGTGTCGGGAATTTCTTGGAAGAATTTCAGGCCTGTGTCTTCAATGTATTTCAGAATTAAGGTGACCTGAATGCAGCGTGGTTCACTTGCCTTTGGCTTGATCAGAAAGGCGTGTCTGGGAATGAATTAAGCTTGGCTGAATTAATGCCACCTTTGATCCTCATTAAGCTCGGACACCCAGGTGTTTAGGCCGGCCTAAGTTCTTCCACTGTAAAAAAATCAGTGCTGAGGGCTGGGGGAAGGCTGGGAATCTGCACAGAAACTGCTGGAAAAACAGCCAGGCTGAGATAATGTTTTTTGCTGAAAGCTGTCGCCAGCAAATTCTGCTCTGTGGCACCATGGACACTCTCCTGGGAACCACAGAATGGTTGGATGGGGCTTGGAGAGACCTGGGATAGTGGAGGTGTCCCTGCCCATGGCAGGGGTTGGAGTGGGATCACCTTGAAGGTCCCTCCCAACCCAAATTATTCCATGATTCTGAGAGAGCAGGCATATTGTCTTTCTCTTTCCTACTGATCCTTGAGTGCCTGTCCAGGACAGGACCCCTCAAATATTCCCAGATTTTGCTGAGCACCAGGATATTGCATCCATCACAGTCATTCCAAATGGAATTCGAGTTAAAGCTCACTTCAGCACACACTGATGCAGCTTTGCACAATGTCTGTGCAACCTCAGCAACTGGAATGGCAGAGAAATGCCATGAAAATCCAGGGATTGTTGCTTCCTCTACACCTTTCCTACATGAGTTTGAAACAGCTGATAAAAATGTCATTTTTTTAAAATATGCCACATAGAGTCTAGCAAGATCATGCAAAATCTACATTTTTCTTCACAATCTTCCAGTGAAGAAATTTAAGAAATTAAAATTTAAGAAATTAAAAGAAATTTTTAATTTTTTTTACCTTAAATCAGGTTAAATAAAGAGGCTGAGCCCTTTCAACATCCCTGATGTTGCCTCCTAGATCAAGACACCAAGAGGATGGAAAACAGGGAATTATCAATACAGCTGATTTCTCAGGGAACCACCACAGGAAATCTGGGATGTTTGTTGCCTGTGTCAGCAGAAATCACTGCCTGGCATCTCCTGTAGAAAAAGAGTGGAGCTGTGCTGGCTGAAATCTGCAGAGTGAAATAGAAGAGATGGGAGGAAGGAAAACAAACAGGGGGGAGTTGCCTGGTGAGGTTATTTTGAATTCCTTTGACCCAGTGAACTCAAGCAGAGCTGCCTCTCCAGGAACTGGACATATTTAGTGGTTGTTTTCCAAAATCAGCATCCCATGGATGGCACAAACCTGGACATCAGCTCTGTTTGCCATCCAAGGAAGGAAAAGCTCCACTCATTGGACCCAAGTCACCCCAGACTTTCCCATGTGTTCAGGGCGCAGAAGAAAAATCAAATTTTCTGCCCCTTTTGACACTGATGTGGCTTTAGGCATCCACTTTTTTTCTGCTTTTATGAAAGATTCTCCTCATAGCTCATGAAGTCATTGCTTAATCTGGATTTCCTTATAATTCTGACTGCCAGGAGAAATCAAGGAATTTTGTTTTCCCTCCCTGGTCAGCCATTTGTCTGCAGCTTTACCTGAAATCTGGGTGTGATCACAGAGTCCCAAGATGCCAATCCAGCACCTTTTCCATGACATGAGAAAAACTTGGGGTGGGGGCCAGAAATAAAAAGCAATAATGAATAATTTTCAAAATAAATAAAATAAGGAAGCCCTGAGATGCTCAGGCCCTGCCATGAGGGACTTTAATAAACATTCAGAGCTTGCTCCTGTGTTGCTGAGGCTTTACCTCTCAGGAAGTACAAGATGTCAATCAGGATTTTCTCTGCTGGAAGCAGGAACCCAAATCTCTATGGAAACCAGAAGGAGGTGACAGTGCCTATGGAAAGGTTTTCTGCATAGATTCCCATCCTCACTCTTTACACTTGCTGGAGATTTTATTGCCACTGTAGTTCTGGAAAAGGTAAAAAAAAAAAGTTTTATCTTCCTTGGACTGCAGATTCTGACGTTGTTCCCTCTCCTTCCTTCTCCCTCTGCCAGGCTCAGCCAATGAATCCTTTGGTTTAACTTATTTACTGCCACATTAGAAAAGATTAAATTATTGATGTAGGTGAGAAATGAGTGCAATCCAATGAATCCCTTCTACACAGGATGTCAGGATCTAATGAGGATTAGCTGCAGCCTGGCAGGATGGATTTGGACAGGGAGGTGCAAGCAGAGGGGATATTTTGGGAGCAGACAGGGGCCCCACTGCAGCACAACTGTCTTTGGGAGAACATAAAGGAGTTCTTTAGTTCAAAAAGTATCAGATCCTGACTTCATTCAGCCCTGACTTCTTGGAAACACAGCCCCAGACTTTCCTGTTAGGCAGCTGATCTAAGAACCCTCCAGCATCTCATCCTGAGCATCCCAGAAGAGCATCCTGCTCACAGTTCCTTTTCTTGCCAGAAGCCAAGCCAGGAAACAAAGCCCTCGGAGCTGCTCTGTGGGTGGGTGGCTTCCCTGTCTCTTTTGTTGCTCAGTTTCCAGCTCTTGAGCGAGACAAAAAGAGAAATCTGTGAGTTTATTCAACATCTGAGGAGCTGAAGGGGTGAATTCAGCACTGGAGAAAAGTTCAGGAGTTGTTCCGTGCCTGCCCTGGTGGAGCCTGGGGCTTGAAGTGGAGTTTGGCTGTGCACAGGGATGAAAGCTTAGAGACAGATCTTCAGATTAAAAAGCGAATATGTGGAGGGCAGAACCGGGGGGTGCCAAGAGGGGACAGAGTGAAGGGTCAAGGGACAGAGTGAAGGGTCAAGGGACATAGTGGAGGGTCAAGGGACAGAGTGGAGGGTCAAGGGACAGAGTGAAGGGTCAAGGGACAGAGTGGAGGGTCAAGGGACAGAGTGAAGGGTCAAGGGACAGACTTCACAAGCTGGATGGATGTAAAAATCACCGTGATGTGGCCATGACAATGGTGCAGTGAAAGGGGAGGTGACAAACCATGAGGACCTTGGCCCTGCCCCTCACAGAGTCATTAAATCCCTGCCAAAAACCGACTGCAAACCCACGGGAGCTGCCACACCCGGGGCAGGGGTTTAATAAATGTCCCTGCAGGACATACTGGGAATGGTGCCAGCTCTGAATCCTGCTGCTCCTTGGTCTGGAAATAAGATTCACAACCTGTCCCCTGCTGGTGAAGATTTCCCTGTAGCCATGGGAAGGGAAGTGGCCACCCACCCATTTGCTGTGACGCTGCCTGAGAGTGCCAGAGGTTTTCATGGAATCACAGAGTTGGAAGGGACCTTGGAGACCACCTTGCTCCAACCTTTCTGCCATGGGGCATCTTCCACTAGGCCAGGCTGCTCCAAACCCCATCCAGCCTGGCCTTGGACATTTCCAGGGATGGAGCAGCCACAGCTTCTCTGGGAATTCCATTCCAGGGCCTCCCCACCCTCCCAGGGAAGAATTCCTTCCCAATATCCCCCCTATCCCTCCCCTCTGGCAGTGGGAAGCCATTCCCTGTGTCTTGTCCCTCCATCTTTTGGCCAAAGTCCCTCTCCAGCTCTCCTGGAGTCCCTTTAGGCCCTTGAAGGGCTTTTAAGATCTCCCAGGAACCTTCTGCTCTCCAGGTGGAACATCCCCAGCCTGGCTCCAGAGCAGGAGTCCTCTGGACTTGCTCCAACAGGTTTTGTTCTGGCAAATTCAATGGCATTGCAAAGGGAATTCCAGGAAACTCCATTTCCCCTGGGGGAATGATAGTGTCCCCCTGCTTCACAGGAACATTTTTTTATGGCACACTGCAAATCACAGATCATGTCCTAAACTAATTTTAAAGCTCTTCAAGTGGTGGAGACCTCACATTTTCTCAGTTTAGCTCATTTTTACCACCGGCTGGGGAGAGGAAGACAGTCCCTTCCTGCTTGCAGAAGCCTTTTCTGTGCTGGAAGTTTCAGAATATGGGAAATTGAGCTGCAAAAATTGGTGTAAGTTCCTCCACATTCCTTTCTGTGAGTGACACTTTCAGACACAGGAGGTTCATTTTGGTTCCTCCCCTGTTCACTGATGAGATTGTCCATGGCGCCATGTTCTAAACAAGGCTGCTGCTCTGATCCAGTGTGTTTTCTTCATGTTGATATCATTAATACATCAAAAATACTTTCTGCATCAGGAGTTTCTCCTTGCACATCCCTTTTTTGTCTGATCTGTCCTCCTACTCATCAGTCTTATTTCTCACCCAGTAATTCCCTGTTTTAAACTTCATAAATGTCTCAGCTCCGCTTGGACCTGCCCTGTGTCTCCTCAATAAGTGCTTGCCCAGACAAAGCAGCTGCCATGAGCTTGAATTTTGCTGATGGAATATCTGACCTCACCATCCATGATTTTGGAGGGTATTTGTCTACACCCCACAATTAAATCTCTCTGTTGCCATAATTTACAGCCTTTTGGGACCTCAGAGATTGAGCTTTTCCCTTTTGAATTCTGAATTTCACTGAGACAATCCCATCACTTCAAGGACCACCCCTGAAGACAATTCCCCAGCTTCCACCTGCATCTGTTTCCTGACTGTTGGATTTTTTTTGGTCCCAGCAAGGATGGGAACCCAAACCCCCTGGGCCCTTTGGAGGGGGTTCCCCTGCTGAGTTCTTTTACAAGGATGAAGAACGTGCAGGACTCTCTTTCTCTCGGTCTTCAGGGTTTTGTTTATTCTTAAGTTCAGCACCGTCTGCACACCAGACTCAGCATGTGAGAAGCAAGGCACAAAATGGACCCCAAACACCCAAACCAAGGCCTTTTAAAGCTGTTTAACCCAATTACTTTCTAACATGTACTTTGTTTCTACTTTTCTACCAATAACTTCTACTAACCCATACATGTAACTTCCACATTACTGCTCACTCTAACCAATAACTTTGTGCCACCAGTGCTACAGAAAATGGAGCTGAAGAGGGACAAGAAGGAAGAAGGGACAACACCCCAAATCCTCCATCTTGTCTCCTATTCACTCTCATATTAAAATCCTAAAACCCTAAATTCTTCACCCTGTGATAAACTACCACTATTACATACCACTACATCTGTGCTCTAACTCATCCCAAAGTTTTGGCAATTTTTTCCAGGGATGAAGGTTAAAAGCAGTGTTCTGCTGAGGATCAGAGTTTCTTAAAACAGGCAGAGAGACATTCTCTGTGCCCTACATTCCAACACTGAGAATATTCCTCTGTCCATGTCTTTGCTGGGACTCTTTCCTGAGTTTTTTTGAACCCACACACTTTTTAATGGCAATGCAGAGAGATTTCTGGTGGGGGCGAGCTCAGATCTGCGCTTAGGGGATTATCTGCACCCGGGATGTGTGAGAAAATGCAGGAGCCAAGTTGTCCCTCAGGCAGGACACTGCTGAGAGTGCAAGGGACATCAATGGCTCGGGGAGCTAAATGAGATCCCAGCGCTTCCATGGCTGCTGTTGCTACGGAGACGCTTCCTTGGCATCTGCAGGAGGAGCGCACCCCTAGCATTAACTCCGGGAGAAATGAGGCTCCCAGGTACCGAGTGATGAGGAGACAGAAAGACGGAGACAGAATTTTAAGAGGGAAAACACCCTCAGAGACTTCAGCAACCAAACAAACCCAGTGCTCTTCACACGTGCGTGGGATTGAGGAGGGGTTTCCACACCGGGGCTGTTCTCCTCTGATGGAGCCTCAGAGCCAAATGCAGAGTGAGGGTGGTGAAGAGAGATCTGAACCACTTTTTTTTTTTTTTTTCTATTTTTTTCCCTGCATGCAGCAAATATACAGGTCAGGAAATGAGATTCTCTGCAGTTGGGTGGAGTTTGTCTTTTTTCCTCTTCCCAGCAAGAATTCTCTGCCATGAGCTGTTTGGGGGGCTAAGAAGAAGGAAGTGTAAAAGTATCAAACAGTTTGGGATGGAAGAGACCTTAAGATCATTCACCTCCCCTGCAAAGGGACACTTTCCACCAGACCAGGCTGCTCAGAGCCCACCCAACTTGGAATCGATAGGAAAGGGTTCCACAAATTTATCCAGAATGTTACACACATCAAGAGAAAGATCCAGACTGCGTGAGATGGGCTTTGAATCCCAGCCCTGCCCCTTCATCCCTCCAAAGAAGAGGTAATTCCACAAGAGCCATGGGCTTTGAATCCCGGCCCTGCCCCTTCATCCCTCCAAAGAAGAGGTAATTCCACATGTGCCATGGGCTTTGAATCCAGGCCCTGCCCCTTCATCCCTCCAAAGAAGAGGTAATTCCACATGTGCCATGGGCTTTGAATCCCGGCCCTGCCCCTTCATCTCTCCAAAGAAGAGGTAATTCCACAAGTGCCACAGGTGTGGGACTGGCTCAGGACTTGAGGAGATGTAGGACAGGAATAGCTGGGGCAGCTGGAGGAGATGGAGCAACGTGACTGCAGAGAATTTAGACCTTCAGACCTGGAATTGGCCCTCAAGGGGTTTTCAGACCTTGGAGAACCCATTTCAGTAAGATGTTTCCAAGAGGGTCCCGGCCCTGGTGTCCTTTGGGTTGTCTTTTCCTGCTCTCCTGCTGTGCCTGGCCTTTGGGCCAGCTCCAGAATCTTCTGGAAGATCAGCAATCATGGTTAACAGTCCGTTCTGTAGATTTTTTTCCACTTCTCTGGAGTTACATGCTGAGCATTTTAAAATGTCTCTAATAAGTGAGCCTGAAGCTGCACTTGAAAGAGAGAATTTTGAGCTCCCTGATGTCTGTGTTTATCTTTTCCCTGGTTTGGGATTTTTCAAGAGAAAACAAGGGATTGTTCTGCAGCTCCAGTCTGCCTTAGCTCCCAGTTTTAATCAGACATCAATTCTTTCACCTCTAATTATCTGCAATAGTGGCTTAATTTGCATTGTGCCCTTTTCCTGAATTGACACAGTAAAAGCATTTTCTCATTATTTCCCTGACTTTATTCCCTATCATTAATGCCACCAGGATGACTCAGTTCTAGACAAGGATTTTTGTCTGAGAACCTCAGGTTTCCTGTCAGTCCCTGAACCTTTCAGCTGCCTGTTTGGCAGGATTAAAGCTGCTGCTTTGTTGACCTGTTAATCACACACTTCTCCCAGTGCTGGACTGCTGGGATGCTTTTCCAACTGGGAAAATGATGCTAAGAAGGCTCTGGGTGATTATTAACTGCTCACAGTGATGCTTCCAGAGCTGTTTGTGTTCCAATCACGGGTGCCCAGGCTGGTACTTCCAACCCTCCCACCCTCAACCTGCTCTTCTCCAAGACACAAAACCATGGAATGCTTTGGCTGGAGAGGGACCCTCAAGATTTTCTCATTCCATGCCCTGCCAAGCCTTCCACTGTCCCAGGGTGCTCCAAGCCCTGTCCAGCCTGGCCTTGGACGCTTCCAGGGATGGAGCAGCCACAGCTCCTCTGGGAAACCTGTGCCAGGGCCTCACCACCCTCACAGGCAAAAATTCCTTCCCAATATCCCATCCATCCCTGCTCTCTGGCAGTGGGAAGCCATTCCCTGTGTCCTGTCCCTCCATCCTTTGGCCAAAGTCCCTCTCCAGCTCTCCTGGAGCCCCTTCAGGCACTGGAAGGTGCTCCAATATCTCCCTGGAGCCTTCTCTTCTCCAGGGAAACATTCCCAGCTCTCCCAGCCTGGCTCCACAGGAGAGTGGATGTTTTCCTTGCCACACAACCCCAATCCAGGTGTGGCTGCAGCATAACAAACACTTATTTCTGACAGGGATTAAGAATGGTCTGGGATAAACTAAAACTCTTTCCCCCATCTCTTTGAAACAAACCAGCTCAACTCTCCTGCCTGGAGTTTTACAGATTCCTCATAAAACCTTCCTGAGTATCATCCCAGGCTGGAGCTTCCTGTCCTGTCTCCGAGGTTTTCTTTGCTGCAGGGGCTTTTATCTTGTTTGTTCCTTTGAAACTCCCCGTCTGCTGCCTGTTCCCAGCTCGCTCTCAGCCTCACATATGTGAAGCTTGAATATTTTCCCTCACAGCTCCTGCCTGTTTACTGCAGTATTAAAAAGAAATATTAAAAAAAAACCCCAAGCCAGGCAAAAATGATGCTTAATCACTTCATGCCAAGATGGATCAGCAGTTCACAATCCAAATCAGCACCATGGCTGAGCCCTTACAGTTCTCTTTTTTCCTTCTTTTGTGTGTGTGTTGCCTTTTTCTGCTTTTCTTTTTTAGATGGCTCCAGAGGTCCATCATTATATTCTGAAACTCTCCCTTCCCCTGGGACGGATGGAGCTTATCAGAATGATAAAGGGGAAAAGAGGCAGCATTCCTCCAGCTCTGCTAATGGAAAAGCATCTCTGGATGAAATTGGGAATGTGAAGGTGGAACAGGGGCAGCAGGAGAGGGAAGGGGTACAGACACCAGGATTCTCCTTCAGGGGGGAAAAGAGGCTTTGCCATACCCATAAAAACTCTCAGGATGGTCTTTGTCCCCTCAGAGCTGCTAATTGAAAAGGACAAAGCCAAAACCAGGCAGGGAGAGCCCCATGGATGGCCTCAAGTTGAACATTCCGCAGCAAAAAGCCTCAGAGCAGCAACAACAGCTGATCATTGGTGTCATCTGACAGCCTTGGCCACCGCCAGGCCCAGATCCAGACCCAGCATCTCTGATTTGTCTCCCAGCTCTGCCTTCTCCCGGAGCGGGCAGGAGAAAGAGCAGCGTGGGAGCAGATGGAGCTCCAGAGGGAGCGGGAGAGGCTTCCCTGAGGACAAGGACACGCATGGGCCGGCGCAGCAGGAGCTGAGGGAAGAGCCTGGAGGGGCACCGGGATATTCAGCTCCAGAGGAATTCTGCTTGGCTCGCTCCTGGTTCTCCTCAGGGAGTTTCTGGCAGGATCTTCGTTCTTCAACCTGGCACTGGAAATGGGGCACCAGTTTGCACTGGGTACCAGTTCACACAGGGCCCCAGTTTGTCGGGTCTCTGGTGGAACCAACAAAGGTGTGGAACCCCCCCGTGGCCCTGTGAGGGGGGTTCCCCTTGCAGGTTCTGTGCCAGGGATGAGAAATGGATGAGACTCTTGGATTTTCCGTCTTCAGTCTATTGTTTATTTTTCTCTTCTCAGCAGTCTGGTGCACCAGGCTTAGCACAGCAGAAAGCAAGGCACAAAATGGAGCCCAGACACACAGACTCGAGGTGTTTTAAAGCAATTTCACCCAATTAACTCCTAAAACGTGCTTTGTTTCTACTTTTCTACCAATAACTCTTATTAATCTACTCACGTAACACCTACACTGAGGCTTTCTCTGACCAATAACTTTGTGCCACCAACACTGCAGAAAATGGAGCAGAAGAAGAAACAAGAAGGAGATGAAACAATGCCCAAATCCTCCATCTTGCCTCCTATTTACTCTCATACTAAAATCCCAAAACTCTGGGACAGTGGAAGTTGTCCCTCTCCATGGCAGGGGTGGGACTGGGTGACCTTTAAGGTCCCTTCCAACCCAAACAATTCCATGTTTCCATTGGTTTTAAGGTGACTTTAATGGAGAAGACATGAAAGTTAGGAAGAAGCTCCTACATTGTCTCCTTTTCTTATTCATACCCTCTGAAGAAAAATAAAAATTGCAGCACAAATGTGCCTGGTTCTGCCTGCAGATCTGGATTAAATCAGGATGCAGTTTATAGATAAGAAAACCTTGCTCAGCAGCCAGGTCCAGCATGGTTAATATGGCATCAAAAGGATCCTGCTTTGAAAATGGAATTTCAATCTCAAGCTGGAAAAAAAGAAGGCCATGGGAGCTCTGAAATCAAGCAGTGCCCAGGAGGTGCAAACTCATCTGTTATAATCCAGAATATTATTTTTGGCTGAATCCTAAATAATAATTGAGTCTAGCTGGTGTTTTCTGAGTGTTACTCTGAGTTTTATGCAATTTTTTATATTTATTCTCTTTCTCCTCCTTTCAGGAAAGTCATCCACAGAGCAGAGTGGAAAGGCACTTAACCTTGAATCCAAATGTTTTGGAGACAGTTGATATCCCCAGTTGTTTTGATCTTTGCATATTGCAAAAAATATTGAAAAAAAAGAAAGAAAAAATCTCCTTAAGGGCAAGGTTGGTATTCAAGGAGAGAAAAGAGTGGGAATTGGCCCTGGAGTTTTCCACTGCTTTTTTTTTTTTTTTTTGAGGAGGAAGAACAGTCAATGTGTAAATGCATTAATGAGATAAATAAGGACAGGAATTGTACAGGCTGTTCCAGGCTGGAGAGAGACATTATTGAGGAGACAAAAATACATTTTGTGCTAATAATTTGTGGGTCAGTATCCAGCACACAGTTCCAGCTGGGATCTTATACATAGGGAGAATAGGGATTGCTTGGAGAAGGAAAGTTAGTTAAAAAAAAAAAAATTAATAGCAACAATAACAATAATTTGTTATAGCCACCTTAAATTTGTCTTATCTCAGAAGAAAAAAAAATATTAAACAATGTTCACTCTGTTTCCAACCTGAATTTTAGATTTTTCCTCCCTAAAAATGGCTTGATTCTTTTTCTCTGCCATGTAGACTCCATCATTTTTGGCCAATTTAAACCACTGAGTTTTCCAGAAATCCAGCTCTAAAACGGGATTTGATTTTAGATTTGGTGATTTGGTCATTGTCACCAGCACTTCACATTATATTTTTCACTCCAAAGGGAGGAATGAGCATGAGCTCAGCTGGCAGTTACACAGAAGAGTCCCTGAACTCTGGTTTTCCCAGAAAAATGTTCTGTGCTGATTCCAGAGAATCAGTTGTTACCACCTTCCTGGCTGGTAAATGCAGGACAACACAATATCCTGAGTGTTTTACATGGCATTTGACACCTGAATCAGCTGCTGTTCTCCTCTGACTTTAAAAAGAATATTTATGAAAATAAACAGCCAAAGCTCACCTGCACCCTATAATTCAATAAAGGTAAATTCCTACCCTGTAGGGCTGAGTCAGGGTGTTGGCATAACATGAAAAATCCCACACCAAACAACACCAAAAAAAACCAAAAAACAAAAAAAACCAAAACAACCCAAAGCACAGAAAAATGGAAGGAAAGGTGGTTTTGAGTTTCATTTTAGAAACAAAGAGTGGATTTGTTTCATCTGCACTAACAGGGGTCTTGCTTAAGTGCAGATTCACTTTGAAGAGGTTCACCCAACAGACTTTTACAGCTCATGGGCTCCATATATGAACTGGTTTTATCCAGCTCCAGGCCAGTGAAAAACTGGAAAAGACTTTCCAACTTCATAACAGCCTCTCCTGACTTCTGAAAATTGTGGCCTGAGCTGCTTCATGGGACAGGTTATTAAATTCTCCCAGCAGTTCCTATATCGTGCCCGACAGCCAGAGCTTCTGCAATGATTCTCTTCTGGAATACTCCTGGCCTTTTCAGAAAGATCCAGCTGATAGAAAAGGGAGTCTATTCCCTTGGGTCAATAAATTGGGTTGTTTATCCTAATAACCCAATTTGTACTGTATTTTTAGTTTGATATTTATGCTTGGCTTCCAGGCCCTGGATTTGGATTTCACTTCATGCAACTAAAGAAAAATCACCCAAACCATTGAGCTGTTTGAGATCCCTCTGCTCCTCATGGATTTTATTCAAGTTCTAGGCTCACAGAACCATTTAGGTTGGAAAAGAACTCTAAGATCATCGAGTCCAGCCACTAACCCATGTCCCCAGGTGCCACATCTCCAAGTCTTCTAAATCCCTCTGTGGGTGGTGACTCCACAACTTCCCTGGGCAGCCTCTTCCAACCTTTGACAAACCTCTTGGCAAAGAAATTTTTCCTAACATCCAACCTAAATCTCCCTGGCATAACTTGAGGCCATTTCTTCTTACTTGGTTTAGCATTAAATGATAGATAATTGTCCCATGTCCCAGCACCACCTTGGAGTGGAAAGGGACCTTCCTTATATCCAATCTAAAACTACTCCCTGTCAATTTGAAGCCCTTCCCCCTTATCACTCCAGGCTCCTGGAAATAAATCTCTCCATCTTTCTTCAGGTACTGGAAGGCCACAGTTAGGTCACCCCAAAGCCTTCTCTGCTCCAGGCTGCACAATCCCAATTCTCTCATTTTCTTTCCCCCAGCAGAGCTGCTCCATCCCTCTTATCAGTTTGTGCCTCCAGTTTCTAATGGGATAATGAGGGTGGGATGGAGCTGGATCCCTCCCTCACTGGGTGGGATGTGAAGGAGCCTCTCCTGGACGCTCCACAGCCCAAGCCCTGCAGAGCCTGACATCACCTGAACTTTGCTTTTGAATTGCTGTTAGAAAAATTAATCCACAAACACCAGAGGTTTATGTCCAAAAAGGAGACAGAAGAGTCCTTCTACTTTATTCAAATAAAGGGAGAGGCCGTGGGACATTCCCCTGGGGTCTCTCAAATTTTTAGAGGATGCAGCCTTCTTTTTATCCCAATTTCCCGGCTGCATTTCCCTTCTCTCTTTCCCCATTGGCTGAGGTACTTGAGAGGTACAGACTTCCCAGAACGCCTGATACCAAAGATTCCCCTCTAATGTAAACCCCTCCCTTTAAATTTTTAATTCTGATGGAATTTAGGGTTTTCCCCCATCGTTTCTTTCACCTTTCAATATCCAGTTTCATTTATCAGCAAATAAATGAAATTAAATCAGTTTGTTTGTGCTCAGCTGAACGGCAGCTCTTCTCCAGAGCTGCTCCCCTGCATCCCAGCCCTGCCACCTCTCATTAACACCTTCCCAAAGGTAATCCAGGCAGACACAGCCGTCCTGGTGCAGCCCAGCACGGGTCATTTCCATGGAACAGCAGGATTCATCAGGAACGAGCGCTGGAGAAACCCGCAGCGGGCAGACGGTGGAGGATTAAATGGGGAGAGACTTCAGAGCACACCTCATGCATCTCTAATGGGTTTGCTTGCCAAAAGGAATGACAGCTTTGATGGAATCGTGCTTTTTTTCTTTT
>VWZP01005340.1:1273957-1304326 GCA_013396995.1 Dicaeum eximium | reverse complement strand
TTTTTTTTTTTTTTTTCCCTGTGTTGGAACACTGAGTCCCAGACTCTGAGCACAGCACAGCTCCTTCCACGGGCTCTGACACGGAGATGAAAGCAAATTGTTCATCAGTTGCGGGTTAGCACCAGGCTCTGAAGTTCCTCTGGACTTTCCAGACTGAAAGTTTTATCTTTTAAAGAGGCAGCAACAAACAGGAGCTGACTCTTCACTCTACTCTGCTCGTGAGAGCCGGCCTGGAGCACTGTGTCCCGTTCTGGGATCCCCATCAGGAGGACGTGGAGCTGCTGGAGCGAGTCCAGAGGAGGCCACGGAGATTCTCCAGGACCTGGAGCCCCTCTGCTCTGCAGCCAGGCTGGGAGAGCTGGGAATGTCCAGCCTGGAGAAGAGAAGGCTCCAGGGAGAGCTCAGAGACCTTCCAGTGCCTGAAGGGGCTCCAAGAGAGCTGGAGAGGGGATTTAGGAAAGGGTCTGGAGTGACAGGACAAAGATGAATAATTCTGAACTGATGAAAGGTAGGTTTAGATGAGATATCAGGAAAAAAATCCTTCCCTGTGAGGGTGCTGAGGCCCTGGCACAGGTTGCCCAGAGGAGCTGTGGCTGCTCCATCCCTGGAAGTGTCCAAGGCCAGGTTGGACGGGGCTTGGAGCAGCCTGGGACAGTGGAAGGTGTCCCATGGCAGGGGGTGGGATGAGATGATCTTGAAGGCCTCTCCCATTCCAAACCATTCCATGATCCTGTGATTCTGACAGGGAGCCCACAGCTGCTTGTGGAGGAAGTTCTTCTCTTTCCAGTTATAGCCAAGCTCGAATCCAAAGTTCCTGTGCTGCTTTTAAAAAGTGAAATTATGTAAGAGGAAATGATGTATTTATGAACTCTAAGAGTTCCTGTGGATAACTCTGTATTCTTTAAACTCACACAGGAAAGTTTCAAGGAAACCTCTCCTGCTCTGGAGAGACAAGGATCCAGAACTAACCAGGCTGATGAGGCCAAGCCAACAAAGATGTAGAAAATTTTGAAATTCTTCATCTATAATTCACTGGGGTCACACCATCCCACAGGGTCCTTGGACAAAGATGTGGCCCCAGCTGGGATTTCCTATTTTGGATCCTTTTGGGATTGTTTGCTGGGCAGTTGGCTCTGGGTTGCAGAGATGTAGGAGTTGGAGGGTTTGTAGCCCCTTTTTAGCAGGAGCCTGGGGTAGAGGATTTATTCTTAGGCAGCTAAAAACTGTCTGGGGACATTTTAAAGTGTCCTTGTGGCCTGAAAAGGGACCCATTTACCAACAGCTCTGAAAGGGTTTTATTAGGTGGGAACAACCCAAGCAATTAACGCTGCTCTTTCTCGTTAACATGAGCCCCTTGAATGAAATTAAAGGGTGCCTCAACCCCTCGGCAAGACCAAGGGGCTGCCCGGGTTTCAGCAGCACTCAATGGCCACACCAAACCCTGTTTAACTCTCCAGCAGGTTTTTGTGACTTTCTCTCCCAGCCATCCTGCCCAAGCCCGGGATTTTGCTTGTTATTCCTGATTTTCCTACTCAGAAGACAATGCTCAGAGCTGTTTCTCTGTCTTTGCTTTGAAGGATACCTGCCTAAATTCATGACCTCCAAGATATTCTCCTGCCTCCAGCTGCATTGTTGACTCACCAGCATGCCAGGATCTCACAGCTTTTTAGGTATCTGAGGCTGCAGGACAGCCACACTTGCACTATTTGCTTTTTTTTTTTAGTGGTAACACGGTGAGATGGACTCTAGGAAATGACAATTCCTGTCTTGAGGTTTGGACAGAGCTAAAATCTCCTCGTGGGTCTGCACCAGGTGCCTGCACAGAGGAGCAGGGCATTCTTTGTTCATGTTTGCAGATTGCTTTGAGTTGTCTGACTGTGAAATATGTCATGGGGAAAAAAAGAAGCAGCCCTGGATGAATGTAACTGCTTGGGAATAAGGAGAAAAACAGTGACTTACAGCAAATGCTGTCAGCCCCAAGTTCAGCACCTGTGAATGATGAATTTGTGATTCAGCCCTGATCCATGTACAAAAAGGTGGTGTAGGATTCTGTTGTTCAGCTAGACCCCTTCACAGGGCACAAACCCAGGCATTTTCAAGCATGATTCATCTCTCAGCATTAGCTGCTTGCTTTAGGATGAGAGGAATTACCCTCTGGAAGTGCAGAGGGAGCTCAGGGTGGCTGTCACAGATGGCTCCATTTGAGGAATTCCACGTCTACAGAGGCACAACAGGGCCTGGCCAGAGCTAAATGCTGCTGTAAAATCTGTAATAATACATAATTAATAATAAAGGGAGCTGCTTCTGGGTGCAAGGTGGGGAATTGGCTTCTCTGGGGTCTGATTTCTCAGTCCTGTGGCTTTCCCACCATTTATCTCCAAAGCAGCCTTCATGGAAATCCTGGGAAAAGATAAAAGGTGATCTGCACACAGAATTATAGAATCACAGAATATCCTGAGCTGGGGGGGGATCCATGAGGACCATCAAGGAAATCTCCTGGCCTTGCAGAGGACATCCCCAAGAATTCCACTGTCAGGAAAATTAATAGACAAACATCAGAGGTTTATGTCCAAAAAGGAGACAGAGGAGTCCCTTTTACTTTATTCAAATAAAGGGAGAGGCCGTGGGGCTTTCCCCTGGGGTCTCTCCAGTTTTTGGAGGACGCAGCCTCCTTTTTATCCCAATTTCCCGGCCGCATTTCCCTTCTCTCTTTCCCCATTGGCTGAGGCACTTGAGAGGTACAGACTGCCCAGATCTTCCCTGATCCCCTCTAATGTATAACTCCCCCTTTTAATTTTTAATTCTGATGGAATTTTAGGGTTTTCCCCATTGTTTCTTTCATCTTTCAATATCCAATTTCATTTATCAGCAAACCTATGGTTTGTTTGTAAAGGCAAATATCTTTTCCCATTCATCAATCAGTGGAATCCCTCCCATTGTTTTTATCTCTCAGTGCCAGTTTTCTCTACCAGCAGACCCACAGTTTGTTTGTAAAGTCTGTCATTCCTCTCATCACCCTGTGGCTGAGTGTTCTCCAAACACTCTGCTTTCTGAGCTCTGTTCTGTTCTGCTTTTTGAGCTCTGTCAGCCTTGGTGCTGTGAACACTTCCCTGGGGAACCTGTTCCAGTGACCAGTCATCCTCTGGATGAAGAATTTTTTCCTGATATCCAATCTAAACCTCCTCTAATACAACTTCAGGCCATTCCCTTGAGTCCTGCACTGGTCACCAGAGAGAAGAGATCAGTCCTGCCCCTCCTCTCTCCTTCATGAGGAAGCTGCAGACCCCAATGAGGTCTCACTTCAGCCTCTTCTTCCTCAAATGAACAAACCAAGTGACCTCAGCAGCTCCTCCTGTGGCTTCCCCTCCAGATCCTTCACCATCTTCATGGCCCTCCCATGGTCACTCTCTAATTCCTATAAAGGAACTTAAAGAAACTTAAATTCCTTAAATTTAAGGTCCTCTAATCTTCATAGCCCTCCTGTGGTCCACTCTCTAGTTCCTATAAAGGAACTTAAATTCCTTAAATCCATGTTTAGAGCCCACTTTGAGAAAGTTCTTCAGGGCTTTGCAAGACTTCTCCAGGGCAGGTTGGTACCACCAAACTCTCACTCCAAAGGTTCTTATCTGTTATCTAATCTGTTTCCCACACTCATCCATAGCAGACATCATGTTTATGGGTGTAAGGATCTTACTCCCTATAACAAAAAGGACTCACTACTCCCTGCTGCCAAGAACTCAAGTTCTTTAAGAATGGGTCTCTTTTCCCCCCTCAGTTTTATATGGATTAAGGACTTTTTGATGGCTCTGCCCTGAGGCTTTGCACTGACTCAGTGGGGTGGATCTCTCTGTGGGGCCTCACCTGCAGGACATCATGAAGAGCATCCCTGGACCAGCATTTGTGCCAAGGATGTACCAGCAACAGGTAAGGCTGGGTACCACTGTGTGAGCACAACTATTCCTCCACAGGAGGTGAAGACATGAACATTTCTGGCCTGCTGGGTTTTTGGTGGTCCCAGCAAGTGGGAACCCAACCCCTGGGCCCTTTGGAGGGGGTTCCCCTGCTGAGCTCTTTTCCAAGGATGAAGAACGTGCAGGACTCTCTTTCTCTCAGTCTTCAGGGTTTTGTTTATTCTTATCTTAAGTTCAGCACCNCTAAAACCCTAAATTCTTCACCCTGTGATAAACTACCACTACTACATACTACTGCCTGTGTGCTCTAACTCATCCCAAAGTCTTGGCAGTTTTTTCCAGGAACAAATGTTAAAAGCAGTGTTCTGCTGAGGGTCAGAGCTTCCTGAAACAGGCAGAGAGACATCCTCTGTGCCCTGGATTCCAACACTGGCCAGCTTGTATCATATAATCCTTGAATGGTTTGGGTTGGAAGGGACCGGAAAGATCATCTCATTCCAATCCCCTGCCATGGACAGGGGCACTTTTAATTAGACCAGGTTGCTCCAAGCTCCATCCAAACTGGCCTTGGGCATTTCCAGGGATGGGGCAGCCACAGCTTTGTTCAGTAACCTGTGCCAGGGCCTCACCATCCTCCCAGGGAAGAATTTCTTCCCCATATCCCATCTAACCCAATCCTCCTCCAGCCTAAAACCAGTACCCCTTTCTTTCCACGTGAGCTTGCTCCTTGAACTGAGCCAACCCCCCTCTCTTTTGCTTTTTCATGCCTTTGCAGCCTTGAACTCCTGTTTATTTACAATCAGCTGTTCTGTTTAACTGCAGCACTGCCATTTCCTCTCTGCTGTGCTCTGGCATTCGTTTCCTGGCATGGAATAATCCATTCTTTCCCTCTGTTGTTCCCTGTACCAAATTATTTCCCTTTAGCTCTCCCTCTACCCCCCACCCCCCATGGCGATTCTTTTACTGGAGATGAGCCCCACTCACTGGGGCTGGTGGATCTGAAGCCTGGACTTTATTGAATGAATCTCTCTGAAGCTGTTATCAGTGCTCCCAACGCTCTGCTCATGAATATTCATGAGCCAAGCCACTGCTCAGGAGCTGTAAGGGAAGGCGACAGTGCCAGGGATCCCAGCCTTCAGCTATAATTACACCCAGAGATGGGTTGTCAGAACAACTCTCACTCACGGATTGGGGCATTCCTGATTTTTCAGGCGTGAAGAGGGAATTCACTTATCGCCAGCAACGATATTTCAGGCTCGATATCGCTCCCCTCACAACAGCAACGCTGCCTGTTGCATGCTAAACATCACAGCAGTCATACAGTAAAAATATAAAGAGCGCAGCCAGGGGTGGGGCAGCTGCCTGCAGTGAAATGGAGTGATAAGAATTGACTGAGGCACTGCTGGGCTCAGTTAGTCATCAATAAATGCTGTTGCCCTACACCCCGCACATGATAAGATATGAAAACAAATGTAAGCAATATTGATTTTTTTTTTAAATTTTTTTTTTTTTTGTGATTCGCAGCAAGGCTTAAATCCCAACCCTCAGTGCCTCGGGAAATTGTTATCCATCAATAACCCATCAATAACCCTGGGAAATGGCATTCCAGGGAAGGACATGAATGTGCTGCATCAGCTGCTTTGAGTGTCACAGGGTAGAGACCAGCTATCCAACTGGAAATCAGCTTTGGATTCAAGGGAAGGATGGCAGATTTTGCATTTCTGGGCTAAGAATAGAAGAGCTTCACCTCTACTCTGTCATATTATTCCTGACCAAATCACTTATTGCACTCCAGCTTGGTTTGTTTATTCATTTTCTGTGAGAGAAGGAGCAGGAGCTTCCCCCTCTTTCTTCAGATTAAGATCTTGGAGCTACCTCGTCTAATGGAGGTGTTCCTGCCCATGGCAGGGGGTTGAATTTGGTGATAATCAAGGTCCTTTCCAACCCAAATGAGATGATCTTGAAGTCCCTTCCAACCCAAACCCCTCTGTGATGTTATGAATAAATAAAGAAGCCAGCAACACCAAGCTCGTGGCTGCCTCTAGCATGGGACACCCCTCTGCCCTGCCAGCTCTCCTGCTCTGATGGTTGGTTGTTACCTCTGGCATCACAATCAAAGAATTTTGGGCCTCCAAAAACCTCCTCTATCTTCTCTAGCTGCATTTTTGATTCAGGTGTTTGTTGCTGACCCAAGTCTCTACCCAGTGGGTGGTCAGGAACTGGAATGGGCTCCCAAGGGAAGTGGTCACAGCACCAACTTTGCCAGAGCTAAGGGAGTGTTTGGACAACGCCCTCAGTCACGTGAGTGATTTTTGGGGTGTCCTGTGCAGGGCCAGGAGTTGGAATTGAGAGGAATGACAGATTTGTCTTTACAAACAAACTGTGGGTCTGCTGGTAGATGAAACTAGCACTGAGAGAGAAAAGAAGCAACGGGAAGGATTCCACTGATTGATGACTGGGAAAAGATATTTGCCTTTACAAATAAACTGTAGGTTTGCTGGTAAATGAAACTGGATGTTGAAAGATGAAAGAAACAATGGGGAAAAACCCTAAAATTCAATAGGAATTAAAAATTAAAAAGGAGAGTTATACATCAGAGGGGATCAGGGAAGTTCTGGGAAGTCTGTACCTCTCAAGGACCTCAGCCAATGGGGAAAGAGAGAAGGGAAATGCGGCCGGGAAATTGGGATAAAAAGGAGGAAATTGGGATAAAAAGGAGGCTTCGTCCTCCAAAAATTTGAGAGACCCCAGGGGAATGTCCCATGGCCTCTCCTTTTATTTGAATAAAGTAAAAGGGACTCCTCTGTCTCCTTTTTGGACATAAACCTCTGATGATTGTGGATTAATTTTACTGACAGAATTGATGAACCTTTTGAGTCCTTTCCAACTCAGGACATTCTGATTCTAATAAAATAATCTTCTTTAACACCCTCCTATCCAAAAGATGTGTATGAGAAGCATTTTGGCTTCAATAAAAAATGTCTTTTGATGAAACAGGGCTTTAAAATCTGGAAATATCCATGAGGAAAGCACTGGAAAACTTGGATTCTCTTCTGTACACCATGAGAAGTGAACTAAGTTTGCTTTGGGGTGCCCACCTGTGCTGGCTGAGTAAAGATTCTACATCAAGTGGTTCTGAGAATGGTCTTAAATACAAATTGAATTGTGGATTCTGGCAGGGACCGTTGGATCAGCAGGTGTGGGCTGCAAAGCTGAGTATCCAGGAGCAGAATTCACAGCATGGAGAGAAGCCCTGGCGTCAGACTCATTCTGAATTCACTGCTTTAGCCCAGGTTTGACAAGGACAGAGACAAACCTCTCACCTCTGAGTGATTTACACCCCTTTGCGAAGGACTGAGCCAAAGGTGGTGTTCCCAGGAGAACTGGGAATGAGTCACCACAGTGGGAGAAAGGAATGAGGTGATTCATGCCTGGTTAGACCACCTGGTGATTCATGCCTGGTTAGGCCATCAGGTATTGGATGTCACAGCCTGAATTTGACTCTTCTCTGAGTCAGACCCAGGGATGAAGTGAAATAGAATGGTTTAAACCATCTTTGAGGCGTTTCAAGTGCATTAAACCACCCAAAACCAGCCATGCCAGCAGCCCAGCACTGCCTGGGAGGGCACAGCCCTACTACTGATTGTAATGATGGAGATGCAAAGGGGGCCATGTAACATTTCAGGTTTCTTGTCTTGGATTTCTGCTCTTTTATGGGTCCTTTCTCATTTTTTTGAGGATGCATTTCTGTCATCATCATGTCCGTCTGGTTCAGAACTATTTAATTTTGAATTTTCTAGTAAACGAGCAGAAAACAAGATTTTCACACAAAGCTGTCTGCCCTCACTTCAGCAGTTCAGAACCACCCTTGATCTCCTTGTGCTGCTGAAGGTCTGATCTGTATTTCATTTAAGATTTACCCACTGCCAGATGGAAGTGTCCTTGATTTCACCAAGCCTTCCAGCTTTGCCTCACTCTGTGTGACAGAGATGCTGGGGGAAGGTTCCATGCCACAAATAGGACACAGGGGTTTTGTGGATGATTAAAAATACATTTATTGCTAATGAAGCATCTAAATAGTGCCAATGTAGTACCTAATTTATCAGTCTGTCATATAATTACAGTGGATTATTTCATAATCGGGTTGTGGTCACATCTTGAGTGCTGTGTCCAGTTTTGGGCCACTCACTTCAAGAAAGACATTGAGGGGCTGGAGCATGTCTGGAGAAGGGAACAGAGCTGGGAAAGGATCTGGAGCACCAGGAGCAGCTGAGGGAGCTGGGAAAGGGGCTCGGGCTGGAGAAAAGGAGGGGGCCTCTTCTCCCAGGCAACAGGACAGGAGGAAATGGCCTCAAACTGCACCAGGGGAGGTTCAGGTTGGACATCAGGAGGAATCTCTTCATGGAAAGGGTTGTCAAGCATTGGAATGGGCTGCCTAGACAGGTGGTGGGGTCACCACCTCTGGAGGTGTTTAAGAAAAAACTGGAGGTGGCACCCAGTGCTTCGTTAGCCTGAGGTTGGAACTGATGATCTCAGACTTCTCTTCCAACCCAATCGATTCCGTGACTCTCTGCTGCATTTCTGACTTGCCCAGAGGCACAAGAATGACAGCCAAACCATGTGCCACGATGCTGAGGGCAGGTTCTGTCTCCCACAGGCTTTTCCTGGCTTACACCCATTCAAACCTTTCCTCCTCCTCCCCCTGCACCGGCAAAAGATGCAGCTTGTGAATCATCCCCCAGCCCTGGCTTGTTTCCCCCAGTATTTACAGCCCCTTCCAATCTTTACAGCCTTCCCCCCGAGGATCTCTGGTTATGAAATAGCTGCTGATGGTTCTTTGTCCCTGAGAAATAATTCAAGCCCAGAGGGGTCTCTTGGCACCAGGTAGAAAACGTTGCTGCCAAAAAAGCAAATCTAAATGCAAATTTAGACCCATTTCAGGTCTCTCCCTGCTGGCAGATGCAGTCAGGTCTTACTTCCCCTCTTCTCTCCATTATAAAACCACGGGTGTTTCCTAGACATCTCCAGTGAGAGCCTGGGAGGAGGGAATGGGTGTGAGATTTTCCCTGTCACAGTTTCGTTTATCAACAATGTTTAATTCTTACTGGCAGGTAGGTTGCTCACCTGGGAAGTTAGGACAAGGGGGAATGGCTTTAAGCTGAAAGAAAGTAGATTTAAATTGGATACAGCAAGAAATTGTTCCCTGTGAGGGTGGTGAGGCCCTGGCACAGACAAGTTTTTGACATCCCATCCCTGGAAGCATTCAAGGCCAGGTTGAGGGACTTGCAGAGCCTGAGGTAGTGGAAGGTGCCCCTGCCCATGGTGGAGATTTGGAGTGAGATCATCCTTCATGTCCCTTCCAATCCAAAACATTCCATGATTTTATGATTTTATGAACCTTTATGACTTCTATGACTTTCTGTGACTTTTCCCACCTTAGGCCTGGCCTTGCTGCATCTTCCTTCACCTTCCTCCTTCTCTTGGCACTGCACTTGGTCTTTGCCCCCCATAGTGGTGGCACTGATGGGAAGAAGGAATGAGCTCTGTATTTTGCCCTCAGCTTTTCCTGGAAAGAAGACAAAACCACTGAGTTTCCATTCAGTACTGATATCCAGACTTGCCTTTCTTTTCTGGAGCAGCTTTAACCTGATGCAGAGTCTAAGCCTTTAGACTGTGCTTAACAGCAGGTAGTTCATTCTCTATGGCTGAAGAATCACGAAGACCTGAGCTTAGGACAAACTTTTTTGGTCATGAAAAGTCTTGGAGAATTGATAATTTTTCTCTCTGTGGCTTTCCAAGCATTTTGGGAAGGTCAAAGTATTCTTTTCCCTCTTTCTTCCTTTGAAATCATGGCCTTATTTATGCTCATGTATTTTGATGGGAAACAGGCACTGATGAGTTAAAGAACGAGGCAAAAAAGTAATAGGTATCTACCTAAAAAAAGTAATAGATACTTGCCTAAAAAGCCAAGTAAGCAGAATTTAGATATTTATATCCAGGAATCTTTTATGAAAGAGTCTGCTTGATCTGTCTTTGAGCTTGAAATATCTTAGTACTGAGGTTCTGGTGTCTGCAGTTCGTTATTCACCTAATTCTGGGCTAATGGGAAGTGAAAGCACCACCCACATTAGATGAGACCCAGAAGAAATGGTCTTGTGCTGATAAGTTTGAGTTTTGTGAAGTATTTGAGCTTCCAAGGGGTGGCACAGAGGAACAGCAGTGCCTGCACTGTGGTATCTCCTGTGACCAGCTGATAAAAGATGTAAACAGACCTTTGTTTTCACAGATACTGAACTTTTCAGAGGGAAGAAAAATCTCTTCCAGGCTCAGCTCTAGAGGCAGGGAGTTCAAAACAACAAACTTTAGTCTCACACCGGAATGCTGGTTTTGTTTATCTTGGTTGCAAAACACAAAAAAAAAAAATTTAAAAAGCCAGTTCTGAGTGAAAGGTTTCTTTTCCCTCTTGTGGCATTAAAAAATCATAACCTAACTCAGCTAATACACACAGGAACCAAAATATCTCTGTAAAATGAGTAATTAAAAAGGGGGGATTCACATGAGTTAGAGACGGGGGTCCAGCAGTTTGGGAACAGATTGTCCCACTGCCCTGGTGCCAAGCAAGGAACTTTGGGAAGAGGTCTCTGCTGGCTGCCCTGGGATTTGTTGGGGTGTCTGACCCACACCAGTCAGCTGGCAGCTTTTCCCTTCCTCGTTTTCCATGTGTTTTCCTGGCTACTGCCGAGAGGTTGGAGGGTGTGTGATGGTTTGTGGCAGGAATTCATTGGGGTTGTGCTGTCAGCAGGAAGCTGGGAGGATCTGGGAGCTGGCAGGTGCAGGTGGAAAATGTGGGAGCTTTTTTGGGTGAGATGATCCCAAAATCCTCAACAAAAGCCATCCTGAGAAACTCAACATTACTGGCAACGAGCATTTGCATCCCAGAAAAACCAAGAGTGTCCTGGGAAATCTCAAGAGAAGCACCAGCAGGTGCTTAATTTAAAATTTAAGCAAAGTATGAATTACTTAATCTATAATTTGCTCACATAGATGAAATGTGCTATTTTAACTTGTTTAGTCTGTTAACCCTACTGTGCCCAAGACTACTTGCCCTTGCAAAAAGCCTATGCTCACAAAACGACCTCTTTTTTCAAAAGGAAAAAAAAATACAAACTTCCAAGCTAAACAAAAAATAAGAGAAGCCCCTTAAACCTTAAAACAAAATAAAACCAAAATTAAAGCTACAAGAAACAGTCAAGATAACCAGAAAACTCAGTGTACAAAACCTTATAAAAACTAATTGTAACACAAAAGTAGTAAAATAAATATGCATGAACCTGTTGTGAAACCCTATACATATGCACAAATAAAGAAGATAAAAAACCTCAAGACTTTTCAAAGCTGCACATTTCTTTTAGAGAACAATTCACATGCACCCAGTGCTGAATAAAGATATATACCAACTTCCCAACTTTTAGGAGTTGTAGAGTTAATTTTTTTCCACAAATCAGCATTTTTCAGTCCAAAATATAGAGGTATATGAACACAAACGTACAGAGAAAGGAAATATTTCCATAAGGGGAATGATCCTAAAGCAGGGCTACAGGAAGGAACATCTCTTAGGTGAGCAGCAGGGATTAATCTTTTCTATTGTTTCTCTTTCTGTTTTCAGACCATAATTTTATCATTTGTTGGTCTGGCCTGACAAAGCAAAGCTCTCAGTAAATGATATTGCCACAAACACATCTCACGTCTTATTGTTGTGCCTAGAAGTGAGCTTTCCCATGGAAGGAAAAATTCAGCAAGTTTGCTGACCCAAGAAACTTATAAAATATCATAACTGCAACGTCTCACTGCCATCCCTGTGGTATCCAGAGTGTGCCAAGGGAATGCACAAACCTCGTGCAACACCCCTGAGATGGGATGAGGGATCATGAGCTTCAACTGAAGCGAGGAAGATGAGGGGAAACACCTGGTAAGACACTCAGACAGTGATGGAGAAGAGATTCTGTTAATGGAGAATTTCAGGAAAAGCCTGGGATAAAAACTGGAGGGGGAAGCAGCAACCACCTCTGAAGGGCAAGGGTGACCCATCACGTTTTGGGTTGGCTTCAAAACAAAACCCAAGCTTTGCAGAGAAATCAGGAGCTGGGCTATGAGACACTGCCTTAATTCTCACAACACCTCTGGTTCCTTCCTTGCCTTATTTCTGGGATTTACAAGTTGACAAGATAAAGAGAAATAAGCTGTGATCAGAAATGAACCACAGGGCAGTTTTGACCACTAAAGATGTGGAAAAGGGGATTTTAATGCTGCACCACAAAGAAGAGAATGTTGTAGTGAGAGCAGAGTTTCCACATTTACACAAGCTGGGAGTTTATTGGGAATATCACAAACCAGCCCGCTCACCTTCACTCAGGCAAGGCGGTGCAATGTGAAATCCATGCAGGCTGGAAAAGAAAACCTGCAAGGAGTGTCAGAGCTAAAGAGGAGTTTATTTTAACAGAAAAGAGGAAGAGCTTGGCTGGAGCTGGAAGCTGAGTAGGAGTGGGCCTGGTCTGCAGACTCTGCCTCCAGACAAGCAGCAGGAAGGAGGGAGAATTATTTTAGCTGCAGGATGAAGCTGGCACCAGGACAAAGAGCTAAAAACTCGTCTCAAATGAATGTTGGCTGGAAAGAAAAATATTTCTAAGCATGAAAGGCAAAGGAGGTTTTTGAACAGCCTCCCAGACGCCCACCAGGTCTGGGATAGGTTTGAGATCCACGTGTGAGCAGGACTACGGAAAAACCATGGAGCTCAACGAGCAGAAAACTCTGTCAAGTCATGCATCAGTCTGAGAAAGACATCCTGGCAACTAAAACTAAAAGGAGAGTTTGGATTGGATATTAGGAAGAAATTCCTCCCTGTGAGGGTGGGGAGGCCCTGGCACAGGTAGCCCAGAGAAGCTGTGGCTGCTCCATCCCTGGAATTGTCCACGGCCAGGCTTGGAGCAACCTGGTCTGGTGAAAGTTGTCCCTGTCCATGGCAGGGGGTTTTGAAATGGATGATCTTGAAGTTTCCTTTCAATCCAAACTACTTGAGTGTCTAAATCAAATCACACTGTAATTGCACTGGAGGGATTCTCAAGGATTTGGGAATTGTATCCTTCCTGCTCTCTGGTCTTGTTCCACAGGTTCATTAATCCTTCCCCAGAGCTGCCTCCATTTCAGTGCTGGGTGGGTACATGTGAAGATTAAGAATTCTCCTTTGAAAAATGTCCTGGAGATACAAAAATAAAAACAAGGTTTGCTTGAAATATGTGAGCATTCACTCAAAGAGTGGGTGAGCATTGGAACAGATTCCCAAGGGAAGGAGTGGGGTCACCATCCCTGGAAGTGTTTAAAAAAGAGCAGATGGGGCACTTGTGGGTATGGTTTAGTGAGTGTGGTGGTATTGGATAGAAGGCTGGACTTGATGATCTTTGAGGTCTTTTCCAATCTTCGTGGTTCTGTGATTTAGAGGCCACAATTTCCCCACTCACAGCTTTAATGTGTTTACAGGAGATAAATATCACAACAGTGTTTCCACCATATTTGATTAGGGGTTTTATAATGCTGCTTTTTTTTTTCTTTAATGCAATCTAAAATCCATTTATAATTTTGAAGGATGCTATTAACTATGGCAGCCATAAAAACCTTTTATTTGTGTAAGGCCTGGGTAAACATTTTCGTGGTGCTCAGGAGCACAGAGGGTTTGTCTCTTTGGGAATAATAATAAATAAATCTCAGCACAATCTCTAAAGTCACTAGAAAACTTAAATTCTGCAAACTGAACGGTTTTAAATTTTTTTCCAAGGAAGATAACAGTAAAAGTGGCTCTCATTTAAGTTGACTGCAGGCTGGAGGATACCCCCAGGAACAAACTTCCAGTTGGGGGAAGCTGGAGATGGTTCATTCACTGCCCTGTTTCTTTGGTAAATTGGCTTTTCAGTCGTGGGGGTTGTAGGAAGAAAAGAAGCCTTTTACAAACACAAAAATCTTGGAATGGTTTGGTTAGAAGGAACCGTAAAAATCATCTCATTCCACACCCTGCCATGGGCAGGGACACCTTCCACTATCCCTGGTGGCTCCAAGCCCTGTCCAACCTGGGGCAGCCACAACTTCTCTGGGCAACCTGTGCTGGGCCTCAGCACCCACCCAGCCAAGAATTCCTTCCTAATATCTCATCTAAACCCACCCTTTTTCAGTTCAAAACCATTCTTCCTTTTCCTGCCACTCCACCCCTATACCCAAGTCCCTCTCCAGCTCTCCTGGAGCCCCTTCAGGCAGTGGAAGGGGCTCTGAGGTCTCCCTGGGGCTTTCCCTTCTCCAGGCTGGACAGTCCCAAATCTCTCAGTGTGTTTGCAGAGGTTTGGTTGGTTAAGGAAATGCAAAAGCTAAAATAGTAAAATCTGGGTTATTAAAAGAAGGAACAAGAGTCAGTCCCCGTGTGACAAACCTGAGTTATTTCGTTGTCGTTGTCTCCCATGAGAAGATTCCATCCACCACTGTTGCTCAAAATTGTGTTTGTGGGGAGGTGAAAATTTACATTCCTCTATCTATTTGTTATTTACTGGGGGGGTAAAAAAAATCCCAGTTATGGATGGGGTTTTTTCACTGCCCAGAGCTTGGTGTTCATCATGGTGAAACAGGAGAAGGAGGAAGGCAAAGGGAGGCTTTGCCTGTTCTAGTTTGGGTTTTCACTTGAGGCTGGATGAATAACTCTGGAGTGGGGGATAAAATATCGAGTGTGAGCAGCCTTTTGTTCTCATACACCCTGCAGGAAGTCACACAATATTCTCTTTTTGCAAACAAGGAGTAACAACTTGATGGAACTCCCTAAAATAAAACGTGTTTGTTTTTGCACACTACCGAGGAAAAGGGATCTTAGCTATGACTCCAAACAAACTGTAAGAAATAATAATTTTTCAGGGATGGAAAAGGCCTTTTACATCCAGGTTTTCATGCAAGGAGTTTGTATTTGTCAGAAGTCTTCAAGTTTTAATTAAAACCAGGAAAGCCTTAGAATTGGATTTGAACGATTTTGAAAAGAGAGAATTTTTGTGTTTTAAAGGTGAGCAGTTTTTATTTTTTAGCAGATTTGTCAAAAAAATGACTTTGTTTTTCCAACATCTGAAGACATTCTGGGTGAAAAATGTAAAGTGTTGTGGAAGGAGGGCTTTTTCATGGAAAGCCAGCAATCATTTGTAAAGAAATACTAAAGAAGGATTGAGTTCTTTCCAAATAAGATTAATTCAGCTTTTCTTTCCTTTTTTTTTCTTTTAATTCTGAATCATTTTGATATGGGGAAACCTCCAGAAATATAAACTGAATTTACATATTTCCTCTTTTGTCTGTTTTCAAAAGAGAAATCTGGCTGACAAGCATTAAAAGTGACAAATTAGTAAAGAAAATAAACCAATGTTCTTTCCACCCTCTATAAATAAATCCCTGGGATATGGAACAGAAATCTGTGAAATCATTTGCTGTAAATGTAAGCTGAGGGCAGTGAACATAAAGGAAAATTTAGATATCCCCCAGCATATGCACAAAGAGAGATCTCCATGGTAAAATATCCATGCTAAGCAAAACCAACCTGAGCAGGAATTCACCTTTAATGTGGTGACAGCCCAACAATTGTAAAAATGCAGCAGAAATAGAAACAAAACTAATTCCCTGGATACCAGATTTTCCCAAATCCTCTTCTCCTACAGATTAATATATTAATTATGTCATGAGAAGCATGACAGCAGTGATTTGTGTTTCTGTAAGGAATGTGCTCTGACAGCCAAATCATGATTCCCCATCCCTGGAATTGCCCAAGGCCAGGTTGGATGAAGCCTGGGGCAACCTGGAAGATGTCCCTGCCTGTGGCAGAAGCATGGAACAAGATGATCATGAAGGTCCCTTCCAACCCAAACCATTCTATGATGTTCCCACGTGTCAATTGCTAATTCCTCCAAATTCATTGAAGGGAGTTGAATTCAGAGCTCCATGCCTTTCCAGGAGCACCAGGATGCACAAAAGTNTCACCATCCCTGGATGTGTTTAAAAAAAGCCTGGATGTGGCACTGGGTGCCAGGGTTTAGTTGAGGTGTTAGGGCTGGGTTGGACTCGATGATCTTGAAGGTCTCTTCCAACCTTGTGGTTCTGTGATTCTGTGATTCTGTGAAAATCCTAGAGTTGTTTCTTCCCTCTGTGGTCCAAGTGAGGAACTACATGGAAACAGCTGGTGCTGCTACCCACCTGCTCATCCAACTGGAGCAGGGAATTCGGGAAGAATTTCTGCATGGAAAGGGTGGTCAGGCATTGGAAGGGGCTGCCCAGGGAGGTTTGGAGTCCCCATCCCTGGAGGTGTCCAAGGAACCACTGGATGTGGCACTCAGTGCTCTGGGCAGGTGACAAGGTGGGGATGGGTCACCTTGGACTTGATGACCTTGGAGATCTTTTCCAACCTCAGTGGTTCTGGGATTCTCTGAATTGGGCTCCTGATGGCCACAGCATCAAAATTCCCCTAGAGCCAGCTCCAAGAAAGACTCATGGATTTGACTGAGTCAGAGCCCCCACAGGACAAGCAAGACCACGTGGAAAATGCCTAAAATGTTTTATTTTTTCTCATGGAACTTTTCAGTGCTGACGCTTTTTCCGGGTGAAATATAAAACTTTGAGGGGCTTGGTAGAAGACTGAAAAATGTCAAGTGATGGTTTGGGATTGGAGTGAAGGGGAAGGAGGAGATATTTGGTTTGTTCATTTAAAAAAGACAAATCCCCTGAAAGGAGACATTTCTCATGGAAATATCACTCCTCTGAAACCAGACAAAAAAGCTTTTTTGAAAGCTTGAAACTGGGCTTGAACTGTGAATCCAAGACCTGCCTGAGACACTGGAGGTTCACTGACTCACCTGGCACACAAGAGAAATCCCATAATTTCTGGATGGGGCTCTGAGCAGCCTGATTTAGTGGAATTGGATGATTTTTAAGGTCCCTTCTAACCTTTCTATAATTCTCTGTTTCTACGTGATGTTTATTTCTCACATGGCTCTGTGGTTGAGAGGAGCTGCATTCTCACATGTCCAGAGTGGAGTTTACCCAGCTTTGCTGTCCAAGAACACACAAAAATAGGACATTATCCTCTTTTCTCATCCCAGAAAAGACTCGTTTTCCAGATGGTTACAATATCATTCCTGAATTTTCTCGGTGCCCCATAAGCTCTGAAAATGCAAAGGAGCTTCAGGAAAGCTGCCCTGGTGCACTCGTGTGGGATGAAAAGGCAGAGGAAAAGGCTTTTTAAAATTACAGCAGAAGTTCTGGGGGAAGGGAGGTCTTGAAAGGACAAGAATGGATTCCTCTTCTCGGTCCTAATTAGGATTTGAGAAATCTCAGTGGGTTAATGAAGAGCAGACATGTGGAAATGTCAATTTAAGAGCCTCCCTTTCTGGAGAGAGTTATTATGGGATATTAATGGCCAGTGTCTCAAAATCACAATGGAAAATGAATCCTCACGTTGAAACTGAAGAGCCAGAAGGAGTTTTCTGGATGGATTAGAAATGTCCTTAATACCTTAACAGGCCAAAAAAGAGAAAAATAAAGGAAGAAACAATTGGCAGAGAGCGAATAATTAACAATAAGCACAAACTATCATCCTAGGAATCACCAGACCACCTGCTTGACCAGCATCATCCTTTTCTCTAATGCATTTCCTCTAAGAACATTTGCCCCTTTTCTTTTATAGAAACTGATAAAAATTAACTGATAAAGATCAGTTAATTGAGCTTAGACCTTAATTAAGTTGGTTTTTACCCTTTAGTTGCCTCCTTCCATGTCCTGAAAATGCAGCTTTGCTTTCTGCAAGGGTTCCCTTTGAGGTGCTGTGTTTAATGCTCTGAAATGCTCTGGGCTAGTCAGAATCACTGGTTTGGGCCAAGCTTTTCAGTTCAATCAGGGTTATTTTTTCTGTTCCTTAGACAGCAAAAAATCTTTCCTGTGAGGGTGCTGAGGGCCTGGCACAGTTTGACCAGAAAAGAAGAAGAACTTCCATCCCTGGAAGTGTCCCAGGCCAACTTGGAAGGGACTTGGAGCAAACTGGGATAATGGGAGGTGTCACTACCCATGACAGGGGGGTGGAACTTGGTGATCTTTAAGGTCCATTTCAACCCAAGCTTTTCTCTGATCCTGTGATATCTGAAAAATCAGAGGTAAGTAGAGGCAACTAAAAAAAATTGTCAAGTTCTGCAACAACGATCATTTTGCGTTTCTCATTTTCTTAAAAACTGGCAGCTGGGGAAGCAACATTCCCTCCATATCATCCTCAAAGATTTAAGAATAAACTCTTTTATGGTTTGGGGGTTCTTTTTTTTAATCAAGAGTGGGGGAAAAAAAATCATTCAGGGACTGTAATTCCTTGTGCACTGAGTTTATTCCAAAGAACACTTTAAAGTGAATTCCTCAGTTTGGATGCTCCTCTGTTAATATCCTTCTGTTCCACTTTGGACTCTGCTGGGGGATATCTCTGCCAACATTCCTTGCACCATGGCAATTTCCTGCTCTGGGAATTCCTTGAAATGGCCTAGAATGGTGTAACATTACTAAGCCCATACTCTTATCCCACAAAAGGAGAGAGGCACCTGCAAGCAGGTGGGATTCCCTGTTTACTGTAGTGTTTATTGGCTGGCACCATTCACAGGCTGTCTATATTTAATTCAGCACGTTCTGCTTTGATTCACTGGCATAAAATAAGGATCATAAAGCACCAAGGCTCTAAGAGAAATCCAGAACTTCATTTTCTGCAAAAAGTCACCCTCACGTGTGGATTTTTGGGTGCACTGGGTACTGTGAAAGCATCAAAATGATGTAGAGTTGGTAAACCAGCGTATTTTGGGGTGCAACAGTTGTCATGGTCATGTTTGAAGATGCTGAGCAGGCAGCCAAAAGTGTCACTGAGTGGCAGCACCCCAGCAGTGCCAATGACACACAAAGAAGAGGAAACAGAATTTGGATCACTAAAAATAGAGCTCTCCTGCCATAAATGCCAGATTTATTTCCTTTGTAGGAAGGACAGAGCAAGGCTCTGAAGGTGCCATCCCTTTTTGATCTTCTGTGCAAAGCAACCAGGGGGATATTTTTGTTTGGTTTGATGTTTGCTTTGAGTAAAAATAAACTGGAATGGGGACATTGCTGCTTGTTTTGACAGTGAGCATGGTTAGAGAGATCCAGAAAGATGAGAGCACAAGAAACAGCTCCTTCTTCGGGCATCTTAAATCCTGTTATCTGCCATGGGATTTGTTCTTGGAAATGGTCTTTGGTTGTCAAAATAAAGTGGTTTGGCTTCAAAAAGAAGGCCTCATTGAGAACAATTTCCACAGAACGTGGCAAGTGAGGCACAGGCATAGCTTATCCAGAGAAGCTGTGGATGTCCCATCCCTGGAAGTGTCCAAGGTCAAGGTGGATGGGGTTTGGAGCAACCTGAACGTTGGAGAAGGTGCTGAAAGACGTCCCAGCCCACAGCAGGGCGTTGCAATGCGATGATCTTTAAGGTCCCTTCCAACCTAAATAAATTCTCTGCTCTTAGCACTTCTCAAGGCTCTTTTTCAATTCTCACAGCCCTGACACAAGCTCTGACTTCTGCTTGTTTGCCGAGTTTTTTTGAAGATGGGATACTGAGGATTCGGGGGAGGCTTCTCCGAGCCAACAGATTCTCCAAGCGGCAGATTCCCAAAATAAAGAGACACAGCCCAGTGACCTCCAGGCTGTTGGGCTCAACTGGTCTTGGAGAGTTTTGAAGTCCCCTGCCCAGCCAGATGCTGCTTTTTAAAGATTTCCTTTTGGAGATTTAAAATGTGTGAGAAGCTGAGAAGCAAAATCAGTGTTCAGAACCAGAAATCAGCAAAAATCAGTGTATTGAATTTGCCAGAGCCTTTCAAAAATCTCAGAGTGTGGGAAGAGAGAAAGGAAGAGAGAAAGGAAGAGAGAAAGGAAGAGAGAAAGGAAGAGAAAAGGGAAGAGGGAGAGGGAGGNAAAGAAAGAAAGAAAGAAAGAAAGAAAGAAAGAAAGAAAGAAAGAAAGAAAGAAAGAAAGAAAGAAAGAAAGAAAGAAAGAAAGAAAGAAAGAAAGAAAGAAAGAAAGAAAGAAAGAAAGAAAGAAAGAAAGAAAGAAAGAAAGAAAGAAAGAAAGAAAGAAAGAAAGAAAGAAAGAAAGAAAGAAAGAAAGAAAGAAAGAAAGAAAGAAAGAAAGAAAGAAAGAAAGAAAGAAAGAAAGAAAGAAAGAAAGAAAGAAAGAAAGAAAGAAAGAAAGAAAGAAAGAAAGAAATACTGCAGGAACCAAAGCAATTTCTCCAGTGAATCATTATTTTTTATTTTTGTGTGAGAGCAAAGGGCAGATTTCACCTCCTGGTGTCTCACAGGGGCTGCAGCATGGAACAGATGAGCCCCTACTGCAACACCAAATAAACTAAAATAAGAAAAAGCAAAGCTCACAAAATCTACCAATTAAGAGCGAACACAAATGAACCAAGCTATTCAAACGGCGGGGATCCATGGGGATATTTGTATAAATAAACTCACCAACCCTTTTTTTCTTGAGCAAACAGGTTTGACGGGGCTGTAATGAGAAGATCTTTCAGGTCCCTTCCTCCTCAAACTGTTCTGTGATTCCATGAACTTTCAGGGTCTCTATCAACACTATCCCTGAAGGTTTTTCCATCTATTCCTCAGTCTCCCCCACTCCCTAATTCTAAGAATTATTACTGGGATACAAAAATTGGATTCTTACCCTGCCACTTATTAAAAGCCTTAAACAGCTCTGGTTTTGCCCCCTGGTTCACAATTAGAAAGAACAGACCTGACACATTTGGTTTAAATAGGCACAGACAGGTATCACTCATCCTGCTGATATCTCAGAGCATGAGATTCCAGCTGAGCCAGGAACTGCTGACAAGATGTCTGGGAGGGTTTGGAGAGGCCCTTCAGTGCCAACGTGATGGGTCCTGGAGTCTGAGAGACCTTTGAAGTGGATTTTCCCAAATTTTGAATTAAAGTAAGCACAAAAAAATCCTCACTGAGTTGTCTTTGTTTCTCTAAAGGTTTGCATTGCTGAACTCCAGGTTGATGAATGTGTTTTTTAAAGGAAGGTTTGGATTTGCTGGAGAAAATGAGGAAAAAAAAACCAAGTTGGATTTGAAAACAAAGATGTCTTATGATCATTATCTCATAAAACAAATCCATTTCTCCCATCATTAGTCCTGCAGCTTCTAGTATTTTCTGGAATTGCAACAAAAACTGAATTTTTGGGATCCCTAGGGAAAAGCCTCTTCTCCTCTATATTCTGTGAGGCTTTGTCACACATTTGCTGTGAGTTCCCTCATTTCTGCTTACTCTTGACTTTCCCACCTGGCCAAATCTCCCCTGTTTTGTCTCTGTCTGCAGTGGAAAGTGGAAAGTTCCCTTGTCAGAGTGTTCAGCAGAAAATTACTCAAACAAATTGCTTTTCTCTCAACTTCTCTGCCCAAAATTTCCTAAGAAACATAAACACTGTGAAAAAAGGAATGCAAGAATTGCACTTTCATACCAGGGAATCAGAACCTTTTTTAACATAACTCCAACTGTTTTTTCCAGTATCATATTTACTGTTGTTTTTGTAGTGTTGCTGCAGTGGCTTTTGGGTTTTAGACACCTAAAAATGAACATAAATTTTAACTGTTCATTTACTGGTTTGTGTTTTGGCTGATTCACTGTCAAGCAGAATTTTGGGTCATTCCTCTTCTCCACTGATGGGGTTTTTTCATGTTTTTGCAGAATATCTCATGCTTGACACACCACAGGCTGGTCAACACTGATTTTCCAAACATCCAGACTTTCAAACTATCTATTATTGCATTCATACCTGTTCATTTCCCTCAATATAAGTTAAGTTTCTACCAGGACTTCCAAAAAAAGACCAGACACTTGTCTTTATCTCAGGATAAAGATTTTCTAACAAAGCAAATATGATTTTAGTCGTGCACTGAATAGAGCAGCATTAGTGGGCTGAGATTTCCTCTTCTATCCTTTGCCTGGCAGCATGTAAAATAATATTTGTTTTCCTTATTTGAAGAGGAAAATTATCTCATTCACCTTTTTGTGAGTTAATAAAGAGAGTGAAACAATGGCACCATGAGTAGAGGAGTTAATGAAGTTTATTTCTCTTCAGACTTGTGTCTTGCTGATTTTGAATCTTGTGGAAATATAAACCTTGAGAGCTCTGCTCTTTTGCCAGAGGGGTTTTGATTCAGATGAATTCAAAAACTGCAAGGAAAAAGAACAGAAAAGGCAACAGCCACACCCACAGGACAGCCAGGTCATCCCATCTAAATCCAGCTCAAAAATACTTTGGGATAGATGAGACCCTCAGGAATGGGCTGGAAGAACATCCTTGGGGCAGGCCCCATGCAAAAATGACCTCCTGCTCTGCCTGCTGTGCCCCACCAGGATCTCTGGGCTGTGGTTTGCAGTCCTTGAGAGGGGAATGTGGGAATGTGAGACTGGAGGGATTTGGGTGCAGATCCAAACACCTCTGTCCTGATGTCCTCACCTGTGTGCCAGCAGGAGACCTGACAGTACAGACAGCAATGGCTTCAGAAGTCACAGGATCACCAAATCATGGAATCTTCTGAGTTGGAAGGGACCCACAAGGAATATTGAGTCCAGCTCTTGGTCCTGCACAGGAGAACTCCAAGAATCACCGCTTTCCTGAGAACATTGTCCAAGATTTACGTGGGGCTGGCCGAGATCCTCATAAAAAGGGGCTCTCCAGTGGGTCATTCCACCCTTTTAAATTCAGTATTTCCAGCTCTTGGCGTCAACAATCCATCCAAATGATTCTGGTTTGGAATGTTTACCACTTTAGCTATGGTAGGATCCAGACCTGGAGCAAAATCCCGCTGTGGTTAAGGGCTGAAGGAACAGATTGTTCCTGCTCAGAGCATTTTACAAACAGCCTGAAGAGACTCAGGCAGGCAAACAGTCCAAACCCAGGGATCTCAGCATGCTGGGGTTTTTGGTGGTCCCAGCAAGAGTGGGAACCCAAACCCCCTGGGCCCTTTGGAGGGGGTTCCCCTGCTGAGTTCTTTTCCAAGGATGAAGAACGTGCAGGACTCTCTTTCTCTCCATCTTCAGGTTTTTGTTTATTCTTATCTTAAGTTCAGCACCGTCTGCACACCAGACTCAGCATGTGAGAAGCGAGGCACAAAATGGACCCCAAACACCCAAAACCAAGGCCTTTTAAAGCTGTTTAACCCAATAACTTTCTAACACATACTTTGTTTGTTCTTTTCTACCAATAACTTCTACTAATCTATGCACGTAACTTCCACATTACTGCTCACTCTAACCAATAACTTTGTGCCACCAGTGCTACAGAAAATGGAGCTGAAGAGGGACAAGAAGGAAGAAGGGACAACACCCAAAATCCTCCATCTTGTCTCCTATTCACTCTCATATTAAAATCCTAAAACCCTAAATTCTTCACCCTGTGATAAACTACTACTACTACATACTACTGCCTGTGTGCTCTAACTCATCCCAAAGTCTTGGCAATTTTTCCCAGGGGCAAAGGTTAAAAGCAGTGTTCTGCTGAGGGTCAGAGTTTCTTAAAACAGGGAGAGAGACATTCTCTGTGCCCTGGATTCCAGCATCAGCACACCACCAATTCCACTTTTCCACAGGCACTGCCCACAGTGACCATTGAGTTCCCTCACTGAAATTCAAAGAATTGAATGTGGGCTCCAAAACAATTTCCAAGATCAGCTGCTCCATCAGCTTCCCAGGGGACTCCCTGCCCTGAGTTCCCTTTCTGTCCTTCTTGAAGACAGGAGTGGCATTTGCCTCCTTCTGCTCCTGGGAACTTCCATGGCCACCATGACCTTTCAAAGATAAGCAAGAGTGACTTTGCAATGACATCAGATCCCATGGATCCATCCTGTCCTCATCCATGCATTCCATAAATCTATTTTGTCATAGCATTCCCTGACTGGATCCTCCTTCCCTGAGGATAAATCTTCCTTGCTCTGGTGGAGGAAACTGGGGTTTCTGAAGTCTGATTTTACCAGCAAAGAGCACTTGGGGAATTTCCATGTTCTTTGCCACCAGAATTCCCATCCTGCTGAGCAGCAGCCCCACATTTTCCTCATTCTTCCTTTTGCTGCTGATATTCCTGCAGAAAACTTGCTGCCCTTAATGTCCCTCACCAGATTTAATTCCAGATGGGCTTTGATTCCCCCCTCCAGTCAAAATCACCAACTCCCTTTTATTGATTTTTTCTTTTTTTGCAGATGGAATTACATGGAGATCTACAACACAGGGAACACAATCCCAGCTCCAGAGCCCAGATTTGTTGGTCCATCTCGCCAGGATTTTTGCAGCTCTGCCAGCTTACACCACATATGGAGTCTCCTTCCATGGGAAAACATGGAAATGTTTTGTCCAAATAAAGGCAGGGAAGTCTCACTGCATGGGGTTTGGAGGCACACTTGGTTTTGATGCATCCCATGAAGAAGTCACAGAAAAAAAGGGAAAGACACGTGATAAGGGCTGGAATTGAATTTTCTCTGTGGGATGGAATGACAGGAGTGGTTTCTTCTGTGTGAATGTTATGTAAAAACCTGCTGGGGTTTCTGCCAGCTCATGTGGAACACAAAAGATGCCTGTGCCACCCAAAAAATTGGGGTCTCAGGAAGAGGAAAGGCTGGGAAGTTGAAGGGGCAGGGTATTTCCTTTGGTTTTCTTTTCAAATGTCTTGTTAAAAGAAGCTCTGATTAACATTTTTTCATGGGGGAAGATTTCTGTATCAGGACTGCAAGGCTCAGTCAGAGTCTTGGGGCTTCTCAGAGTCCACCTGATGGGTTATCCCTGGGAATCACATTCCCTTCAGCAGTGACATCACTTGCCTTCCTCTTTTCTCGGTAATAACCTTCATTTCAGGATTAGTGACCTTTACTCTTTCCAAAGTTCAGCTCCTTAACACCTAATTCCATCTGCAGGGTTTTTCCTTTGCCGCTCCCATTTCCACAAGTTGTAAATTTTCTGTTTTCCCGGGATATGGCTGCCCAATGTAACTTTTATCAAGGACCTTTAACACCCCAGCTTTGGAAAATCACCGCATTTAAGATTTTTGAACACTGATTTTATGTTACTCGTATTTTTTTCCCCCCCAGTTCTTATATTTCTCCTGGTTATCTTCAGCTTCTCATTGGATCCTGGAGGCAGGAAGCTCTTCCCAGGACACCCAAGACGACAACTCTTCTGTTTTAAAGTATCCAGACCACAGATAACAGGTTTGAAACCCATAACACCGATACAAGGTACATCTATAAAATTCCACTGCACACATCCAGGCACTTTCAACCCAGAGAGATTTCCCACAGGAGAACTCAGCTTCTCCTGCTCTGATTTATTCTAATGCCTTATTCCTTTCCATCTCCATTCATCAAGGCTTGAGTGGGATAACAACCTTAATAGATGCTAATTAGCAAAACAAACCATCCACTATGCAGGAAAAGCAAACTCAGACTGAAAAAAGCCCTGTCAAAATAATGGTTGGGCCCGATGATTGAAAGGGGGAAAATGCAGTTGGATTCTTAACACTGGAGTGCAACTGAGAAAGAAAAGAGAAATTACTGCTTTCCCCATGTAAATTATAAGCAATTAAGAAGGGCATGGAATAAACCTTGGGACTGGAACCCCTTTGACTTTCCTGTGTCAGCTCCTCCCTGTGTTTCAGGGTGCTGCAGGAGCCGAAACACAATTTTTGTGTGTTTGTTGTCAGCTCTGGTTTGATGTTGAGCTCAATCAGGGAAGAACAGCCCCAGCCAGCAGAGATTCCCTGCTGGAAAGAGGAGACACGTTCTGGATTCAGCTCAGGGCATTCCTTTCAGTGGGTGCAGCTGTTTTGCCTTCTCTTGGAGGATTGGTATGTGCTAATTGGGCAAAGAACAGTAATTAGTCAGGGTGTGTGGGAGATGATTTGTCTGGATGCCACCACAGCCTCCCAGAAGGCCCCGAGGCTGGAGCAGCCCTTGTGAGCTCCCCGTAATTGCCCGGACAATTGGCTCGCTGCAAACACCTCAAATTTGGGGTGTCTTCTGTCACCTGGACATTTTATGAGTTGTCTAGGATGCAAACTCGCTGAGCTTTTCCCTTCATGGGAAAGCTGACTTCTAAACTCGGATTTTTTGTAAACATATTTCTTTGTGTGTGCGTTCAAGGACACAAATGCATTTTTTGCCCTGTCTCCCACATGGGGGACGGGAACCTTCTTTTTCTCAACCTATGATATAAAGAATTGCTATTTCTCTGATTTTGTGAGCATTTTCTGACATTCTAGCCTAGTCTGGGTGCTGAGCATAAAGAAGAAAATGTTGGCTCAGAACCTGGGCACATACAGCCCAAAATCCTTCTGAACAATGGAGTAATTTTAATAAATCATATAAGCATTCTGATAAACAAAACCCTGAAGACCAAGAAAGAGAGTCCTGCATGTTCTTCATCCTTGGAAAATAACTCAGCAGGGGAACCCCCTCCAAAGGGCCCAGGGGGTTGGGTTCCCACTCTTTCTGGGACCACCAAAAACCCAGCACATATTCACCCTGGGAAAGACATTCTCAATTATTATCCCAGTGCCCAATGTTTTAAAGCTGACTGTGCTCTTGCCACATTCTGTGGGTCATTTTAAGAGAGAAAACCAGGCCATTAACTGAACTTCACTTGCCACCAGGCTGTCCTGAAGTCCCCTGGCCAGGAGCGGATCCCTGCTCCAGAATATTTGGATGCCCATCAAAATGCTGGCCATGTTGCAAGGATCAGCTGCTGAGATTATTCTGACTTCAGGAAAACCATAAAATTCCTGTGAATTCAGATGTTAAAGCTCATCAGAAAAGGAGCAACTTTTCGCAAGTTGGTGCCCACTTAAAATTTGTTGGAACAAGCAAATCCCATGCTCCTGTCTCTCTGTTTATCCACCCACCTGCCTATTTATGCATTTTCCTCAAGAGCTTCAGAGTTCCTTCTGGGTTGCATCATTTTGTGGGGAGGATCTTACCCCTCATAGGATCAGAAAATAAATATCCCCCCCACTATCCAGCTTCTGCAAGCCAGATTTGGGGAGTGGGATATTAATTTTCTGTAAAATTCCGTGTGAAAAGCACTGGTTCCCTATATATGTGTGAATACATATTTATGTGTATATGTAAATATATGTATGTGCATCTGTGTATATGAACACACACACATGTGTATATATAAATATATATGAAGTCTGGAAGGCACTGGAGAAATTTTTTGGGGAGATGTCTTTCTCCTGAAATGAATGTTTTCCTGGGGAATTCAACTAATTTTCTTCTCTGCCATGGAATTCCGGTGTTTCTTCTTCGTGGTCATGTTTCTGAGGTGTCTCTGAATTGGACTTAGTGTGTCCAGAGGACATTTTGGTGTCTTCCTGCCTTTCCAAGAACCCAGGAATCAGAGTAAATTCCAACCAAATGTCTCTTATTATATAACCCTGTTTATTAAAAATCAGTCTACAGATGGTGCCTTTTTTCAAGTCCATCAATGAAAGCAAGAATTATTTTTTCGAATGTTTCTATTTACAAACAACAATAACAACAAAAGATGATGAATTATCATCAGTTGTTCTGTAAAACCCCAGACGTTTCAGGAAAGATGAAGTTTTTAATACAAATGTTACATAATAGGAATGTCTACAAAAGAATGCATTTGATTCCAAGCAGTTCAGGCTGTATTTTCTTTCGCTTCCCACTGCTCCTAATAACACTCTTTGTTCCTCTCTAAGCCAATCTTTCTCATTCTTTGTTGGTTTTACATTCTGCAAATGCCTGTGGACAGTTCTGGTCCCCTTAGTCAGGGATTAGACAAATTGAACAAGTTGTTTCTTTTTAATCTCATTTCCCTCCTGCCTTCTGAAATGCTCAGAGTGGTTCTCAGCCATCCCCAGCAGTTTACCAACACTTACTCGGTGTTTTGATGTGCTGAACCAGCACCACTCCACAGTGGGAGCCAGATGATCCCAAAACACTCAATCCTTCCTGTCCAGCAGCAGTTTTGGGGGAAGCATCTCATTGCTGATTTCACCAGAACATCTGATTTTGAGAGAGCTGCTGCACTCGGAAATTCTAATTAGAGACAAGGCTTGGCATCTTCTCCCACACAATTAATGGCAGGACAAGGGGAGATGGCCTCAAGTCACATCAGGGGAGGTTCAGGTTGGATATCAGGAAAAAAATATTCACTGGAGGAGGGGTCAAACATCAAAACAGGCTGCCCAGGGCAGTAGTGAAGTCACCAACTCTGACTATGACATAAAAACCTTCATGGTTTTATATTCTCAGTTGGACTTGGGCTCTTGCAGCAGCCAAGTCTTTCCTTCCACAATGTCTGTCTCAAAGGAAGATTTTATTTTTTGAACTTAAAACTTGAAATTCCGCACTGCCCTGACACCAGCTCTGCACTTTTTTTCTCCTTCCCCATAGCAGGAGAGATCCTTTGGCAATGATATTTAAAGGAAGGTGCACACCTGAGACTTCAGGAAGTGCTGCTGCATTGTTCTTATTAAAAAAGTGAAGATGGGATGATTCATTTGGTCCAATTTCTTTGCCTTTCAAGACAAACCAGTTTTCCTGCTCTTTTTTTATGCACTTTTGTTTGCTGGACTCCCTTCTTTGCCTGGGAGGCACACAAGGATCTCAAGGATTTGCTCCTGGTTTTGAAAATGAACGACGGAAGAAATCCAGGATCTGGAATTTGATTGCAGTGGTGATAAGCTATGACCAAAAACTTCTTGTCAAAGAGGAGTGGAGCAGTTATTGCTGAGAGTTCCTGCTCTGACAGACGAGGATATTTCCAGTACCAGCACTACCCAAACACTGCAGGGCTGGTTAAAACACTCTCAATAAAAGTCATCATCTCAAGGAATTTGCAGCATAAAAGTTATGAAGCCTCACATGCATTAGGGAAAAAAAATGATGCAGTAAAAAATATTGGTTTGGGTCTAACTGCTGCAGCTGCTGCTCTTTTTTTTTTTTTTTCCCTTGTTGTCTTGTTTAGGTTTGAAGAGGATTTCTGAGTTTGAGAACCACAGAACTGATGGGTTTGGCAAAGACCTCCAGATCATCACATCCAGTCTTTGACCGATTGCCACCATGGCCGCAGAATCACAAAGTGACACATTTATTCATTTTCTGAACTTAGCCCATTGATCCAGCCTGTCCGGGTCCCTCTGTAGAGCCTTCCATGCCACAAACAGGTGGATTTCGATCCCAGCGCTGGCATGGTGCCCCTGGGCTCATCCAGGGAGCCTGGTTTTATCCCATTCCCCTTCAAACCTCGTTTAAAGCCCTCAACCAGCCCCAAAACTCATGGCTGAGAACTGTGTCTTTGAGACAGGTGTGAGACTCACCTGTCACCAGCAGGCCCAGTGCCTGTTAACCACCAGAAAAGCCAAAATTCCATCTGAGCCAGGTTGATCCTATGGAAAAATAGAACTCCACCTGAGCCAGGTGTTGATTAGTGAGAGGGACACTCTTCAGCCTCATCACTGCCAACATGAACAACCAATAGTAGGTGTTAATCCTGGGGCTGAACCAGACCAGGGAGATTCCCAGGAATGTCTCTCACACAGGGAAGCAGCAGAATTCCCTGTGGGGTAGCTCTGGCCAGCAAAGAAGCTGTCAGGAGTGGGATTCGAACCCACGCCTCCAAGGGAGACTGCGACCTGAACGCAGCGCCTTAGACCGCTCGGCCATCCTGACCTGTGGAGCCTGTTCCCCTGCATCCTGAGATTCCTGGGAAACTGGTTTCCATTGAATGTGTCCTTTTAGCTGAACGCAGCGCCTTATGGGCATCCAGGATTCTCCTCTGGGAAGCAAAGAGCAGCCTGAACTCCGGAACTGACAGGAGCGCGCAGCTGGGAGGGGTCGGCCTCTTCTCCCAGTTACCAAGGGATAGGAGAAGAGGGAACGGCCCAAAATTGCACCAGGAGCGGTCCAGATGGGATATTAGGACAGATTTCTTTAGTGGAAGGGTGGTCAAGCATGGGAATGGGCTGTCAGGGAAGTGCTGGAGTCACCAATCCCTGGAAGTGTTCAAAGGGATGTGGCTCAGGGATGTGGTGTGGTGGTGAACACAGTGCTGGGTCAGTGATGGGCCTTGGTGATCTCAGAGGTCTTTTCCAAGTTTAATAACTCCATGGAAAGGCTCAGGGTTTTCTCTACCCTCACTTACAACTAAGTTACTAATTAGTTAAGAGATTAACAGTTAGCTTAGGGTGGGCTTAACCATTCAAATACCAAACACCAGCTTAATGAAGGAGGTAAAAACCCCAAAGAACCCCAAGAATCAGAATAAAAAAAGAGATGCAATAATTTCTGGCATATCCCCTTACCTCTGCCAGCTCCTTTTTTTTT
>VWZP01005340.1:1194144-1273922 GCA_013396995.1 Dicaeum eximium | reverse complement strand
TTTTTTTTTTTTTTCTCTCTTTCCCTGCAGAGTGCTGGAATTTTTCCAACAGACTTTAGATAAATTGACAGTGGCATATGCATAAGCTGATGGCTCCTGTAGCAAGGAGGTTTTTCCCCTCCTGGAAAGCTCGGTGCAACTCCCCAGAGAGGATCTGAGCAAGGTCATCTCTTCCCTTTGAAGGTGGAAAAAGGGGAACAGCAGGACTTTGCAGGGTCCAGAAACAGGGCTGAGGAAATTCAGTTTCAATTGAAAAGAGAGGAGGTTTTATTCTAAGAGAAAGGGAAATTGAGGTAAGCGACAAATCTTCCAGGGTGAGCAGGAGCAGCTCACAAAATATACCTGGAAAGAGAAATCCGTGCAAAATAAATTTCACCCTTTATGCAACAGGTGCTGGGGGTTAGAGCTGGATCTTTAAGGCTTCTTCCAACCCAAACCAGTCTGGATTCTGTGATGTTTTAAGGAGGTTTGGTAACAATCCATGGCCCTGGACAGTGGTGAGGGTCTTCATGAGGGTCTTGACAGGAGAAGAGAGGTGATATTTTCAGAGGCAGAGGGGGAGAGGCCGCAGAGCATTCAAGGTCCCTTCCAGTTCAAACCATCCTATGATTCTATAATTCTCTATAAAACCCCATTTTAGAGGATTTTACGTGGAGCTCTTGTAACTACGCGGTTACAGATGGAAACTTCAGCATCCCTTTCAACTTTATCCTGCTGAAGAATTCCCTGAGCTGGTAAGGGAAGAGTTGCAGGATGTCTGTAAATATCAGCTGCTTCTGCCCACATTCCTGGCTGGTGGGAAGCCATTAGTCTTGAGCCTTGGCTTAATGGGCCGTGTTAGAGAGACAGAGGAGATTTTGGCACTACAAATTCACAGCCTCGGTGCTTTTGGTGGATGCAAAGCCCTGTGTCACCACTGCCCATCACAGGGATGTGGCCTTGATGACAATGACCCTTTGCCCTGGGAGGCATCAGTGGCAGAGAAGGGAATCAAACTCCTGGGAATTGAGTATCAACCTGCCACCAAAGCAATGTACCTCATGTCTTTTATAAATTTAAAGGCAGAAATGGAGAAAAAGGGCAGGAGGGCAAGTCAGGGGCTTCTGTGCTGGCTTAAAAGATGTCCTGGTCAACCCCTGTTCCTCGAGCTCCTTCAGGCCTGGTGGCATCTGGATGTGGGTGGCCAGGGGTGAGTAAGAAAGGTGTTTGTGCAGAGCTCCAGCTGGTGAGGAACGAGCTGTGCCAGGCCCCGAGTGGGAAACACAAAGCCGAGGGGTTTCCATTGGGTAAACATTCCGCATTTGGATTGCTGTGTATGGGAATAAACAGCCGGCACAAAGGGAGCTGCCAACTCCCCGTCAACACCACGTCCTCTTAAGGCTTTTTTTTGCTTTTTTTTTTTTTTTAACAGCTTCACAGACTCCCAGGCAGGATCGTGTGGCAGTTTTGAAATCAATGAGGCATTTGCCATTTCCCTCTCACCTTTGGATTGGCACAGCTCAGGTTTTATGCCTGTGGATCTCTCCTGCTCCATCAGATGCTTTGGCTCATTCTGGCTGGGGAAAGGAGAAGGGGAGGGAAAGTCTTGTTTGCTCATCATGGCAGGTGAGTCACGGACTCAGAAGGAGATTTTGGAGCATTGGGGTGGCCACCACGTGCTAAGAACGAGGGCAGAGCCTCACTCCAAGGTCAGACACCTTGAGGAGAGCTCCCTCACTAAAGGTCACTGTCCTGGGCTGCAGGATGTGGGTGAGGGTGTTCTATTGCCATCTGTCAGAGGTGAGGCAGTTCTCTGCTGTTCACTGGGCAGTTTTCTTTTTCTCTTCCACAACCAATCCTCCCTCCAGAGAGATATCTTCAGTTATGTAGTGTTGCATTTGTATTTCTTTTTTAATTTTCCTAATAAAGAACCGTTATTCCTATTCCCATATCTTTGCCTGAGAGCCCCTTAATTTCAAAATTATAATAATTCGGAGGGAGGGGGTTTATATTTCCCATTTCAAGGGAGGATCCTGCCTTCCTTAACAGACACCTGGCTTTTCAAACCAAGAGAGTCACTCATCCAGGGGGACATGTCCAGGATTTTATGTCCCCATCCCATGTCCAGCAAGTAAGATCTTTAAGCAGAAGAGGCCATGGATCTCCTTTCCCATGTGGGATGGGATCCTTGATGACATTGTCTAAGACTTTGTTAAATTCCATCTTCATGGATTCATGGAATGGTTTGGTTCAGAAGGGACCTTCAAGATTATCTGGTTCCAGCCCCTGCTGTGATCAGGGACACCTTCCACTGGATCAGGTTGCTCAGAAACCCTTCCAGCCTGGCCTTGGACACTTCCAGGGATGGGGCTCGAAACCCTTCAGGACTGGGGACTCCACCACATCCCTGGTCAGGTTGTTCCAGTGTTTGATTGTTCTTGCTGTTTAAAAAAAAAAAATCAATCTTATCTCGGGATGGAACTGTTTTGACATGTCTGCATTCAATGCAGGCTCCCACTGCTCATCAGAGATTTGTGACTCTAATCAATGCTTATTAAGGGAAATATCTTATTTTTCATTTATTACTTGAGGCTGGATGGAGAAAGGGTGATCATTTCTTGAATTCTCTAAGCCGTGGAGGGCTTTAAGTGCTCATCAAAAAGTGCAATTAAGTCAAAACCACTTGCTTAAAAGTATGCAGAGCCTCATTTGCTTGAGAAGAAAGGGAGAGGCTGCTTGGCCACAGCTTGGGATGTAAATCACAGCCTGTGCAAACCAAGCTGAGGAGGAGAAGTTTCCTTTTGCAATTAAAAAAAAAAAAAGTTTTGAACATGGATTTAGCTGAGCCTGAGGTGCCAGAGGTGCCACGTTCCATCCGAAGGGGACCAGGGCGCTGGGATGTCACTGCCAGACCCTCGGAGAGGAGCCGGGACAGCGGCGGCACTGTGTGTCTGTCCGTGAGCATTGCTGCCCTCTCCTGGCTCCAAAACACGCAAAAACCTGGGAAAATCAGCTCGGGAAGGATGGGGATGACAGCAGGGAGCACAGGGATGGATGCAGGACGGGTGGGACCTGCGGAGATTGTTGCTGATTTTGAGGCAAATGCTGGCAGATGTCACCCCAAATAATCCCAGCCGCCGGGGTCCTGCTGGCCAGCTCTGTCTTGTCGGTGGTTTTGTCACTCTGCAGGAGTCACAGAATCCACACACATGGAATGGTTTGGGTTGGAAGACACCTTAAAGATCACCTCATTCCCTTTGCCAGGGGCAGGGACACCTTCCACTATCCCAGGTTGCTCCAATCCCCGTCCAACCTGGCCTTGGGCACTGCCAGGGATCCGGGGCCAGCCACAGCTTCTGTGGGCAAGGCAAGGGAGGGTCTCTCTGCAGAGGACTCCAAAGCTACTTTCAGGTACAGGAACAGGGGTTTCAAGTGTTTCCCCACGAAGCTCAGACCTTCTTTGACCTTCCACATATTTGATCAAGGTTTTTCTCACCTGTCATGAAGTGGGGCTTCGTGTGACTTCCCCAGAACCCAGCAAGGGACTTGGAGCCTTTCTTCTGCCACCAGCCACTGTCTGCCCTAGAATGGGTGTCTCTTCTTACAGAACCACAGAATGGGTCAGGCTGGAAGTGACCACGGTGGGGTCACCCGGTCCCACCTCCCTGCTCCAGCAGGGCCATCCCAGAAATCCTGGAATAAAGTTGTGTCCAGATGGTTCTGGAATGTGTCCAGTGAGGGAGACTCCCACCCTCTCTGGACAATCTGTTCAGGGCTTGGTCACTGCACAGGACAGAAGTTTTTCCTCACGTTCAGGTGGAACATCCTGGGTATCATTTTCTGCCTGTTCCTCTCCTGTTGCTAGGGCCCACGGAGCAGAGCCTGGTCCATGCTCTGACCCCTCCTTGCAGATGTCACTGGACATTGATGAGGTTCCCTCTCAGCCACTTTATTTGAGATTGAACATGTCCAGCTCTCTCAGCCTGGCCTCATAACAAAGATGCTCCAGTCCCTTCATCATCTTTGTTGCCATCTTCTGTTCTTCTCTCCTCATTTTCTCTGCTGCTGAACTCTACAGCTGCAGGCCCAGGTCTGTAAGACCAAATAAAAGAGCTGGCACATGTTCTTAATACCAGAACCAAAGTGTTTTAAAAGAGATTTGGTCCATATGGACAAAGTCTCATCCTCGTTTTCACCCTGAAACAAGGATTCACATCCCTGGCACCTCCTGGGACTTGTCTGGTCTGATCAAACTTACAAACTAGGCCAGAACACCAACAGAGGGAGAGGTTGGCAGGGAAAAAGAGACCTTTGCAAAACATCCTGAGAGTTTTGCTTCCAATGTTTGAAACGTGGAAGTCTTATTTGGGTCTGACAAGCTGTTGGCTCAGAAAAATCCGACATTTGCTGAACTGTTAACACGAGTTTCTGGAAAGATGTGCTCGGGTTTCTAACTCACGTGGCACCTTCATGTGGAGATTCAGGAATAAAGAGGGTCATCCCAAACTTTTCCATGGGAACAATGCTACCTGGAGCAGTGCTGTGTGTGAGGGAGAGAGACAGAAGTGTCCTGTTGTGGTGACAGGATGTCCCTCAGAGATCTGTCCTTGAATTTAGTGGGATGATGTCTAAATATTCACAAAAGTGGCTTTGCATATGTTACCTCTGTCGGGGATAACCTGATTAATTCTATTTGGGAAGCCCCTCGGCTGAAATCCTCTCCTCCTCTTTTCCTTCACAGGGAAAGAAATAAAACATTGGGAAACAAGCAACCACTTCCATTAACCATCCATTTTTCTCCAGTCGAGCAATAAATGAAAAATATCTCCCTCACCCCCACTTGAACCCTGCTGACTTCAGGCCAGTCCTAAGAGAAGAGAGTTCCTTAAAATGGAAGAGATAAATGGTAACTAATAACAAGAAGAATGAAAGAAAAATGAAAGGAAAGCTCTAAAAAACAAAAAGAAATTTCTAAAAAAAATAAGGAAAGCTTCCAAAATCTATCAAGGAATGCTTAGACCCTGAAGACCTTTGTATATGAAGCTGTGGAGAGCCTGCATCTCTGGATGAGTCACATCTCCAGGCAACAAATTTCATATTTCTCCTTTCCAAGTGCCTTTTCAGGAAGGTATCTCCACCAATCCCAAACATTACGTCTTCCAGCACAACTACTCCTTCCAGCAGCTCGGAAATGAAGAGAGGAAATTGATTCCTGCAGCAGACAGGAGGACTTGGAAGAGCTGCAGAGCTGTCCAAAGGTCAGCTGAAGCCAAACCCTTCTCCCTCAGGGTTTTCTCCTGTACTCACCAACCCCCAGCAAATGCCAGGAGCTGCTGTTCCTGGCAGTGCAGCAAACAGTCGTGATTCCTCGGAGCTGAAAATAGGACGGTGCTGGCAGCAGCTGATGCTTTTGCTCACAGCTCCCAGCTGAGTGGGCTACCTCCAAAAAAAGCAGATGGGCCAGGGAGGAACTCCAGCAATTTGCTACCGAGCAGCTGAAAAGTCCCCTTCGCCCACAGCTCTGAGAGCTCAGCATTTCATGACATCTAGTGGGCAAGGCAGGCACAGTGACTTGTGTGGAGAGAAAGCCTGGGGAAAAAAAAACCAAAAAAACCACCCCAAAAACCAAAAACCAAAAAAAAACCAAAAAAACCAAAAAAAACCAAACCCCACAACCCCCCCCCTCCCAAAAAAAACCCACAAAAAAACCAAAAAAGCCCCCACCAAAAACCAACAAGTAAATTGGCCCCGGAGAAGCGCAGGTATGGAATTAAATAGGAAAATAAAGAGAGCTGATTTCCTCCCTTGAAAGATTTACAACCCCAGCAGTAACTCCAGGGGGAGATAGGGAAGAAAAACAGAATTATGGAGAGGGCAAGTGATTTGAGAAAAAGCAAACATCAGGTTAGCTCAATAAAGGTGATTATATTCAACCCCAGCCCTCCTCAGCCTCAGTCTGTCCTGACTACTGGCTGGAAGGAAAAAGGAGCCCTCTGAACAAGGACATCACCCAGAAAGTGCCAAAGAAAGGAGAACATTTCCTAAGAGAAACTTGTGGATCTATATTACAAAATCAGAGGGAGAAAGCAGGAGTGTAATCTCATAGGTGAAGTGTGACACTGGGACACATCACCCAAGTGTGGGATGTGGAATCCTCATGGCAGGGAAGACATTGTGGGGCTGGAGCATGTCCAGAGAAGGGAATGGAGGTGGAGAAGGGTCTGGAGCACCAGGAGTGGCTGAGGGAGATGGGAAAGGGGCTCAGCCTGGAGAAAAGGAGGCTCAGGAGGGACCTTCTGGCTCTGCACAACTCCCTGACAGGAGGGGGCAGCCAGGTGAGTGTTGGCCTCTTCTCCTGGGTGACAAGTGACAGGATGAGGGGAAATAGCCTCAAGTTCCATCAGGAGAGGTTTAAATTGGACATCAGGAACAAATTCTTGACTGAAAGGCTGGTCCAGCCCTGGAGCAGGCTACCCATGGACGTGGCGGTGTCACTGTCCCTGGAGGAGTTTAAAAGATGTGTAGATGTTTGTGGCACTTGGGGACATTGCTTAATGGTGGCCTTGGCAGTGCTGAGTTAAGGGTTGGACCTGATGACCTTGGAGGTCTTTTCCAGCCTAAAGGATTCCCTGGTTCTGTGTTCCCCATTGTGCTTTAGAGACAGCCTGCAACAAGTTAAAATCTCCTGCCATTCAGTTTTTAAACCATTTTAGATTCATCTTCTCTAGTCCGGACAGTATCGTTAGGACAAGGTGCCCAACTTCATGAAAATCCCAAATTCCCTCAATTTCCTTAAAATAACTCACCTCCAGCCATTTTTTTGGAGGAATCTGTCAACATCTGACCAGATGAAACCTATCTCAATGAACCAGAGTATCCTCACCTGCCTGCCCAAGGTTTTTGCCAGTTTTAGCACAGGGTTATGCTGGACCTCAATGGATGGGAAAAAAAAAAAAAAAAAAGGGGTGAATGCAAGATGGATTTACAGGTTCTCCAGTTTTTTAAAGTTGAGCCTGAGGGGAGATATTAACCCTGAAGCTGCCAGAGAGGCTTCTGAAGCCAGGGAGGATGAAATCAGAGATGAGGCAATGCCGTGAAGGCAGAGAGGACCATTTTCATCACATCCTGGTCTTCCTATTTTCTGTCTTATTTCAATCCCTGTGAGTGTCTCTAAGCACCCTCCCTCCCTTTCCAGTGCCTCTAATACACATCCACCCTTTTCCTTTCCTGCAGAGAGAATCACTCACCCCATTCTCCACCTTCCTGCAAGGAGCAAAGGGAATTTATTCAAGTTGAAAAATGCTTTTTTTTTTTTACCCTTGCCCCAAGATTTTTCCCAAGCCACCTATTTAGGAGAATCCCTGTTTGCTTTCAGTGATCACTTTAGTGACTGCTGCTGTGTTGTCTTTCTTTGCTTTTCTGGCTGTTCCTTCCCGGAACTGTTTCTGTTCCAGGTTTTCTGACTCGTAAAGGAAAATAAAGAAAAATTTAAACAAAATAACTTCTTCCTTTGAGCCAAACACAAATTAAGCAACTGAGCAGACAGAAATGCTCACTGGTCCAGGGGAGAGTGGATTTGTAATCTAAATTACTGTGGAATAAAAGCATCATCCTCCCTCTGTTCTCTAATTTAAACATTGTCTCCTGCTCTTCTTCCCTTTTGGTTTGACTAATTTGGTCGCCTTTGGTCCAAGGGCAAGGAAATCTCATTTGCATGTTGTATATGGCATTAATTACAAGTCCTTTTACTTCAAGCCCTGCTCCTCCTGCACTGACTGGAAGCCTCAGTCTGATTGCAGCCCTGGCTCCTGCGAGGGTCGTTAATTATTGAGTTATACCTGAACATAACGAGCTCAGGGATGAGCTGTGTCTCCCTGGGGGCCCGGCTGGAAGGAGAGGATGGGCAGAGGGAAGGGGATGAGCCACAGCAATCCCAGTTTAGGAGAAGGTTTGACTGTCAGAAGTGCTGGGAATTTTTTGGTGGTCTCAGCAAGAGTGGGAACCCACCCCCCTGGGCCCTTTGCAGGGGGTTCCCCTGCTGAGTTCTTTTCCAAGGATGAAGAACGTGCAGGACTCTCTTTCTCTCTGTCTTCAGGGTTTTGTTTATTCTTATCTTAAGTTCAGCACCGTCTGCACACCAGACTCAGCATGAGAGAAGCAAGGCACAAAATGGACCCCAAACACCCAAACCAAGGCCTTTTAAAGCTGTTTAACCCAATTACTTTCTAACACGTACTTTGTTTCTACTTTTCTACCAATAACTTCTACTAATCTATGCACGTAACTTCCACATTACTGCTTACTCTAACCAATAACTTTGTGCCACCAGTGCTACAGAAAATGGAGCTGAAGAGGGACAAGAAGGAAGAAGGGACAACACCCCAAATCCTCCACCTTGTCTCCTATTCACTCTCATACTAAAATCCTAAAACCCTAAATTCTTCACTCTGTGATAAACTACCACTACTACTACATACTCCTACCTCTGTGCTCTAACTCATCCCAAAGTCTTGGCAATTTTTCCCAGGGACAAAGGTTAAAAGCAGTGTTCTGCTGAGGGTCAGAGTTTCTTAAAACAGACAGGGAGACATTCTCTGTGCCCTGGATTCCAACAAGAAGGACAGAGCAAGTGTCACAAAGTCACAGAACCATGGAATGGTTTGGGTTGGAAGGGACCTTAAAAATCACCCAGTTCCAACCCCCTGCCATGGGCAGGGACACCTGCTACTGGGCTAGGTGCCACAATATAAATCCCAGATCCACAACTTGTTCGAGGGCCTCACCACCCCCACAGTAAAGAATTTTTTCCTAAGAAAGAATTTTTTTTCATAATAGCTAACCTAAAGGTACTGTCTCAGTTTGAAATAATTCCCCCTTGTCCTGGATTATTGGGATTTATGGGGTGGTGAGGCACAGGCACAGGTTGGCCAGAAAAGCTGTAGCTGCCCCATCCCTGGAAGTGTCCAAGTCCAGGTTGGACAGGGCTGGGAGCAGCCTGGGATAGTGGAAGGTGTCCCTGCCCTTGCCATGGGGGTCGGAACAAGATGTTTTTTCAAACCCTTCCAAACCAAACTATTTTATGATTCTGAGATTGAAATACCCTAATTCTGACTCAGATTCCCCATTCCACAATCCTGGAGTCACCAGATCCAGGAGCCCAGCCAAGATCTCCTTTTGGCTCTGCCGTGGCTGATGAGACCCCAGCACGAAATGCTCAGAGATCACCTCTGGGTTCTTCTGTTAAAAATTGGCAGCTCTGGTCTCCCATAACGTAGAACTGGCTTTATGATGAGTTTATTTTTCTAGAATAGGGTAATCTGTACAAATTTCCTTCACCTATCTCATCCCCTGGAATTGTCTAAGACCACGTGAGCTTATCAAGGCACAAAATCCAACCAAAAAACCATGTTTTACCACTTTAAAAGTATAATATCCCAAGGCTTGGGGAACTTCACTTGAACTCTTCTTCGAAAGCAGGTCTTGGGATAAACTTCAGCCTGCTTGGCTCCCCTTGGACTAACCAGACCAGAAGGATGACCTAAAGTTTATTTTGTAGGACTGAAGAATGTTCAAGCTCTTCCATTCTGGAGAACACCTGGGCTCTGATCGTTAAATCCTCCATGCTGGTAAAGAGTGGATGAGTCTGGACTTTAGGCTGGACCTGGAACCCAGCCTGGCCCAGTGCATGGATTTATATTTTGTGCTGCATGTCATGGCAGATTTTAGTTCCTTAGGAAAATGTCCCTATCTAAAAAAATTCCCAACTGGAGCCTTGCTCAAAGCAGTTTGGAAGACAGCTGGAGATAGATGGAATTGTCTTTAGAGGTGGCAACCCCCAAATAGAAGAGGATCTGCTCTCCCTGTGCTCCACTCTCCTCATTAGGAAGTTTCTCCTGGAGGTCCAGAGCTGCATTTTCCTCCATAAAATGCAATTCCTGCCAATTCTCCTCCAGAAGATGGCAGGAGGCTGGATTTGCTCTGCCATGTCTTTTGGCACTGCCAGCAAGCTGGGGATGTTATTTACAGGGGTTTGTTGTGACAGTGCAGGAGGGAGGAGGGACATTTGCCTGTGAATGGCAGCGAAATTTAAGACTCCGCTGTGTTTTATTTATGGCGTCTTTCCAGATGCTGGGCACAGAAATAATTTGCTTAATAAATAATACAAATAAACAGACATCCAGAGCCTTGTGCTCGCAGCCCAGACAGCCACACACAGAGTGACAGCCTGCCAGGGAGCTGGAGGCTTTGGAGCACTTCTGTTTTCATGGAATCCTTCAGGTTGGAAAAGACCTTCAGGATCATTGGGTCCAATTTTTTGACTGAATACCACCACATCCGCCAAACCACATCCTGAGTGTGATGCCTACTCATTCTTTGGACATTTGAGGGATGATAACTCCACCATTTCCTTGGGCAGTCCATTCCAGTGCTTAACCATCCTTTCAGTGGAGAAATTTTTTATAATATCCAACCTGGACCTGCTCTGTCACAGCTTGAGGCTTTCCCCTTGTGCTGTTCTTTCCTGGGAGAAGAAACCAACCCTCACCTCACTCAGCCTCCTTTCAGTGGTTGTGAAGAACAATAAAGTCTCCCCTGAGCCTCATTTTCTCCTTTTTGAGGTCTTCCTCAAGCCATTACTGTAACAAGTGACCAAGGGTTGGACAACTCCCTTTTCCAGCTGTTTCCCTCTCTTTCCAAAGCCCCATCAATATCCCAGGGGACAGTGAATGGCACGTTACCCCCAGTGCTGGATGGTGATTCCAGCATCTTTAGGCACCGGAGTTAACCTTGGAAAAATTATTCAGGCTGCTAAAATCTGGGAATTTTAATTTACCTTGTCAAGCATCAGAACAGGCTTCCCAGAGAAGTGGTGGAGTCACCATCCCTGGAAGTGTTCAAGGGGGTGTGGGTGAGGACAGGGTTTAGAGGTGTTGGCAGTTGGACTGGATGAACTTGGAGCTCTTTTCCAGCCTTTCTAGAATTCCGTGATTTGGGTGATCTCCCAGGTCCTTCCACCCCGGCTGCAGAAGTGATGTGTGGAATCACCCACCTTGGCCTGGTCTTTGGTTCCTGGATTCCCTATTTTAGGTGTCTCAAAGTGTTTAATGGGCTGTAGGAGGGAATGGGGCTCCTCTTGGCTCTCTGTCCTGTTGACCAGCAACATGTAAAAGTACAGATTGGTTGATTAAAGTTTCAATAAATTCAGTGCCAGGGCAGGTGAATCACACTTAGTCTGTAGAGAACTGGGTGATCTCCAAGGTTTTTTACAACCCAACCCATTCTGTGATTTATCTCATCCTAAACCAGACCTGCCCTTTGTCAGGTGATTCACACCCTAAGCTGCATTCAGGTTCTTGATTGGATTGTGTTTAATTGTAATGAGAATGAAGATAATTGAATTAAGACAGCTAAATTACAGACACCTCAAATTATGCAGACAAATCCCAGTCTTCTCCTTTGCCTCAGTTTCTCCACAGGAAGAATTTAATTAACACCACTTTCTTATCTTGTAAGGGTAAATAAAAACATCAACGTGTTTGACAGTAGAGAAAATGAGGTCAATATTCCTCTGTTATGTCTTCATGGATTGAAATGACTGGTTGGGAGAACACTCCAGGTCTGGCTGAGATTAGACAGATAAAAATCATATTTAAGGCATTTTTTCCTCCTCACATGTGCATTCTGGATGGAGTTCCAGAGCAGATTTTTCATTCCCTTCTTTCCCCTTGGAGAGAACACATTTTCTCCATCCATAAGGATGAAGAAAGGGTCATGTCAAGAGCAGAGTGACAGTGGTAAATGGATAATAAATGTTTTTACATGGACTGTTCCGGCTATGGCTGGGGTGAAATCATTCCAGGAGACAGCAGGAACAGCACAAAGTAATTTGTAATCTTCAGGATTGCTTGTCCTGGGACACCCAAACCCAAAACACATGTTAACACCAGCACAGGGAGTCTTTAAATGCTGCTGTTTAAAGTCTTTAAAGTTTAAAAGTGTGCTCGACAGAAAAAGGAGACAGAGGGTGCTGAGAAATTCCTAGGAAAATGAAGGATAGTAGAGAGAAAGTATGGAGACTGGAGAAACATAAAAAAAAAAAAGAGAATTTTTTTTAAAAACATTTGGTGTCTACTCTGGAGCCTTTCTTCTTCTGTTTGAGGAAAATATTTAAAGTTCTAAAAAATGCAGGAATATTCAATGCAGCCAAAATTCCACTGGGTCTGGAGGAAGATTTTGGTGACCCAGTTCAAATGGAGCCCTTTACATAAAAATTCAGAATAATTTAGATTGCATATCCTTTTTTGAAGTAACCAGTCCAAAAACCTGTTCCAAATAGGGCCAATCAGTTCAGGTCACTCATTTTCCAGTCAAAATTTTGGTATCTCCAGGAGTTGTGATCCATTTTCTCTAGATCCTTCCTTTAGGGAGTTTCATACAATAACAAGATTTTCCTTCACCTTGAGTATGGGCACATCTTCTACTCCCAACTTCCCCTTGTAAATCCCTGTGTATCCAACTTTCCCAACCTTCTTGGTTGATTCAGTGTCCTTTTTGAACTGGAGAACCCAAAAAAGGACAAATTATCTGTATTTCTCTTTCTTTCCTTAGGCAGCAGGAGGCCTGAGCTTTTCCAGGTTTAATCCTATTCCCTGAGTCAAGGCTGTGACAGGAGAAAATGTGACCAATTCCTGGTGCTTGGTGCTGAATGGCAGATTCTGCTGACAGTGGCATCAGAAAGGCCAAATCAATTTTAAAATCTGTTTATAATTAATTGAATGCTGGTATTGCGAGTCACTTTAATACGTGTTCATTATCACTTGGCCCTTCTGGTGTAGGTTACAACCTGAAGGAATTGAAATTAATGGATGGCCTGAGTACCATTCATCAGTGGACAGCAGAAGCCACGGGATGTGTCAGAAGCAGTTTCCTTCACAGTATGAAAAAGAGGGAAGGGAAAGTTCACACTTCAAACTTCCATTTCAATTCACTTAAAAGCCAGATTAGAATGAAAAAAGGTGGGTTTTTTTCCCCTCAGCCTGAGACCTGAATGCAGAACAAAATAATTTGATTCCATATTGGAAGGCACGTCCCACTGAGTTACTCAGTAATCAAAACACATTTTCTGTTTTCCCTTTCATGGATACACACAGGGAAGTGAACCTGGGCATTGAAGGGGCTGGCAAAGCTTGACCCATTCTCTGTTCCCAAGCCACCCCATCCAGGAGGAAGTGGAGTGACTCCTCTGGGGCTCCTGCAGTGGCTTCAAAGGATCAGGCATCTGCTCCAGGGTGCACGTGGAGGAGAAATGTTCATTTTTCCCCCAGAGGGACAGAAACAGGCATGTTCATATTGTTCTTTCCACCATTCTAAAGTATCCAGTCTGGCTTTTTATCCCAGGCTCAGCTAATTCCCAACAATAATTTGTCCAGGAGGATTGACAGGGTTTTTTACAGAGCCGCTCTGCCAAACTCTTCATCTCTGAGCAGTGAAGGGTGAATGACTTCTTCTCTGGGTGAGTAAAAGCCAGAGGGAGAGAAGAACAAAACTGGTGGCAAATGGAAAGCTCAAGATGATGGAAGAAACTCCTGTTGGATGAAATCCCTCTACAGTTAAATGTCTGTGTGCTGCAGACTCCTGTCTTGAGGGGGAGAAGAGTCAAGTCAGCCCTTGGGCTTTTGCTACCTGGATTAAGAAATCAGAGCATCTCAGGGAGAAGAAAATATTCCTCTCCCCAATCCCGAGCCAGTGTCCAGGAGACCATCCTGGCAAATGTCCATGCCTGCCTCCATCTACTCCTGCCTCTGTTTTAGGCAGGCTGTGATTAAAGACCAGCCTGAAACAGCTTACAGATCATCCAGATAAGACAAAAAAAGCTGATAAAACCACCTCAGGCCCTGAGAAATGTGTTTCAAAAGTGTTGGCAGCTTCACCACAGCATGGATGTGTCATGGTGGGGATTTTGGTCGCTTTGAATCCAGCTCCAGCCTGGTGGGACTGAGCAGCTGCCAGTGCCAGAGCAGTAACAAACCCAGGATCACAAAGTCATTAAATTTGGAAAAGGTCTCCAAGATCATCCATGACCACTAAACCACATTGTGAAGTGTCATTTGTACTCATTTTTTTAACAATTGCGAAGATGGTGACCCCAGAACTTCCCTGGACAGCCTGTTCCAATGCTTGACCACTCCTCCAGTGCAGAAATTTTTCCTAATAGTCAATGTAATTTTTCCTATTTATCCAGCTCATCACAGGACTGGTGCTATGGACAGCTCACACAGCACCAAGCACTGCATTTCTGTTTTCTGCTTTTCCTTCTGGAGATGACCAAAATGTCTTTTGCCAAGAGTTTAAGAGATGTTTTAGGGAACACTCGGGCTCTGAGGGATGAGTTTTGACTGAAAATCAGAATCTGAGAAGACCAAAGGTGCTGTGCAGTGAGGAACTGACCACTTTGCCCCTGTGATGTGGAAATTGCTGCTCTCTCCATTGGCCTGAGCAGAAATGCTGGAAATACAGCTGGAATTATTTGTGCTTATATAATCAAGCCACATCTATGCAAAATTGCTTCTTAATGACTCATCACAGCACACTGTTTGTCTTCTCCCCCCAACCAGCTGACTGAGAGGAGCTGTTAGACCTCAGATTCCTCCCAGGCAGCCTCTATAAACATTTGAGTTTTATTAGCTGTTTATAAATTATATCAAAATACATCAGGCACCCGTGGCAGGGGCAGAACATGTAATAAATAACAAGAGCACGGGATGGAAACAGATATATACATTTTAAAGTGCACCTGAGGCACATTAGAGTAATTGCATAATATGTTTTGACTTAATAAGAAGATGCACTTTGCGTAAAGACAGAGCTTAAAGTGGCTTTCCCTGAGTGATTTATGGAATGTAAATGTTTACACATCCACTGTGTATCCTGGGGCTTGGAGGAATAAAGTCAAAACAACCTTGGGGGTGGGAATACATTTCGCTGGGTACAGGAAAATCCTCCTCTCACTTCCACTGGCACATCTCTCTTGACCAAGCTGGAACTGTGATGAGTCCTCTCTGAGATCAAAATGGGGCTTAAAAGAGGCAAAAGAGATGCACACAAACTGAAAATGCAGATTTCTTCTCATATGACAGACAAAATAATGAGATGTTTGAGCAGGTTCCACAGGGAGGTGATGGTTTCCCTGTTGTTTGATTTCATTGAGATGCAATTACCTAAACCCCCCAAAAAAAAGAAGTAAAAAGAAGCATTTTTTGTCTGTAAAATCAGACATTATGTCCATGATTATGAGTATAAATTATAGAGATATATAGATATGTGTATCCCCAGGGAGGGGGTGGAGTCACCATCCCTGAAAGTGTTGAAAAAATGAGTAGACCTGGCACTGGGAATAAGTTTAGTGGGAATGGTGGTATTTGGTTGAAAGTTAGACTTGGTTTTAGAGGCCTTTTCCAAACTTAAGGATTGTCTGACTCTCTATATCCTAAGTCAGAGAAACAATTCTCAAAGGACCAAAGGAGAACAAACCAATAATTCTTGCTAAACCTGAAATCACTGACCTAGGCTGGACAAAGGATTTAACACTTTCCTTCCTTCCTGGAAAAGACTTCCTCTAAGTTTAGTTCTTCTGCAAACTTTTGAATGAATGGAGTCCAAACCTCTCTGGGGAGATTCCCACTGACTTTGGCTGGGTTTAGGTTCAGTGCAGTATCCCTAAGTGGGAATTCGGGATAGGCTCAGCTTGATTTAACACATCTTATAAAAATTGTGGGCTTGTCTATATATTTTGAACACACACTTGGAGTTAATTACTTATATGATGTGACCCACTTCTGGATCTCAGATTATTTTCCAATTGTGGATTCATGTGCCCTCTGAAGCATATCCAGAGTTGTCATCTGGGCAGAATCCTTCATCCTTATTCAATAACAAATCTGGGGAGTGGGGTTTCCATACTTGTAGTGGTTGTGCCAGAAGACAAACACTGTAAATAATGAACATCAACCTTTCCTCACCCTTTTTGTCCTAGTTTTTATTGCTGAGCAGATGTGCTATGAGGAAAAATTAACTCCATCCCAGCCAGACCCAACACAAAGGCTGCACCTTGAGTTCTCTGTCCAGTCCTGGACCCCTTGATTAAAGAAAGTTGTTGAGGTGCTGGAGAGTGTCCAGAGAAGGGCAACAAAGCTGAAGGTGAAGGTTCTAGAGAGTGAGTCCCATGAGGAGTGGCTGAGGGAGCTGGGGGAACTTAACTTGGAGAAAAGGAGGCTCAGGGGAGACCTGACTGCTCTTCACAATCACCTGGATTGTAAAGAGGAGGGTGAAGCCAGGTGGGGGCTGGCCTTTTCTCCCTGGGGACAAGGGACAGGACAAGACAAAACAGCCTCCAGTTGCACTGGTGGAGGTTCAGGTTGGACATCAGGAAGAATTTTTTCATGGAAACGTTTGCCAATACTTGGAAAAGGATACCCAGGGAGGTGGTGGNTGGAGCTGAAGAGGGACAAGAAGGAAGAAGGGACAACACCCAAAATCCTCCACCTTGTCTCCTATTCACTCTCATACTAAAATCCTAAAACCCTAAATTCTTCACCCTGTGATAAACTATCACTACTACTACATACTACTGCCTGTGTGCTCTAACTCATCCCACAGCCTTGGCAATTATTTCCAAAGATGAAGGTTAAAAGCAGTGTTCTGCTGAGGGTCAGAGCCTCCTGAAACAGGCAGAGAGACATTCTCTGTGCCCTGGATTCCAACAGGTGGGGTCCCCATCCCTGGAGGTGTCCAAGGAATGATGGGACGTGGCACTCAGTGCTCTGGTCTGGGTGACAACAGGGTGATCATAGGTTGGACTCAATAATACTGGAGTTTTTCAACTTGAATGACTGGGGTTTGGTGAAAGAGGCAGGCAAGCCCTGTGTGGAGCAATAGGTAAAAGCTGCAGCTCTGTCACGCTGCACAAAGATATCAGAGCTAAACCAAGCCCAGCCATGCAGCACAAAGTGAGCAGGAGCTGCAAAATCCCACAAGAAGGATAAATTAGCTCATGCTTCATTCCATCCTGGCTCAGTTAATACACTGATACTCCAGTTAATGAATTTAAAATCAACTTGAATGCATCTCAAATGCTCAGGGGTTTGTAGACCTGGTTCCACTTTTTAGCTCTCTGAAAGACACTCCGTGTAACCAAGCACCTGCCTGGGTCCTGATTTTCCCTCTGCAAAAGGCGCCTTTTTCAGTGCAGCGCTGTGAGAATAAACCCCAGCGTCCTTGGGTACTCAGGAAAGGGCAGATAATGCCTCAAGATGAAGAGGAAATCAGAGAAGGTCTTCTTCAGGTTGAGATGGAACTTGCTCTGTTTTAGTTTATGGGCACTGCTCCTTGTCCTGTTGTTGGGCACCTGTGGGAAGAGTCTGGCATCATCCTCTTGCCATCCACCTTGGAGGTATTCATATGGATTGATGAGTCTTCTCTTCTCTTCTCTTCTCTTCTCTTCTCTTCTCTTCTCTTCTCTTCTCTTCTCTTCTCTTCTCTTCTCTTCTCTTCTCTTCTCTCTCTTCTCCTCTTCTCTCTTCTTTATGCAAAACCTCAGCATCTTTTTTAAAGGCAAGATGTGGTGGAAAGGGGCTAGAATTCCAGAGGGAGATGGTTCCTATTAAAATTGAAGGAAGCAAGTAGAACATGAAGAGAAAAATAGGAAACAGAGTCTGATAGCAGGGGGGGAAAATTAACTGGGGGGGGGGGGGGGGGGGGGAAAAGGGAATTTAAAAANGTGGGAAAAAGGAATTTTAAAATAACCCCCACAGACTCAGACTCAGAAAAACAAAGCCTCTGGAATCTGCACTGTTGCTCTGAGCTGGTATCAAAAGATCTTTCCTCCTTCCTGAGCTGTGCCAGCCCCATGCTGGGCTGCTGGGACAGAGCCGTGTTTGGGTCACTGGTGCCTGTTGGTTGCTGTTCCCAGCCTGCCTGGATGGATTTGTCCAGGAGCAAAACAAATCTGGTGGGTGCAGCTGCCTCAGAGTGCCCTGGATTTTAAATCCTTGAGAGTTTCACTGAGGGAAGACACACCTGTCCCAAAGAGGGGAAAATGTTTTTGTGCAGCAGAGATCATAGAAAGAGTTTTAGGCTGGGTTTGAAGGGACAAAGAGACCAAACCAGGCTCACTGAACCCAGCCAGGAACCCAGAACCACCCCCACCATGTCCTCAAATGCCACATCCACACAATTTTTGTTTTTAAAACCAGGGATGGTTTTAAAGTGGCCCCACCACTTCCCTGGAGTGTCCATTCCAATGCCTCACAACACCTTGGTGAAGAAATTTTTCCTAATATCTCACTCAACAACTACTCAGCAAGCAGAGGAACAGGCTGGGAGGAAAGGGAGGTCTGGATGCAGTTTCTCACAGGCCTTATAACAGTATAAATAAATTCTTTATTTTTATTACAGTTGTCCACATTTTTCACCAAGAATGAGAGCAAAGATTTTGTTCTGTTTTTCAAAAGATTTTTTTTTTCCCTCTCAGGCTGCAGGAGTGACCTCCCTCTACTTCTGTCATTTTGTTGAGATGCACTGCAATCCCTTCAGCTTTTCAATGAGTGGGTCCACACCTGTTTGCACAGCCACACCTTCAAAAAGATTTTAATTTCCCAAAAGGAGGGCAGGAGACAGCATCACCCGGGGTTGGTTGGTGTGAAAAGTGCTGTGACACTGCTGTCACCCACAGGCAGCCATCCTTCACTGAGCTCTGACTGTGAACTACTGCTGAAGCTCTGGCATCATCCCCCTGCTCTCTCTTTTTCCCTCTCAGGCTCCAATAAGTTGTGAATTATTTGGGTTTTTTCACCCACTTCTCCTTGCTTATCTGCGAAACTGCTCGACGACAAAAATCTTGGGCTTGCATGCAAAGAGAATTGTGCTTCTCAAAGAAAGAAAGAGGGTGATAAGGTAAAAGCAGGGAAAAGCAAATTCTGAAAAGTTGGGGTTTTTTTGTGGTTTATAAGCAAAAATGATGTGCAAATTCAATTTTCTGATACCCAGGCTGTATCAGACTATTCCTGTGCTGCCAGTGAACAATAAAAGGAGGGAAGGTGGTGAGGTGGATTGAACCCAAACACAATGGATTTCTCTAGGCTTCAGGGCTAATCAGGGACTGTTTGAGACCAGAGAAGATTCCTGAATGCATTCCCTGAACACAAAGCCACCAAACACCCCGTGGCCTCTGCCTCGTGCAACCAACCACAGCCCAGGGTTAAACAAAAGAGAGATGAACCAGAGAGGAGGGTGGAGGAGGGAGGTGCTGGTGGGTCCAGGGGATGGTTCTGACCTTGTCCCAGTGGTGCAATGGAATCAGGATGGCCTGGGGACAATTTCATCAGGAACAGGCTGCCCAGGGAAGTGGCAGAGTCACTGTCCCTGGAAGTGTTCAAACAAGGAGCTGATGTGGCATTTCATGGTGTGGTTTATTGGCACGGTGGTGTTTGGTTGAAGGCTGGACTTGATGACCTTGGAGGTCTTTCCCAGCCTTAATGACTCCATGATTCCATGATTTTGTGACAGAAGTTGATTCTTGGCTGCCATCCCCCTGCAGAGACTGCTCCTTCCCTGTTCCCCTGGTAATTCAGCCCCACACAAGTGTCCCACTGCCAGGTGTTATTTGTTCATTTAGCACTGCCTGTCTATCTCCTTTCATTCTTCCTTGCCCGTTTCCCGCTGTATCTCTTCCCCTTGTTTGCCCTCAGCAGCTTTTGTTTGAATTAAATCTCTTTTATTTGCTCTCTGGGGGAGGGAGGCTGCTCAAGCTCTGTTTGCCTCAGAGCAGAGGCATAACAAGATGGGATGTGCTCAGCCAGTGGCATTTCATCCATCAGCACTATTAACTCAGGAGCAGAGTCCTTTCATTTTCATTCTTTCCATGTTTCCTCCGCATCATATAACCAATTCTTCACTTTTCCCTACATCACTAACTCAATTTTTACATATTATTCCCCACCCCCCCTCCACCAATACTTTGCAGCCTCTATAAAAGATATTTATATTCTAATTATTGCTTTGGCCCTTGGTATAACTTCTACGGAGATTAAACCTCAAACTTATTTTACACAGTGCTGCTCCCTGCTAGCAAAGGTTCGTAGGAAACTCCACTGGAAGCTTTGTTTAATCCCAGATCCTGCAGCCTTTTACGTGGACACAGCTGCCAACACATCCTCAGCTGGGTCTGCACCTGGATCCTCCAGACATGCCAGGGGAAATGGCCTCAAGCTGTGCCAGGGGAGGTTCAGCCTGGATATTGGGAAAAAATTCTGCCCTGAAAAAGTGGTTGGGTGTTGGAATAGACTGTGCAGGGAGGCCGTGGAGTCACCACCTCTGGAAGTTAAAAACCATTTCACGATGCGGTGCCTGGTCAAAGGTTGGGCTTGATGATCCTGGAGGTCTTTGCCAACCTTAATGATCCCATGAATCTGCTGTCACAAAAAGCCAAGACCTCTTTGGGAGGTTTTCTGGAAGAGCTTTGGAGGTGAGAAGCAGGGAAAACTGCACCACGCACTGACTCCTTAATGATTCTTTGTGAAATCGTATTTCCACCAGGATGACAATCCCGAAAATCCTTTCCTTATTCCTCTCCCTTTCCACTAGAGGGCTGGAAAAGCAAAGCTTGTGCAAAGTGCAGTGGCACACACACAGAAACTCATTTATTCCTTGTGCTTCTGCGGTTATGCAAACTAATTCTTTTTGAATTAAGGAAAAAAAAGAGGAACTATTTTAGGTATTTCCTTATTTCATCTCTTAAAATGTCAGCCAGGAACCTTTGCTGTGTGAGTCCAGGATGGCACCACAGGCAGAATTTATATGAAATAAAGTGGAAGCTGTGGCATGCTGGAAAAAAAAAAAAAACCATTTGTGTCACTTGGAGTCTCCTGGGCCAGAAACAAGGTGACATCTTTCTTATTTTAGACACATCTCTCATTCCTGTCCATCCATGTCCTCTGATGCTTTTATTCTATCAACTTACCTTTTAATTTCCCTAATTATTTAAACAAAATTAGTTCCTGCCATCTGCTTGTCTGCCTGCTCGTTCCATTGGGATTTGGCTCCAAAGCTGGTGTGGCTGTTGTTCTCCTACTGAGATTTCTGCATAAAAAACAGCCTGGGGGTATGTTTGAAGTCATTTTTCTTTAAGGAATGCTGCAGATAAACAATTCCTATTCCTGACTAGCCATGACCTCCTCTTTGGATGTAAATTATAAAATTTTTGGATGCAAATTATAAAATTATCTATGGATGTAAGTTATACAAAAATTTTTTAAATGTAAATATTTTGCTACAGGCTGGTGTCTAAGGCTAGATTTGAGGACAAACTTATCTGTTTATATGATGCTACATTTAGATTGGATACTAGGAAAGAATTCTTCCCTGGGAAGGTGGTGAGGCCCTGGCAGAGGTTGTGCAGGGATTCTGTGGCTGCCCCATCCCTGGAAGTGTCCAAGGCCAGGTTGGACAGAGCTTGGAGCAACCTGGGATAGTGGAAGATGTCCCTGCCCATGGCAGAGGTGGAACAAGATGTTCTTTAAGGTCCAACACAAACCATTCCACGATTCCATTAATTTTGAGGCCTTCTGGAGAGCCAATCCCTGGGTACCACTCACAGACCCAATCTCTGCGAGGCCCAAGGAAGGCAGGGCGTTGTTATCCCATATTTCCTCATTTTTATGGTAAAAGGAACATCTTTCCAGGGGCCACTCTCTTCAGGGTGCACAGAGACAAACCCTGTTTAGCAGCAAGGAATAAAGAAGTGTTGCCAGTGATTTGCTGCTCTCTAATCCCTGCTCCCTCAAGCCTCCCAGTTAGTGATGGGATGAACTGTTGGTGTTCCATTCCTCTGGAATTTAGAGCACTCCAAAATTGGCACAACGTGCAAAATGGGAGAATTGAACACAGAGAAGGCAATGAGTGGTGGGCAAGGAGGGGAGATCAGCCCTTGCTGACAGCAGAGAATGGCTGGACCTTTTCCTCTCTTTGTGATGTGCAGCTTGGCAGAGCTGGCTGAGCTTGAGCAGAAACGCTGCCACAGTGAGAGAAAAGGGCAGAGAAGGAGGGAGTGCCATTTCCACTAAAAAACCCCAAAGTTTTTACTGAATAAATCCACAAACAAGCACTAAATATTCCTGTTTAGGAATTACATGATTCAGACTGAGCTAGAAAAAATGCAAATTGCATTTTTTTTTTCATAGAATCATGGAATAATTTGGGTTGGGAGGGGCCTTCAGGATCATTTATTACCAACCCCCTGCCATGGGCCTGGATAAGAGCAGGCTTCTCTTCCAAGCAATTCATTGGATGAACAGGAAGAAAGTAGCAGAGAAAAAGTTTAACAGCAGCAAATAATCATTTAAAAAAAAAGCCTTCTGAAGCTTTTGAACTGTTTTGATTTGCACAGAGGGTAGCTCATGGTGCCCCTGTAGTTGATACCTTCTGACTTACCAGGGAAATTGGGTTTGCAAGGCAAATTTTTGGCACCGAATTGCTTCAAGGATGGTTTATGTGAGAAGCTGCCAGAAAATTTTCCAGTGTCCACTGGGGACAGTGATTGTTTGCTCCAGGATGGGTCTGCAGCTGGCCAAGGCCAAGCCCATCAGGAATAGCTGGAACACCTGTGGGATAACAAATTTTAAAAGGGGAAAAAAAGACCTGCAGAAGTGTTGGCTAAGAGAAGAGTGAGAGAAACAGCCCTGCAGACACAAGGGGTGAAGAAGGAGGGCACCAGAGCAGAGATTCCTGCAGTCCTTGGTAAGGATCTTTCTTCTCTCTGACATTTTTCAGTCTGTTTTTTATCCATCACATCTTCCAGTTGCTCCCTGGGAAAATACAACAAAAGCCTTGTGGGTCAAGTTAAAGGACAGGGAGAGATCACTCAGCAATTCCATCAGGGGCAAAATGGGCCCGGCTTGGAGAAATTAATTTTATTCCCAATCAAAATCAGATAAGGACCTTCTTGTGTCTCCATCCTTGGTTTCCATCTGCAGCTACTCTGCTTTCAGTCCCTCTGCTTCTCCTGGTGGAGATGTCACCGAAGCTCCTGTCAGGGGAAATAAAGATCAGACTTGTTCATCAAATCCTGCCCTCTGAAATTTCCAAGTAGATTGGATAGCAGGAAGAAATTCTTTGCTGTGAGGGTGGAAAAGGTTGCCCAGAGAACTTGTGGATGCCCCTGGAAGTGTTCAAGGCCATATTGGGGTTTGGAGCAAGCTGCTCAGTGGAAGGTGATCCTGACCATGGCAGGGGGTTGGAACTGGATGATCTTGAATTACCAGAGAAGTATTTAGATGGGTTTAATGTAATAATGTGTTATCTCTAACATATTCCAGCACTGCTGTTGCCTTCAGCTCCTTATTCCAGTTGTTTCCAGCTTCCTCCCTTCTCTGATGACTTCTGTTCAACCTTCATTTTGCTCTCCTTGCCTCCCTGTCCGTGCTTCAGTGGAAATCCAATTCGCTGTCCCATTAAATTTAACAAAATTTGATGCAACTTAATTCCGGCCTGTTTTCACTGGTTTTTCATTCAACGCGCCCTAATTCAATCTATTTCGACTAACTGCAACACACTTAAATGCAATTCCAGGAATTCCATTAAAAATAATTTGCTGCAGAGGAAATAAATAGTATTTGCTCCAAACAACCACCAATCGATGGGATGTGATTTGCTTAAATGCAATCGCATCCAACAGAAGGAAATTAAATCAAAGCAATGCAGTGTGTTGCAATTAAAATTCATCCCTGAGAACCAGGTCAAAGTTTAATTACTGCCAGAGAGGTTTTATTTAGCTTTCTTGAATATATTTATGCCTGGGACAAATTAGCAGCCCTTGATATCCTTGTGTACAACGCTGCCATCGATGGAACGTTTCTGCTGTGATTTTACACACATTGACCCACGAGGTTCCTTCCAGCTCCAATTTCTTGTGTTTTGTGATGATTTTTGTCCCAAACAGCCTGGAATTGTTTCATTGAGCTGCTGTGGGATGAAATCCTGTGATTCCCACATGAAGAGCACAGGCACTTCGGTTCTGCTGCCAAACATCCAGAGTCGCCTCTCTCTGCTCCCTCCTCCTGAAAAGCAGAGATGAGGATTAAAGGGAAGCTGTTGGAGCATTTTGGAAATGGATCTGGATTGATATCGGCCTCCTGCCAGTATCTTGTCCTGCCTCAGAGATTTCCAGAAAAAATCCCTGTCCCTGTGCATGGGGAATTCATTTCTGGAACCCAAATTTGTGCCTTTGCTCGTGAGGGACATTAACGGGTCTGATGTTCACTTTCACCACTTGTTGTCCCAGCTGGAGCAGCTCCAGAGAGATTTGCCTGGAATTTGTTCATCAACAGATTTTGTAAAGGGGCTGAACTCCTTTGGAGTTTCCTTGTGAATGGTCTGTCTGAAATTAGACACAGAAAATAACCCTAGAAAGTGGATTTCTCTCCTCCGACTCTGAGGACTGGTTGATATTTAAGTTTCACAAACCTAAGTGTATTTGAAAGAATATTTTTCTTTTTGCTCCTGTTCAGTGTTTGATGAAAGGTGAAGGGTCTCTACCTCCCAAAATTTATATAAATGTATTATTTTCTTCTCTAACTGGACCAGACCTTGAAAACTTAATTCAGAAACACAATAAAGGCCTGAAAGACACATTGCATCCTTATAATCTGTACAATTTATGTGATTAATATAATGCTAAAATGAAAAGGGAACATCTGAATGCACCAAAGGGGAAAAAAAATCCATCTGAAATAAAACAATTCATTAAAAATCATTGCAAATAAAACAGTCCTGGAAAACATTTCAGTGAAGTCAACTCTGGTTTGGTGGGAGATGGGTTTTGTCATGACTCACAAGGAAAAGAAAATCACAATTTTTTTCTGTATTTTGTCCCCTTTAGTTTTGCTTCCTTTATGCAGTGATTTATTTTCTTTCTTCCTCTTTCTTCCTACTCTTGATCGAGAACTTACAAAGCAAGGACTTGGCTTAGACCCCACAGAATATCTTTGAGGAAAAAGAGGGAAAAAAAAGCCTTTGAAGCTTCGTTATGCTTTTGCAGAATTTTGGAATCTTTTTGCATTGCAAGATTTTAATTGGGGCTTCAGCTCAACACACCCAAATCAAACACTGGGAAAAAAGAAAAAAAAAAAAAATTAAAGGAAAGTAAGGAGCCCCCAGCTTTCCAGACTTCCTGGGAAAAGTGACACTGTAAAAAGCAACTCTGGGTCTGACTGCACTCATTAGTTTTGCAAATTAGTGAGCTAAACATTCCACCAGCCCAAACGAAATAAGGTTAAAATGTGTTGGTTTAATTAGATTCTCTCCTGCTATTTTTCATGGAAAGTATCAAAATATTAACAAAATCACATAAACTCAGATCTCCCCCAACCAAATTGCACAAATGAACAGGGTTTTGAAGGGCTCTGCAAAATCACTGAGCGCCACAGGGATGTCAAGGTGGGGAGAAATGTTCTCCCACTTTCTGGGGTCAGATCAAGCTTGTGAATCACATTCATTTCTCCTCGGGCCACAGTCTCACATTTCTGGTGGTTTGACACCCATTATCATTTTCTGTTCGCATTTGTCTCCCTATAATGAGCTGTGCTGTTCTGAGGGAGTTGTGGTGGGTCTGGGAATGATTAATACGGTAAAAAGGCAGATTTACACTCATTATTTCCTTCTGGTTGGCCTCAGGTCTATCTCGGACAAGATTCCTGTTGTGCAAAGCTCTGTAAAAACATGGGAGCAGCAGTGAGGTCCAAGCACAGAGCTGAAAGAAGGATAGGTTGAGAAAACTGAACTGTTTTCAGGAATTTCAGCCTGCTTGGGTGAGAGATTCCCTTGGATTCAGGGATTCGTGGGGTTTCCCTACTCATCCAGGTTCATTTCTTGTCATTGAAGAGGTCTGGATGGGCACAGAGTAAAAAAAACAGAGTAAAATTAACTTTCTTGATTCTGTGTTGCTATGGGAGATGGGTGGTTTAAAGCCCATTCTGCATCAGGGAGAGAAAAAATTGACATTGAATAATCGAATATAATCTAATCTCTCTTTCCAGCTGCTGTCAGAATAGACAATCCTAAATCCCCTGTGCCAAAGTGCAGGAAATCATGGATTCATCACATGGAATCACAGTGTGGTTGGGTTAAAAGGGACTTTAAAGATGATCCAATTCCAATCCCTCTTCCATGGGCAGGGGCACCTTCCACTAGAAGTTATTCCTGATTTTATGAGGTTCCACCTTCGCTCATGGGCAGTGAAGGTCCCATGGTAACTTTTCCAAAATCCTTTCAGTACTTCCCTTTAATCTCACCCTTTTTTGTGTGGCCTTACACAACAGCAAGGATTGTGTATTTCTCATTCCAGCCCCTCTTAGTTAGGGCTCAGATCCACAAAAGTATTTACAAGACAAAGGATTTCAAAATGGATTTAGCTCCTTAAACAGGAGTTAAGTGTGCCAATACTTCTCTGGATTTCTGAGACTCAGATATGGCAGCACAAAGTGATTTAGGAAGAGCACAGAGGCTGGTTAATCGAGGAGACAGCTGCTCCTTTTTTTTTTTTTTTTTTTTTTTTTTTTTTTTTTTTTTAATGGAGCTTCCTGGAAGAGATTCATCCACTTCCATTTATTCCTTCTTCTGGTCTAATCTTCTGCTCCTTGTTTTTAGGATCATTCCAGTACCCCACTAAGCAGTGACAGGCTTTGCTAACACCCACCAATGTCAACAAAACATGAGCACCAGAGAGGGAATTGGAGTTTGTGCAGTTATTGCACCACCAGTTCTTGGAGATCTCCTCGTTTATGCAAAACCAGCCAGAATTTGCTGTCTTTTGGGGGCTGAAGCTCATGAAAAGTTCTAGGAGGTAAAACCTTGAGGAGACCCTTCTGTGGGAGGCTCCAGGTGCACTCCATCCATGGAGCACATCCCCCATCCTTGCTCTGGGGTCTGGGCCTTGTCAGGTCCCAGAATATTTCTCTTGCCTCTTTTCCAACCAATGTGCACGTGGAAGCCCCCCTGGATCAGTCCTAAAATGACACAATCCAATGGCACATCCATAACCTGCTGGCTTTTCAGCAGCTCCAACAAATTTACAAATTAAGGGCTACTGCTTGTAATTATAATATTTTTATTAGTTTCTTGGGTGCAAACTTGCTGAGTTTTTACTTCTGTGGCAAAGCTCACTTCTAAGCACAGATTTCTGTAAATAAATCTCTTTGTGTGTGTGTTCAAGGGCACAGGATGGTGTTTGGCTGCCCTGTCTCCCACATGGGGGATGGGAGCCTTCCTTCTCTCAACCTGTGATATAGAGAATTGTTATCTCTCTGATTTTTTAAGCATTTTCTGGCATTCTAGAGTTTGGGTGCTGAGCATGGAGACGAAAGGATGTTAGCTCAGAACCTGGGCACATAGAGCCCAAATTCCTTCTGAACAATGGAGTCATTTGAATAAATGATATAAACCTTCTGATATCGGAGTCAAAGAGTCCTGATTCACTCTTTGGGTGTGACAATAATTGGTGACCCCGACCTCTGACCAGGACACCAGCAACAAGAACTGCTAGAGGCTGGATATTGTTAAAAAGGAACTTCCTTTGAATAGTGGGAGAGAAAACCAACCCAGGCTTCATTTCAAACCTTGCAAAGCCCTTCTGAGAACCTCGTCTGACCTACACAGTTCAGAGCAGGAAATTTTGTCTCAGCAATATCCACAAAGTCTATTTATTTCTCTTAAACTGCATAGAAAACTTTTTTATTCTTTCCTTATTTTTAATAGAGGAATACGTAATCTTCCCCTAAAGAGACTAATTGAGGAGAGAATTTATCACATCCACTGCTTGTCTGCTCTGAAGGTTGATTTAACCTCATGATTTAAGATGTACGCCTTGATAATTCAGTTCTAATTTCGCTGACTTGAATTTCCAGCCACTGGAACTTGTTATGCCCTTTTTTTTTTTTTTCTTGACTCAAGAGCAGCATCTGATAAGTAATTAGAAACTGTAATCGAGTCATCTGCTAAGCTCCGCTTCACTCCACTGAAGAAATCATGTTCCTGATTATCACTGAAGGGCTCATCTTTCAATTTCAGATCAATTTCTCAACATATGTCCAAGCTATTCCCAACAGCTCACAATTATTTTTGTTTCCTTTTGAAGAAAAAAAAAAAAAAAAAAGTATCTCTCTCTCTCTCTATATATATATCTTTTCTCTGGCCATGTTTTCTATATTACAAGCTGTCCTGAATTATAGTTTTTTAAAATCAGGAATAAAAAAAAAAATCCCATATCTTTGGTGAAAAAAAAAAGAGCAGGAAGGTGGAATAGTGCTAAGCAATGACAGCCTTTGACCTAAAATAAAGGTGCCTAAACACAATGTACTAAGGAATAAGAGATGGGAAATGTTTTTTGAGGAGGACATTTTTTTCCCACTTTCCAGCTTTTTTTCTGAGCAGGATTTATCCTGGTTTTTCTGGCTGGCCTGATGAACAACCCCTTTACTGTTTGACTTCCCAAACATGTGAGTTGATTCCTGTGCTGTCCAGAAAAGCATTTCTGTTCAGACCCTTGAGAAAACCCCCATGTGGATGTGTAAATCACAGAAATCCACCTAAATAACTCTTTCCCCACATTAATCAAATCTTAATCTCATGTTATAATGCCAGAATTTTTCAGCTTTTATGTATGTACCAAAGCCCCAGTGATTAAATAGATTTCAGTACTAAATTCCATCTGCATAATTGCTTTTATCTCTTTTCTGTCTGGTTCCACGATGCACTCCACGATTTTCAACTTTCTTCCCCAAGAAGATGTTGTCACAGTGCTGGTGGATGTAAAAATGTGTTTATCAGTAATTTAAATTTGGTTGATTATTTGATACCTCCTGTGCTCAGCTGTTTCTTGAGGCTGGGTAATTGGCCTGCACGACCTATCAGAATGCCCTCAAGATTTCTTACATCTACACCTTCCTCTTCCCATCACCAAAGATGATTTTGACACCAAACTGTGCTGTTTTTATAAGTCAAGGTGGCACAATTCCCTCCCACCTTATTCTTTTTTCACCTGACCCTTCTTGCTCTGTGGTGGACACAGGGACACCACACATGTGGGGAAGAAGCTTTTTTCCCTTCCTTTTTTCCCTTCCTTTTTTCCCTTTTTAATTCTTGTTTCTAGCACATAGTTCAATTTACACATTGATTGGCTTCTACCTTTGCAGCTCTGACAACAGATTGATAAAACTTGACCTTAATAGCACGAGAAATATTAACAAGGCTCAGAACTTTGCAACATTTCTCTTTCTTTGGGCATCAGATACAGACTAAAGCTGGTTTTAAAACATCAACCCTTGCACTCCAGAGAGTATGAGAAACCTTGATTTCTACCATACAAAAATTCAAGTTTGACTTTTCTGGGGGGAAAGGATTTTTTTTTTTTTCTTAGTGGGATTAGGCAGCGGTGTAGCAGGCCAGCGGGGATCTTGTGAAATCTCATTTCTCAGAGGTCTTAAGGGTTGGAGGCTGGATGAGGAACTTCCAACATCTTGTCCAGCCTCTAATTTTGGGATGGGGAGCTCTAAACGTAATTCAGAGTCAAGGCAGAGCCTTTGCCTGGACATTCAATCATTCCTGTCCCGAAGCCACAGTTTATCACTCCACAAATCCCGCTCCAGGTTTTGCCATGTTTTCTTCTGTTTGATTGTTCCCTGAGGTTCAGATCTGGTTCACACCAACTCAGACCTACCCTGCACCCTCTCAAACCCTTTTTAAATCCCACTGGCATTTTATGAGCACTGTCTCAAGGTGTCTAAGGGAAAAATCTCCTGTCTGGATAGTGAGGGGATCCAGAACCTTCCCACTGTTAAGGGCAAGGGACAACAATGCCTGGGGTGATTCAGAGCTGCTTTAGGCATTGGAAGGTGCTCTAAGATCTCTCTGAAATTTTTTCTTCTCCAATTCCTTCCATGAGCTGTGTGCTTCTGACATAAGAGATTTGGCAAAGGAAAAATAAATTATTCCCCACCCCACCCTGGTGTAGGTTTGAACCTGAATTATCCACACAGAGCACGAGGCGCAGCTGCACCATCATTTCCAACCACAAAGATTCGAACAGACACAGCTCAGCCCCGTAATAATAGGAGAGTTTAGGGCTAATTATAACAGGCCTTTTAATTTCCATCTGGAGTCACAAAATCAATGGAAACTCCTTGCTTCATTAAATAATTGCAGTTGCCAATAGCTGGAGCTGTTCCATTTGCAGGTGTGCTAAAAACCTGTTTATTTAGTGGTTATCTTGCTCCAAAGTCCTTTTTTACCAAGGAATGAAGCTACAAAGCTGCAGAGAAAGGGAGGGCATGAGGAGGAGGGAACGTCTTGGGCTGATGTGAGAGAAACAGGGTTTGTGCTTGGGCTGACCTGCGTCCTCCAAAATTCAAACATGATGGATTCCTCCTCCCTCCACCTCCAAATCTCCAGTATTGCACGGAGAGGTGGAGGCAAAGCAGCCTTGGTTTAAATGGGAGAAAAATTTGGTTCCCTTGGCCAAATTCATCATGTGGGTAAGAGCAACACTTGAAAATGAAGTCACAAAGGTTATTCTGGTAGCCATGGACTAAAAAAGATTCTGGAGGTGAAGAAATGAAGCAAAACCCACTTAAAAGCCACTTTTTTTTCCCTTTCCAAATCTGTTTTTTGCACTGGGGAAAAAAAAAAAGCCAGACCAGTAGCATGTCTTGAAAGCCCTCAATTACTCCTCTCTACACAAATCTGTCTCATAATTTATTATCTTTCTCCTACTGACTTGAAGTGCTCAAAATCCATTTAACCTTCTCAAAAAATCCTATTGGATTTGTGTGTTTCTGGAAATTTTATCTTTCCAGGGTAGGAGGTGACAGTAATACCTTCAGCCAAAGGCTGGATTTTTGGTTGCATATTGGGCTTGATGATCTTGCAGCTCTTTTCCAACCTTGATGAGTCCATGATTCTAATAAGAGGAGTGGATTTAAGGAGATATCTTACAAACACCTGGAATTTGCTCTGAGAAACACACTTCAAGTCTGCAGACTGATAATTCATAGATAAATTTGATTTTTTTTTACCCCTAACTCCCAGGAAACAGGAGTTGTGGAGGTGAGCACCACCAAGGGGAATGGCCTTCAGTGAAAGTGAGGGTGAAATTTAGTTCCAACATTAGAGCAAAAATGGAGCTGTCTCAGAGTGTGGGATATAAAAATGGAGCTGTCTCAGACTGTGGGATATTCTGCTGGCTGGAGACACTGGGTAGGTTGTGCTCATTCTCTGCTCTCCTGAATCCAAAATTCTTAATGAAAACAACTAATTATGGAGCTTCTTCAGAAGTCGCCCTTTGGTAATGAACAGCCTGATGCCTCCCCAAACCAATCCAAGCTGCAATCTGTTCTCCTGCTGAGCTCCATCAGGGTTTCTCGAGGTGTTTACACTGAATTGTAACAAAAATCCATTAGGATTAAGTGATGACTGTAACAAGGTGAACTGCCTGGCGAAACGGACAGCAGAGTCTGTCAGCTTTTCCATCTCCCATCTAAATATTTATGAATCTGGTTTTTAGCAGCACCAGCTGGCTGGGAGACATATGTGGATGTCTAAAAATCTTAGGTTCATTCCTTAAGGCCTGGATCAAGGCAGACCCATCATTAGCTATCAGAAGAAATCTTTATTTTTGGGAATAAAAGCTGGCAAAGCACTGACATAAACAACATGAGCACTTTAATAAAATTTTGACTCACATAGTGCAACAGAAGAGAATACCTGACATTTTCAGAGAGTAGCCAGGTTATGAGGGTGGAACCAAGGAAAGCCAAGGAGTATCATGTTGGAACAAAACAGACAACTGTCACCTTAGCCTCGACAGCTTGGAACAGCCAGGAAATACTCCCTGGCTTGCAGCTTAAAATGAACATTTCAATTGTTCCATTCACAGTGTGCCTGAGGCAGTCTGTAGTGAAGGGTATTAAAGCATCTTTTAAAATACATTTTCCCCCCAAATTGCTTGGCTTTGAGGAGACCTTGAACAAAAAGTGAATAGGAAACAAGGAGAGTTATACAGATGAATTCAGCTTCTGCCTGAGCTGTTTCAAGTGTACGAAAAGGGAAGAGGAGGCTTCATTCTTCCCCATGGGGAAGGGAATTTGCCAGCAGTGCTTTCAGCTGAGGTTTGGAGGAGTGGCTCAAGACTGATCAATGTTCTTGAGTTTTGTATTTGTTCTCCATCCATCTACCAGAACCCGTCATCTTTTTTCTATCATGGTTCTGCTTTGAAATTTTTTTTTTGGTAGAGGCTTTTGGGTGATTCTACATGAGTTCATAGAATCATAAATTCATACAATGGTTTGGGTTGGAAGGGATCTTAAAAATCATCTCATTCCAAACCCCTGCCATGGGCAGGGACACCTTCCACTATCCCAAGTTGCTCCAAGCCCCATCCAAAATGTCTTTGGAGACTTCCAGGGATGGGGCAGCCACAATTTCAGCATGTATTGAAAGCTGCTGAGGGCAGCTGGAAATGAAGCTGCAAATATCCACCAGGTGGGATATTGCACTCAAGAAGGAAGCAGACTGTGAGGACTGGGGGTTGATAATGATACCTGAAACAGGGAGAAATCCAAATGTATCTCAGACCTTAAGGAGCAGAAACAAGAATACGGCAAATTTGGGAACATCCTTGGTCTGATATTACTTTACTTTTTTAATGTGTGTAAGTGAGCAAGACCAGTCTGGATGAGGGCAACCTGGTCTAGTGGAATGTTCCCTGCCCATGGTGGGGGTTTGGAACTCTGTGATGTTCCAATCCAGAGCATTCCATGATTCTATGGCTCTGTGCCTCTGTGACTCTGTGATTTTGTGCCTCTGTGCCTCTGTGACTGCAGCTCTCATGTACTCTGAGGTCTGGGTAGTTCCAGGTCATCTGTCATGCTCTGCTGAGGCTCCTCTCTTCTCCAAACAGTTTTTCCCACTAAAACAAGGAGCTATCCTGTCCCTCACAACACACAAGAGGCTGAAGGAGAGTGGGAGATGAACTGTGTTAATCCCAGGCTGTCCACCCATCCAATCCTTGTGCTCCCAGCCTTGTCAGTCTCCCAGGTGTGTCTAAACCAGATTAACTCAAGTTGCCCAAGCAGAGCTTAAAAATTGACCCATTTCAGTGAGCAAGGGCGCTCAGCCTTGCAAGGACAGATGGTGCAATTAAGGAGAGCAGCTCTGCTGCCACATTCAACATGATCACCCTCACTTCCATATGTGTCCTGTCATCTGAAGAGGGCTGGAGACCAGCCAGACATCCCAGTGCTTGTGTTTCCCTGGCAGATGCCACAGGAATAAGATTAAACAGCTCTGCTGGACCCAAAGGGTTGGGTCACCTGCGAGGCTGGTGGTGAGATGGTGACCCTGACCTCCTGCAGACCAAACAGCCTGAATTTGTATCCACTTTGGGCTTGATTTCCCATCTTTATTGCTCTGTGGGAACTGAACATCGGTGTAGATTACGATGGTGTTCCTCTTTTTGATAACTGAGCAGAAAACTCCCCCGTGCCAGAGAAATAATCAAGAAATGACAGCACAGAACAAATGCACTGCAACAGCCAGGTCAGGGATAAGGATGATGGACAGCTGTGGAGAAAGGAGTTTTGAAGATATCCCAATGGGATCCTGGGTGCTTTGGGAAGAGCATGGCCAGCAGGTCAAAGGAGGTGCTTCTGCCCTCTGCTCAGCCCTGGTGAGGCACATCTGGAGTGCTCTGTCCATTTCTGGGCTCCTCAGAACAGGAGGGACATGGAGCTCCTGGAGTGGGTCCAGCAGAAGGCTGAGAAGGTGATTTGGGACTGGAGCATCTCTCTGATAAGGAAAGGCTGAGAGAGCTGAGGCTGTTCAGCCTTGAGAAGAGACAACTGAGAGGGGACCCCACCCCTGTGTGTCCCTGTCTGCAGGGAGGGCTCAGGGCAGGGCCCAGGCTCTGCTCCTGGTGCCCAGCAATGGCACAACAGGAATGAGCAGGAACTCATCCCAGGAAGTTCCACCTGGACATGAGGAAGAACTTCTTCCTGAGCACTGGAATTAATCATCAAGAGAGGGTGTGGAGTCTCCCTCACTGGAAATATTCCAGAACCTTCTGGACACAGTCCTGTGCCTGTGCTCTGGGATGGCCCTGCTGGAGCAGGGAGGTGGCACCAGGTGACCGCACTCTGGTGCCTTCCAGCCTGACCCATTCTGGGATTCCATGGCTTCGTGATTTTGGAAAACTCTCCAGCTTCTCTTATTTTGGCCCAAATGAGAATGAATGGATGGACACAACTCACAGACACAGGTCAGTGCCAGTTGTTGAACACTCCCACAGAAGACACAGAAAAAGCTCAGCAATATTTGACCAGGTGGTTTTTGTGCTGGGAAACAAATCTGAAAATCCAGTCTGGCAGATGAAGCTGCAGGACTGTAAACAAGGGATAGAACAGTCAGATGAAGTTTGAAAGGGATCAAACAGATCAAACAACTGTCTTGCCTGTGAGAAAATGACACTTTGGGGGTTAAACTTTGATTCAAAGATATTTAGAACTTGTGTTTCAATGGCACAAGGACAGCTGCAGTGAAGACCAACAGAGAAACTGGGCATTAGAAGCATCTCATATCATGATATTCCATTAAATTCTCCCTTAAGATGGCTGTTTTTTTCATTTTCTGTGATATCTTTTGGAAGTGATAAAGGTGTTACTTGAGGATCCCAAAAACTTCTATGCTGGAGAGGGAAGTTTTCCATTATCATTAGGGGAAGGACACTCAAGAGCACGTGTAAGGGCAGGCAGGATGATTCAGGGAACTCGTGGTCTTTGTTATGAGAAAATATTATCCAGACATGACCTTTAATTTGTTCACCTCAGATGAATAAAAACACATCCTGCTTCTAGAAGATCCTGGAGGCACAGCTGTGGGGAGATCTCCAGGACTCCTCATGGCAGTAACTAATTCAGAAATAACACCTGATAGGTGAAAGAGGAAGGAGATTGTCAGAAACCTCAGAAATCCTCAGGACAAATCACAGTGAATCATTTTGCAGCAAATGCCACCAGGACTCTCACACCACCTACCTCAGACAAGCAATGAGCTGGTGGGCGGCCACCTGAGCCCAGAATGTGACTGCCTGGGACTTGTAATGCATTAATGATTCATTAGTAAGCTTGATTTAATTGTCCTAAGGCTCAGGGCATGGTGGAATCAAAGGTTGGCCTTAAAGCCCATCTGGTTCTAAACCCCTGCCGGGGATGGGCAGGGACATCTTCCACTATCCCAGGGTGCTCCAAGCTCCATCCAACCTGGCCTTGGACACTTCCAGGTATGGGGCAGCCACAGCTTCTCTGGGCAACCTGTGCCAGGGCCTCAGCATCCTCACAGGGAAGAATTTCTTCCCAAAATCCAATCTAAACCCAGACTGCTTCCATTTAAGGCCATTCCCCCTCGTCCCCTTGATGACAGTTGTGTTGAAAATCTTTCAAGCACAAATCAGTTTTTGTTCTGACAATATTCATGAAAGAATTTTAATGTTTCTCCACAAACCATCTTGGGGGAAATCGGAGATTTTGCCTTCTCAGTTTGTTTTCCCTGAGTTTTATTACCCAGCTGTCTGAAAGTTCAGAAGAGATGAGGACAGTTACTGTTAAAGAAATGCATCTCTCCAAGATCTCCTTTTGTTACGGCTGGCACAGGGATGGAAACATTTATTGTTTTCCTGCAAGTTTGGATCCCACAATCCCCCATAACTCTTACTCTGACTGCTTTACAGATGCCACCCTCTTCAAAATTCAGCCTTGAGAGGGCATGTGTTGTTCCCTGAGATATTTAATGACTGCTGAGCCCAGGTAACTGTTTCTACCTGTTACAAAGTTGGGTTTGAGCAGCCATCAGCAAGAATTTGCAATTTAACGCCTCGCCAAGGCATTGTTTAATTGACAGTAGCTCCCTGAACTCAACGCTGCAATTCTGAGGAATTAGACAGGAGAACAATTTGTGGACAACAAGTAGGTGCTGACGCCTCTTCCTCCTCATCTGTCTTGTCCCTTCAAGCTGTCATTCAGAATCGTCCCTCATCTCACTTCTCCTCCACTGCCTTCGCTGGGCTCACCTCGGAAGGGCTAATTAGCTCCTTGTCAACTACTGTCTCCTCAAGAGTTCTGAAAAGGGGAGCTAAAATCAATTTGTCTTTCCAGCAACATCAACCAGGAAGGAAGGAAGGAAGGAAGGAAGGAAGGAAGGAGAAGGCAGGCAACAGAATGAGTGGCAGGGAATAGTGAAGCTCCTCAAAACAATTATACGGAGAGCTTGGACGAGTTTCTATCAGTTTGCTGAGGGGAATCTGGGCTGAATTATTCTATTTAAAAGAGAGAAAGTGAGGCACAAAATGGATCTGCTTGTGGTGAGCATCAGCAGGAGGAGGAGTTCACGGGAGTTTCTGTGGGTAACACCACTGGCACTGCTGCATTCAGTACCTTGGGCCCAGTTGTAGGTAGGTCCTTCCTGCTGGGTTTTTTGGTGGTCCCAGCAAGAGTGGGAACCCAACCCCCTGGGCCCCTTTGGAGGGGGTTCCCCTGCTGAGTTCTTTTCCAAGGATGAAGAACGTGCAGAACTCTCTTTCTCTTGGTCTTCAGGTTTTTGTTTATTCTTATCTTAAGTTCAGCACCGTCTGCACACCAGACTCAGCATGTGAGAACCAAGGCACAAAATGGACCCCAAACACCCAAACCAAGGCCTTTTAAAGCTGTTTAACTCAATTACTTTCTAACACATACTTTGTTTCTACTTTTCTACCAATAACTTCTACTAATCTATGCACGTAACTTCCACATTACTGCTCACTCTAACCAATAACTTTGTGCCACCAGTGCTACAGAAAATGGAGCTGAAGAGGGACAAGAAGGAAGAAGGGACAACATCCAAAATCCTCCATCTTGTCTCCTATTCACTCTCATATTAAAATCCTAAAACCCTAAATTATAAACTACTACTACATATTACTACCTGTGTGCTCTAACTCATCCCAAAGCCTTGGCAATTTTTTCCAGGGATGAAGGTTAAAAGCAGTGTTCTGCTGAGGGTCAGAGTTTCTTAAAACAGGCAGAGAGACACTCTCTGTGCCCTGGATTCCAACACTTCCTGAGTTTAGGTGAGAGGCCTGAACTGCAAAGCCCACAAAGAAAAGGGATTTCTGCTACAGAATCATGGAATTAGGTACTTGTTGAGGTTGGAAGAAACCTTCAGGTCCGACCTTTGACCAAATACCACCGTGGCCACTAAACCATATCACAAAGTGAATAATTTAGAGACCTGAGCATCCCAGAGATCCACTATGAAAGGCAGGATCCCTGGAGAAGCCAACTTAATTCCCAAAAAACCACCTACTAGTTAATTGTTTTATATTCTTGAGGAAGTTTTAGAGTTGCCACAACATTAGGGAGCTTTGGGTTGTTGGATTAATCCTGGGGAACTCTCTGAGGTCAGAGAATTTTCCGGTTGTTTGGGGAAAGAATTTTCTACGAGTCCCCAGACAGACTGTATTTTTTTAGGGAATGCAAAAAATTGGCCACTACAAGAAAAAAGGCAGTTGCATTTCATGGAATGCCATATATATACAACAATAAAGATTCATTTTTCTCTAGGCGTTTTGCCTCTTTTTTTTTTTCCTCATCCTACAAGTCCTTTGGGAAAGTCACTTCAGGAAAAAAAAAACCTGAAGAAATTGCTAATGCTGTTTAATACCTGGCTCACCACATCCAGGAAACCTGCTGTGCCGTTACCAGTGGATTTGAAATGGGTATTAACTCCAATTTTTGAGATTTCTGCTATGGAAGTAATTATTCTTAAGCATAAATATTTTCCAAATGGATGATTTTTGTGCAAATTACTTACTTGTTCCCATATTGTTTACCACTGGTCCATTTTCCTCAAAGGAAAACAAAAACCCCTCTTTCCAAAGGCTTCTAAACAGTCATAATTCATAAATGGTTTTTCTGGGGCTCAGTTTGCTGCTGGGTTCAGTTAAATCTCAGGGTAACAGAAATGTTCCAGCTTCAAAAATCAAAATCATTGCAGATGTTCCCAGGGAAGGCTCCAAAGCCAAATGGGAATTTTGAACAGCTCTGCCCTGTCTAGACCTTGAGGCAAGGCTGCAGGCAGAATTTTCTCCCAGTTCTGACCTTTCTTGGTCACAGATCTTTGGGTGCTCTTCACCTTCCAGAGGGTTTGGCTGTAGCACCACAGTCACTGCAAGGAAAGCACAAAGGCTCACATCCATCCACTCCTTTCCCAGGTAAAACTTTTTCCTGTGCCTTATTTAGAGTCTTCCATGCCCTATTTAGGTACTTCCACAATAACTTGCAAAGTTGGAGAGAAAGAGACAGGGACATTGAGCTCATACAAGATGCATTTGTGAACAGGGATGGAGATTGCCCCACTTATTTCCTCTGGAGAGGTTGAAACCGCCTCACACCCATTTAATCTTATTTTTAACTCTAAGTAGGTGCCTGAATTGCATTGCTTTCAATGGGAAATGAAAAGGGTTTTAGATTCCTTGCTGAATAGGAAGGAGTGAAGCCCCAGATCTGTGCATTAAATTTGAAGGCAGTGACAAATAAAGGATGGGATTTATTGTTTCCTTTTTTGATCATTTTGCTTGTTCCCCAGATGTCACTCACTGAGTGTGATACATAGGATAGGTCCACACCCTAATTAAGGTCTCAAATTGGGCAGCCTCCAAAGGATGCTGGTTCTGTTTTCATTTTTTGGAGTGCTTGAAGATTCTCTATAATTTAGGCAGAATATCTGGTACAAACCCATACTTGGTGCACTTCCAGTCTTCACCACTCCAGCTTCTCTGGGATGAGAATTCCTGAGGGTATCCAGAGTTCTGCCCTGAATTCAGACTCTCTGGGCACCTGCCCCAGACACCCCCAGTCTGCCCTTCTCCCTTTTTGGTCCCACACATTCTCCTAGGTAGATGGCATCTCAACTTGTGTAACTTCAACTTGTGACCTTCTAGAAAGCCCTGAGACTTTGCAGGAAGCCCTGAGACCTTGCAGGGTGAGGTGCCTGTGTAGACCCTAAATTTCAGGTGCCTACAGCATGTGTTTCTTCATCTGAGGCAGCTGATTGTGTTCCCACCATGGGCAAAGGAGGTGCAGTCAAGAGAATCAGAGAATTCACCTCCTGCTTCCTCTGGGCAACCCAAGGACCCTCACCTATTTCAGGGTAGAATGAATCCTGGAATGGTTGGGGTTGGAGGGGAACGTCAAGTCTGCAGAGTTTCAATTCTCCTGTCATGGGCAGGGACAACCAGAACAGGTTGTTCCAAGCTCTGTCCAACCTGTCTGAACATTTCCAGGGATGGGGCAGCCACAGCTTTTCTGGGAAACTTCTCCCAGGGCCTCACCACCCACAGAAGGAAGAATTTCATCTCAAAATCCAGTCTGACCGTGCCCTCTCTCAATTTAAAGCCATTCCCCCTTGTCCTATCACCCCTTTTAAGAAGGACAAAACCTCTTTCCCTGACATCTGTTCATCACATTCCAAAAGTCCACGACTTCCCTTCCCATTTCATTTATGGGAGAGAGGTGGATGTTGCCTTTTAAGAAACCCGTCCATATCCTGTCACAGACATTTTATAAGTTTCTTGGATGCAAACTTGCTGAGTTTTTCTTCCATGGGAAAGCTCTTTTTTCTCTGCAGATTTCAAATCCTTGTGTGTGTGTTTCAAGGACAAAATGCATTCCTTTGCCTGTCTCCCAATATGGGAGATGTGGTTTTCTTTTCTCAACCTATGATATAAAGAATTGCTGTCTCGCTGACTTTGTAAGCATTTTCTAACATTCTTGGATTTAGGGGTATGGAGCTGAAAGAAGCAAGATGCCAGCTCTGTACCTGGGCAGAAATAGCCCAAATCCTTCTGAACAATGGAGTCATTTTAATAAATAATATAAACCTTTGATATTGGAGTCAAGAGTCTTGATTCACCCCAACAGGACTCCAATGGCAACAACCTGTGACCCTTGAGATGTGGGGTAACAATATCCCTACAAAAAGCAGGACTTTCCAGACTCCTTGAGGTAGTTCCTGCCCATTTGAGCATGATGGGGATCCCTCCAAGAAGGAATTTTGGAGGCTACCAGGGTTGGTGACTACACCACTTCCCTGGGACCCCATTCCAATGTTTATCCACTCTGTCAGGGGACATGGGAAGCTGTGAGCACTCCTCAATTTATACATGAGGGAGAGATTTATAATGTAAATGGAGGCGGGGCAGGGGAAGGGAGGGTGACCTTTGTCTCTCCAGCACCACAAAATTTCATATTCACTGAATATGAATTCACAGAATTCACAAAAATTTCATATTTCATATTCTGGGCCAGTCCAGATTGGTCATAAACAAACCTCTGGCAGCTGTGGCCCAGCTCATCCTTCATTCCCAGGGCAGTGCAGCAGCTGGATGGAGCAGGAGGCTCAGTCCTGTACAACTGTAATTTATGCCTTGACTTGTGGGGAAATCTGTGCAATTTATGATTCTTCCCTTGCAGATGTGACCTGTTTGAGCAGGACCTCACTTTTGGGAAACTGAATTGTCTGAATGACTTTGTCGATAATGCTTGCTCCAAACCTTGTGTTCAGTGTCTAAACTAGAAAGATGTAGTTTGATTTCTTTTTGCTTTATTTAAGTTACGTTAAAATACACATTTTGCATGGAGAAGGGAAAGTAAATGAACAAGGCAGCACTCTGAAGGAACATTCCCTGGCTGCAGCAAGTATTTCAGCGCTGGAATAGCTGGAATGTTACAGCTTCCTTCCTCTGAATGGGTCTCAAAATCTCCAGATCGCTCCAGTTTCTGGTATTTCTGAGCAAGAATAATAGAAATATAGTGATTATTGGTTAATAAAGAGACATTTGATAGCTGTAATATGGCAGCTTTGGCAGCTCCAGGACTTCACAACGCTTTGTATTCATGATGTAAAACATAAAAATACTCCTGGTCAGAACATGTGAACCCCAAACCCACTCACAAAGCAAAGGAAAACCCAAAATAGTCCTGGCCAAATGGGTGAGCAGCCAGTGCTAGATTTTATAACCACCTCTTTATAAGATCTCTGTACCTTCAAGCCCTTTGTTATACATTTTAATCTCAAATTCTACCTAATAATGAAAGTCACATCCCTTCTTGGTACATCCAGAAAAACTCTTCCCACTCTTTCCCTCTCACCACTTGGTCCAACCAAGCAAACCCACTTGGATCTGAGAGTTTCTTGCCAAGAGCAGCAGATGTAGGGTCACCAAATGTGCTATGTTTGCAATCTTTCCCCCTCTTTGGTGTTATCTTTCCTCTAACATTTGACAGAAACCAGTGTGAGAACGAGGACAGGAAAACATGATGGTGTTCAGGCCTCTTTGGGGCTGTGAACATGAAATTTTGTGGTGCTGGAGAGACAAAGGTCACCCTCCCTTCCCCTGCCCCGCCTCCATTTACATTATAAATCTCTCCCTCATGTATAAATTGAGGAGTGCTGCTTACCAGTAACCTCCTTCCTTCAGAAAGGTTTTCGTCTGCCTCGTTTGAAACTGGATATTCACAAACTACCAGGAGGTTTCATCTTATTTTCTAAAGGTGTGTGAATAAATTACCACAACTGAGGTGGAGCAGGCAGCACACGGGGACCTGTGAGTGGGAGGTGAATGCCACAAGCACCCTCTCATGCTGTGCTCTGATGTTGGTGCCCCACAGCTCATCTCTTAGGCTTCCATTCCAACAAAAGCTGGGATTTGTTGTTGTTGTTGTTGTTGTTGTTGTTGTTGTTGTTATTATTATTATTATTATTATTATTATTATTATTACTTCCTGGTAATGTTTTGTAAGTCACAGCAACAGCAAGATAACAACAAGCTCAGCAATGTGTTCAGCAATATGTAAATATTTTCCTGTGGGAAATGAGATAGAAAATTCATGTCCATGGATTTCAAAAGGTCACTTAGGCAGCAGTGTTTGAACACCAGCAATCTGCATCCCAGCTACCTCTGGCAATAATTCCTGTTTAGGTGCTTACCAGGCATGGAGAACATGGGAAGTGAGGTGTGTAATGGGGATGGAAGAGGAAAAGAGGGATGGAGATGGAGGACAGGAGACCAAGGCACCAAACAGGAGAGGTGAGAAAGAGACTCAGCAAGGAGGGTCCTTCAGACACAGAATTTAAAGCCATGAGGTTATGCTCAGGCATAACCCAAAAAAGGCATTTCCCAAAATACTCATCTGCAAACGTCACTGTTGTTCTGTTCCAGGGCATTCTGCGTCTCTTGGAAAAATCCAAGAATTGCGGAATGGTTTGGGTGGAAGGGGCCTTCAAGAGGTACACAGTGGCATTTTTGGGGTGCCCTGTGCTGGGCCAGGAGTTGGGCTCGGTGATCCTGATGGGTCCATTCCAACTCAGCATATTCTATAATTTTGTGATTCTGTGATTGTCCAGTTCCAACCCCTGCCATGGGCAGGGACAACCTGGAAGTGCTGAAGGCCGGGTTGGATGGGGTTTGGAGCAGCCTTGTCTAGTGGAAGGTGTCCTCACCTATGGCAGGGGGTTGGAACTGGATGAGCTTTAAGGTCCTGTCCAACTCAAACCATTCCATGGCTGTATGAACATTTTTTGGGGTTTCCCGTGGAGGAGGAGCCTTTGCACAGTGTGTCCTGTGCCTGATTTATTTTAAAAACGCTTTGCTTTGCCAGGTTTCTTTCAGATGACACATTTTATTTTCTTCATTGACTCTGATTTACATTTCCTACTCAGGCAACGACTCATGCACTTCTTTGTGTTATTCATCCTTTGTCTTTAAGGCTGTTTATTTGTGGTTGACAGCCATCAGCCCTTCTGAAGCAGATTGAAAAGATTAAGAGGTTTGAGATGACAAAAAGAAGAGCCTGTCAGAGAGGAAAGCCTTTAGCCTTCTTTAGCTGGGTGCAGAATTTTGGCTTGAAGGAGGTAAAATTAAAGTGGGTTTGTGTGTGCATGTGTTTGGTGTTAGATCCTCTCCTCAGTGTTTCTGAACTCTGGGAAAATGGAAATAATTCCTCCTGAATTTGCAGGGATCAATGCACAAAGAGACACAGGCCACTGAGTGGTGGTCCTGGGCCACAAGAATCAAAATGGGTGGAAGGTGCTGACACACAGACTCAAATATCTCTGTAAAAATAATTTAAAATATCTCTGTAAGATTAATTTGAAGGTTTTCTTTAAGCAGGTCCTAAACTTGAAGTACCTAAGAGAGTGTGTTTGAACAGTGTGAAAATGTCACAGCATTTTGGGGGATACAAATCTTTGTTTTTCATCAGGCCCTCTGGCAAAGCACAGCACAGAGGACAGAAACCCCACATCACTGAAATGAGTCATTATTGCAACCACTTTTGGGCTGGGAAGTGCAAGCTCGGATTAGTTCAAAGTGAAGAGCTTAAAGATCATTCCAGTAACCAGGATGAGTTTGATAAAACCTGATTCTCCCTTCCTAAAGTCCTGACAAAGAACTTTTCCCTCCACATAAGTTTTTAAATAATGTCAATATTGAAAAAACATCCAGGCTTTCCTGCCTGAGTTTTTCTCCCAGGCTTTTTTTTCCTTCCTCTCTCCTTTTCTCTCTTGACAAAGGCTCATTTGGTTTATTAAAATAATGTAATGAAACTTTTAGATTTTTTTTTAACTGAGGAAAGGAGAGTTAAAAAACCCTCAAATTCATGACTTTTTGCCAAGTTACAAGTCACCTGCACTGCAGCCAAGACTTCATCTTTTATCACACAGATGAAGTACCAGAGATTAGTCTCAAATATTTTCCTGTAGATAGCCAGTTCCAGGTGTCTGCCTTTTGTAGCACATTTTTTTCCTGATAACCACTTTGCACTGAACATTCTCCAAGTCCCTCTAGCATGGAAAATGGCTCTGCAAAGAAAAGATGTTCAGCATGGCTCAGAATTCTTAATTTTTTCCTGATAAAAAAATAAGTGCTGCCTCCATTGGAATGTAGTGGCTCCATACAAAATCGTGGATGACTTAAGTGCTCCATGTTACATCCCAAAGTCCTTCCAAACTTTAATTTCCCATCTATAAAGAACACAATAATTGAGATTAGGTTTCTTCCCAAAACCAGAGGATTTTGCTATCAAACATAGCATTTTTCTGCAGAAAGGAATCATTTACAGACACAACAATTCCTGAAATATCTCAGGGCTTGCAGGGACATCCTCCCGTGGGTGCACATGACAGCCTGACATCAGTGTGAATCCATAATTCCCTTCCTGCCTCTCATCATCCCCAGGTGGGTTCAGAGTGCAGCTCCAGGAGTTGGAGTTCCAAAGGCAGAGAGCCCAACACTCCCAGACCCTGAACCCTTTATCCCGGATTGGGAAAATCCTGCTTTGCCAAATGATGACTGTCCTAGCGTGACTTTATGATGCTTGTATCCCCAAACTGTCTGTTCTGTTTATGCTGGATGTTATATCTTGTGCCTCCAAGACCGGGTCAGAGAGTGAAGGCGGGCAGAAGCAGCAGCACAGAGTTTGTTATCAGACACTGCTCTCACTCCTACACATTGAGCGCTGGACTGTGGTGTCTGGGCATGGACGGAGCAGAACAGGGCCCTCCTTCTGCTTTTTAGTTAGTTTAGCTAGCTGAGGCAAAGAATTTTTCCCTGGACTGTTTTTCTGTCTGTGTTCTTGGAACTGTTCGAACCTGCTTGTCCTGGTTCAGGGCAAATTTGGGACAAAACCTCCAAAGGGGCCCCCCCAGAAAGCAAATCCACACTGCCCCTCTCCCCAGCCAGTTTGGGAAAAGATTTCCTCAGAGAGTAGTGGAAAAAACCTGTTTATTTCACAGGCAAAGCACTCCCCAGCACAAAACCAAAATGAACAATACCCGATGACAAAACTCCTTTCTGAAGAGATGACAAATTCAGAAAAGTCTCTCCTGTGGGTGGTTGCTGTTATCACTCCCTCCGGTGCTTGGAAAGGCTGCCCAGAGTAGGCCCCGGCGGGCTGCAGGGTGTGCAGGTTTTCAGTGCTTCCCGAGGTCCCGGTGGAGAGCAGGTTCGAACAGCTCCAAGAAAATAGAAAAACAGTCCAGGGAAAACTCCTTTGTCTCAGCTAACTACACTAACTAACAAGCAGAAGCAGAGCCCCTGTTCTGCTCTGTCCATGCCCAGACAGCACCGTCCCAGGGATCGTGTGGGGCAGTGAGAGCAGTGTCTGAACGAACTCTGTGCTGCTGCTTCTGCCCGCCTTCGCTCTCTGACTCAGTCTTCAAAGCACAGAATACAACATCCAGCATAAACAGAACAGATGATTTGGGGATACAAGCATCATAAAGTCACCCCAGGACACTGCTCTGGACTGGGACCCAAGGAAGCTCCGAGCCTGCACTCTGCGGCCCACCGGGGCCTACTTTGGCAGCAGCCTTTTCCAGCACCTGAGGGACTGATAACAGCAACCCCCCACAGGAGAGACCTTCTGAATTTGTCATGTCTTCAGAGAGGAGTTTTGTCATCAGGTAGTGTTAATTTTGTTTTTGTGCTGGGGAGTGCTTTGCCTGTTAAATAAACAGGTTTTTTTCCACTTCTCTCTGAGGAAATTTTTCCCAATCTGGTTATGGGGAGGGGCCGTGTGGGTTTGTTTTCTGGGGGGGGGCCTTTTGGAGGTTTTCTCCCAAATTTGCCATAAACCAGGACAATGACCCAAGCACGTGAAGTCGGGTTTGCTCTGCTGACAAAGTCGGAATGCAGAGAGAGAAAGATTGAAGTGAATTTGTAAAGAAGGGGATGGTTTGGTGTTAATCCATGCTCCCCAGTAATGAAATGAGAAGTTTGGATTTCAGTGTCAGGTCACTGCCTCCTGCTGACTCGCTGGGAATGGAAACCCCCCTTTGCTTCAGTCCTGACACAGAAACATGGATAAGTTTTCCAGTGGAAAGTCAGGGAAGATCCAGGAGCTAAGAAATCTTCCACCTTTTATTCCATGGGAGGTTTAAACCTGTTCCTAGCCTGGATCCAGCCTGTGATGACACTGCAAACCTGCTTAAGAGCATTAGTCAGAATGCCAGCATTTATCCACTCAGCAATGACTCCTAATTCCCATTACAGGCAAATCCCCATCTCTCACTGCAGCTTGATTACAACGGTGATTAATTTGAAAGTCAACATATTTACCCAAAATACAACATAATTAAAAAGACTAAACATAAACCTGCATATTTGCAAATATCTTAACTTGACGTGATTAAAACAAACAGCCTGTTTGGATCCAGGCAGATGAGCTTCTTTTCCACCTTTATATTTTCATGTCAATAGATGGCACTAGTATTTTCTCAATTTTTCACTACAATATTAGATTTCCTTATGATACCTCCTGCCCTCACTGGGATTTTCAAAGGATGGAATTGCTCATTTCCAAGGGGATGTTTTATCCTTAGTAAATATATAATATCACTCTAGTTTGGCTCTCAGCAAGTAAATCTTTGCATACTTCATAAAGCCTCAATGCCACGAGACTGATTTTTTTTCCCCATTGTGAAAACAAAATGAATTTAAAGTTTTCATTTCCATACTGATGAGAGAGTTCACCAGGAAAACTCTGTAGGATCTCTGTATAGGGTGCCTTAAAAATCCTATGGCTTTTACTCCATCATCACAGTGAAAATACAAAGGCATTGCTCCTTTCCAATTATATTCTTATTTGAAGAATGAGCAGTGGGTTGCATGAAAAGCAGAGATATTAAAAAACTGTGAATAAGATTCTCAGTTTGTTTTACTATACCCTCACAAATACAGGAACTGGTGAAGCTTCCCTTTTCATACCAGCTCAGTTTTTCTAATTAAACCTACACTTTAGAAAAACATATTTTAACATTCTAGCAGATGTCCTTGTCTCTGTCAGTGCAGAGTCCTTTTGAATGAAAACAAAAATTCAGCTGGTCATCATCATCTCAAACAATTTGTAGCTTCATTTGCCTGTGCTTAGAGAGGATGATGTGAACATCTCCCTCATGGTGGGAGAACCAATGGATTTGGATATCAGAGGTAACAAGAGTAAACAGGGCACAGATTCAGTTTCTTGTCTTGCCAGAGAGACTTTGTAGGAACAGCGTCAAGACAAAATGAAAAAATTGCTGTCCCAGTCCTCCAGATGTTCATAAAAGTGATTTCTTCAACTTGTGAGGTTATGGTGAGGATAAAGATAATTGCAGGAATTCTTTTCCTATTTCATGGAATCACAGAATGGCTTGGATTGGAAAGGACCTTGAAGACCATCTCATTCCAACCCTTCCAGGTTGCTCCAAGCCCCATCCAACCTGGACTTGAGCAGTTCCAGGGATGAAGCAGCCACAGAATTCCTGCACAACCTGTGCCATGTCCTCAACACTCTCACAGGGATGAATTTCTTCCTGTTATCCCATCTAAATCTGCTCTTCTTCCTCTTTAAACCATTCCCCCTTGTCCTGGCCCTGGGGTGCTTTGCCACGTGTGCCACACATTGAACAGGATTCAAAGGGAACTTGGGTGACTCCATCAGCCGTGGAATCTAATCAATAAACATGCAAATCTCCTGGTATCCACGTTTTGGTCATGCTCCCAGTCCACACAGATTTAGGAAAGAGCCACCAGTTAAATCCACGGCAGGCAGCGATGGGAAAGCCCCGCTGGTGTTGTTCTGAGATAACACCAGGTCCTGACTCAGGAATTATAATGGGAACCCAAAGGAATGAGCGAGCCCTGGACCCCACGAGGTTTATTCTCCTCAGATCTCTGCATTACAGACAGATCTGTTTAACTCTGGCAGGTAATTGTCAGCTGGCCCAGGGCAGCAGCATTTTGCTGTTGCAATTTTATGCCTTTCACAATCGTGGTGCCTCCATTTAGGAGCACAGAACTAATTAACATGCCAGTTAAAACACCTGGGTTTTGACACAGGGGCAAGGAGAAAGTGCAGAAATCAAAGCACTACAATTAATTATGTTCACTTCTCAGAGCAAGGCACTGGTGTCCTGGGATTTTCTGCCTGTCTTCGTTCCCTTTGTTCATCTCCCTCCTTGGTAATAATGCAACACTTGTAGAAATTAATTTGGTGGAAATTGATTAAAGGTGGACATTGTTTGCCCAGGAAGGTAATTGTCTCTGACACCTGGTGTTGGGGAAGATGTGCACGTAGAGATGCAGAAAGGTGCATGGTAATCTTCTCCTCTCGAGCTGGAAGTGTTAGGAGGTGAATCAAGGCAGTGATCCCAGACAGGAAACATGGAAAGGAAGAGAAATAAAATGCAGGTAACATGGAAGGAGTGTGAGTTCAGCAGCAGAATTCAGCAAGGGAGAGAATTATCACAGAATCATAGGATCAGAGAGTGGTTTGGGTTGGAAGTGAACTTCAAGACTGTCCAGTTTCATTCTCCTGGGCAGGGACACCTTCCACTAGACCAGACTGCTCAGGGCCTTTAGCTCTTCCAGGGATGGAGAAGTCAGAGCTTCTCTGGAAAATTTAAGTGTCTCTTTCCCTTCACAGGACAGATTTTTTCCCTAATAATCAGACTTAATTCTACCCTCTTTCAGTTAAAAGCCTTGTCCTGTCACTAATTCCATAAATCTAAAGGATTATGCCTGACTGAGCCAACTCAGTGAAAATCTGCTCACACTTGAATATTTGGGTCTAATTTCTGGGCGTTAATATTTCCTATAATTAGAATCTTGACTCTGATCTTCATTCCTCCTTCAGTTTATGCAGGTAAGACTGCCCAGGAAATAGGTCAAACACATCTTGAGATTTCTCCTGTTACAACCCGAGTGAGAAAAGGTATTTACTTTAATTAATTAATTAATTAGTTAATTAATGCAGCCAGTCTGGAAGGGGCTCTGAGCAACCTGGTCTAGTGAAAGGTGTCCCTGCCCATGGAAGGGGGTTGGAATGAAATGATCTTTCAGGTGCCTTCCAACCCAAACCATTTGAGGACTCTGTGATTTCTCCTCCTCATCTTACACCACCAGATGATCAGTGGAGAGGAATCTCTCCAGCCAGATGCTTTCCCTGCTGTCCCATCAATGGATGGAGGAGAGCTCCCTCCTCCTCCATCCATTCTCTGCCAGTGGAAATCCTGGATTTCAGCTGAAACCAAGGATTGCTCTGTGCCATTTGACATCACACCCAGGAGCTGATCCAAACTGATTTTAGCCTGGAACTCAAGGATTTTGTTACAGACAAATCACTGAGCCGTGAACAAGAAAATGGGAAAGTAATGAAAGGTGATTATGGAAAAGCACAGAGGGTAAAACCTAAGAGCAAAATTCCAGACAGGGAGTAAGAAAACCCTGTTCTGATAACCAAGATCCCAACTGCCTTATAAAACTTCAGCAATTTTTCTATTATTAGTGGAGTCTGAGATCATAAATGAAAAAATTGTAAATGAAAAAAATCATAAATGAAAAAGAGAGCAGAGCAAAAATCACAAAGAATAAGTTGGGAATGCTGCAGCTTCATGAGGGACTTAAGAAAATTTGCTCATCTCTCTCTAACATAATTTTATCTCTCTATTTCTTTAATATCGATTCATTTTGTCAACCAGACAAATTATCCTGCAGTATTTTTAACTCTTTTTCAGAGCACCATCTGTTTGCATGATAATTTCCCCCAAGTCCTTATAAGGGCTGTAATAATCCCTTCATGTTAACTTTTATTATTTGATTTCCAAGTGCATTAGCTCTGAAGGAGCAGCACGGGGAAATGTGTATATTAACAAATAGCAGTTCTCCACCATTCCTACAGAAATTAATCATGAAAAAGGGATTAATTTTCAACCACCTCATCAGGGCACACTATGCACACAGGTGTGGGTTGGAGTCATGAAGACAGAAGTGCAGAGGAACAGAACAAGCACAGCCTGGCTCCAAAAGAAGTTAAATTTGAAGGTTTGGGAAGGAGTAAGAACAGAGCAGGCAGAGATGATGCAGCCTCGATTTTCTTCCATTTTCCAATAATTTTTATCTCCATACCTGAGATTGTTGTAATTTGCCAATTTATTAATCTGCAACAGGAATCTTTTCTGAGCATTTATTCAGCTTCAAAGGATGGCTTGAACCCAAACTTCCATCTTGCAGCTTTTCCTCTACCTATTGTCTTCATTTCAGCTTGAAATTTTCACAGTTTTTCCCTTTTGGTTCTCTTCTCCCTCCTAAGGAGATAACAGTGAATGCTTGGATGGGGCTCAGTTGTTGGCTGGGGCTAAACCACAACGAAATCTTTTAAAAGTCACATCTTTTTTTTTTTTTACCTTCTATTCATTTATTCACCAAGTTCTGGCAGAAGAGGTGGTGAATGGCCAAACCTCACGCAACTTCTCTAAAGGCTTCTGATCTTCCAGCAGCAAAAAGGGGGACACAGATCTCTCATGGAAAAGACTGGAAAGATGAGATGGATGGAGCTGAAGAGTATATTTAAAGTTTAAATGTATAAGTTTATATGTGCAATACTCAAATGGTTCAGGCAATTAACTACACACACATCCCATAATATTCTATCAGAACAAGGGGACATTTGGAGTTGCTACAATATTCAAAGGGGTCCTCAGCCTTCAAAACTACCAAAATCCCCTTCCAAACACTTCTCTCTCAAGGAAACTAATCCTAAATACAGGTCAGACCTGTTCTGAGACCAACAAAATGCACCCACAGGACATTGTCACAGCATCCACCTCTGTCAGATGTGAAACCAGGACCTTGTGCCCTGGCTGCTTCCTCGTTGAGAGCCAAATTCCCAGTTCTGAGATTGTCCCCACGCTCTGATGTTCACTTTGCAATATTGGATTAAACATTACATGAAGACTTTGCCCTTCAGATTCCTTTTGCTGCACATTGTAAATTTGCCTGCTCTGCAGAAGAGCAGAATGAGGACTTTGCTCTTTCATTCCAGCTGTGAGACAATGTCAATAGATAAGTGTGTATTAAAACTTCAATATCATTTTATTTAGACTTAATTCAATTAAACTTTTTTTGTGCTTTTGTTGGCAGTTTTCTATTGAGGTCGTTCAGTCAAACTTATACTTAAAAAGAAATAGCTGCAGAGTCTTGCTACTGATTATAGAGGAGTGCTTCAAGTCCAAGGGGAGTCAAAGTGAACTGTTCAGGTAGATCAGGATGTGCCAGAAAACAACCAAGCCCAGACAAGTCATTGCTGCCAACCCCAAACAAAGATTCTTTTGTCACTTGATTGGTTTTTTTGTGTCTTCTCTTTATAGGGGCCCTGCTTAGTCACAGAGAAGGGTGTGACTGCACTGAGTTTGGGAAGTCTCAGCAGTGGAGCAAGGTCCCGAGAGCACTGAGAGTTTTCCAAGGGGCAAAATTCACCCTGAGATTTAAGAGCAGCAAAGGATTTTTAAACCTATGTGAAAATCATCATCATAAAACACTGTGGGAGGAAGGCTGCTTTGCAAGAGCACAGAATGAGAGAATCACAGAATGGTTTGGGTTGGAAAGGACCTTTAAAGGTCATCCAGTCCAACCCTCCTGCAGTGAGCAGGGACATTTCAACCAGGCCAGGTTGCTCAAAGCCCCATCCAACCCAGCCTTGAACACTTCAGGGGATGGGGCATCGACCACCTTTCAGGGCAACTTGTTCCAGGGTTTCTACAGCCTCATTGCAAACAAATTATTCCTTATTTATAGTCTAAATTTCCTTTTTTTTTTTAGTTTAAAACCATCGCCCTTTGTCCTATCTCATCAGTCCCTGCAACAACTTGGCCCCGTTTTCCTTACAGGCCCCCTTTGAGCACTGAAAGGCTTGTACAGCATCCAATACTCCCCCTCTCAGAGCCCACCTTCAACCAGATGTGAGCAGGGCTAAGGGGATTTGCATTTTGGGTGGGATCTAAACCCTGGAAGATGCCACCTGGTCAAGAAAAGCAAGGAAAATGAGAGTATGAGGTGCGCTTGAAGCTTAAATAGATTTTAAAATAGACCACAATCACCCAGAATCGTGGGATTATTAAGGTTAGAAAATACCTCCAAGACCATCAATTCTAGTCTTTGGCCACTCCAGCCTCAGTTTTGGTGGGACCTTGCACTGGGGCTTAGAAATCCCTGAGATATGGAGCATGTTGGAAAAGGTTTTACTGCAATATCAGCAAAACCAGGAATCTTTGGCTGCTATCCCAGGTAAATTAACACTTGTGCCAAGTGCTGACCTGCCTGTAACAAAGGCCTCTGAGTCTGCCACAAAGTATAATTAATTGGATGGAAAGATCTCCCTGGATTTCAGTGGGATCTGCATCAAGACTCTCAGTGTGAAGGACAGGCACTTCTAAAGTGACCTGTCAAGGCCAAAGCAGTGTCCTGGACACTCTTGGCTTTCACTTGTCCCAGGTCTGAAATTGGAGCTGGCAATAAATATCTCAAATTATCAGTGAAAATCTTCAGTTCAGTGATTTTGGGATGTTCCTGCCAATAGACATTTGCAGTGTCTTGGCTGATGTCCCTGCATAGGCATTTCCTGTTTACTTGTGCAAATTTCCATGCCTGAAAAGATTCTCTGTAGTGATGTGAAACCAGAGATGCCAAGAATTGTGCCAAAGACCAAACTCCACAGATTTCATAGTCCAGACACTGAGATGTTTCAGACATCTCCCTGTCCTACTTTCTCAATATCCTATTGCCTTTTTTAAAAATTTATTTCTTTTGAAAAAAAGTAATTTTGTGACCTGAATGGAAAGCAGAAACAATAATATCTCACCAGCAGCTGACTGTGGGCAGACAAAGCTCATGAATAAATAGATAATTTGGGTTTGCTGGTATTGGATGAGATCTCACCATGTCAAAGCTCTTCCTGTACATGTGTTCACCATGGTGTCGCTGTCCATCCAATCTCCATTTAAATCTCTCTTAATGAGCTTTAAAATGACCAGAGAGATGTTAGAATGGATGTAAAGACGCTGTTCATACTAGAAAAATATATTTTAATTCTATTTGTAAGAACAGACAAAAACCATTGCAAGGTGAATGCCAGTTGTGTCCAGGATCAACTCTGAGAAATCTTCTTGTCAGCTCCTGCGCTGAATATGGGTTTTTTCCCAAAATATGTCCTTCTTTGGAGAATTAATAGTAGCAAACAGAGGGTTGGCATGAAATCTCCTTCTTTAAAGGAAATTATGGGGGAAGAAAAACAATGTGAAGGAGACTGAAAGACTCCCAAGAAAATTGCCACTAAGAACACTGATTTATACAGATGCAGACCAAGTAAATATCCAGGAGCAAAATCAAGGCAATAAACTATCAAAAAATACACTGTGTCCAAAATAGCATGGCCAGCAGGACCAGGGCAGTGGTTGTCCCTCTGTGCTGAGCACTGGTGAGGCCACACCTCAAGTTCTGTGTCCAGGTCTGGGCCAACAATTAAAATATTTAGGTGCTGGAGCATGTCCAGAGAAGGGAATGGAGCTGGGAAAGGTTCTAGGGAATAAATCATGTGAGGAGTGGCTGAGGGGGTTTATCCTGGAGAAAAGGAGGGTCAGGGGGGACCTTCTGGCTCTCCACAACTCCCTGACAGGAGGGTGCAGCCATGTGTGGGTCGGGCTCCTCTCTCAGGCAACAAGGGACAGGACAAGAGGAAATGTCCTCAAGTTGTGCCAGAGAAGACTCAGATTGGACATCAAGAGGAATTTCTCCATGGAAAGGATGGTCAGGCATTGGAAGAAGCTGCCCAGGGAGGAGGTGGAGTCCTGGTCTCTGGAGGTGTTGAAGAAACAAAGTGGATGTGGCACTCAGTGCTCTGTGACAAGGTGGGGATCAGTCACGGGCTGGACCCGGTGATCTTGGAGGTCTTTTCCAATTTTGATGATTCCATGATGGTTCCATGAAAATGGGGTTAAAAGAAAGACTTCCCTGAAAATGTCAGACTTCTTCGTGGCCCTCCTGGTTCTGGAGTGGGTGAAGTAGAAGCTGTCATTTCTAACACAGACTGTTTTAACACTATTTTATAAATCTCTTTGGTTTGATTATTTCTCTGCAAAGTGTTTAATTGCCACTCTTTTGCCATTACAGCTAGACTAGCATATTCCTGAGATATTGAGATAATTCATTACCACACTGCTGAAGACTGCATTTCCTGGGGTTTACATGGATTTTCTGTAACTGTATCACAGAATCATCACAGGAAGGCTTGGGTTGAAAGGGACTTTGAAGTCCCTATGGTTTCAATCCCTCTGCCAGGGGCAGAGACACCTTCCACTATCCCAGGTTGCTCCAAGCTCTGTCCAACCTGACCTTGGGCACTTCCAGGGATAGGGCAGCCACAGCTTCTCTGGGCACCCTATGCCAGGGCCTCCCCACCCTCACAGGGAGGAATTTCTCCCTACTATCCAATTGAAATCTCTGTTTTTTTAGTTTTCATTGCAGATTCACCGCCCTAATTTCTGGATGTGCTGTAGAGATGGAACGATGAGAAAGGAGTAGCTTTAAATTTTTGCAGTTTATTATCAAGATCTATATTAGCTCTTCTTGCCAGTTTAGCATCCTGAGTGCCCCCACACATCAATGCCAAGAGAAAAGTTCCTACAGCAGAAAGGCCATCCTGTTTTACATTTCCAAGTTCATCTGTGAGGTGCTGTTACACACAGATTGAAGCATGAGATGCAATTATTCTGGAGCCAGGGAAAGGTAATAGGATGGCTCTACCTGACCTGACTTTGAAGTGTGGTTAAAACCACTTAAGAACAAGAAGAAATGTGGCTCCCTGATACTCATTTTCGGGAGTAAAAAGTGAATCACAGAGTACAGCAGAAAAATATTCTCTTATTACCAGATGTTATTCAAGGATTTGATGGAGATGTGCAACAGGGATGTGAACTGCAAGATCAAGTGATAGATCCAGGGCACCATGGTTGAAAATCCCATTGCGAGCTTCTTAAAATGCTGGGTTTTTCTTACATGTACAGAGCACTTTCGAAACCTAAAGATGGAAAAAGCACTCAGTGCTGTTATGAAAGATTCCTCAATAATTGATTCACTATGCTAATCCTTCTCCAAAATCAGCCTACATTCTTCTTTCAGTCTCTGCTGCTCAAATCCAGTCACAAAAATGGGAAAAATGAACTGCTTGCAACCAGTCTCAACAGGGAAAAACCCCTCAAAGTTCACTTTCTAGTTATTTTTCTTTGTTTATCAATTTGTTCTTAGTGTGTGGTTACAATTATTTTATTATCTCCTTCTTTGATAAGTTCCAGTTTATGCTCAATGCGATTGTCTTCTGATATTTGATATTTGAAAGCTGATCTTTTCATTTCCAAATTTCAAAGAGCGGGAATGACCTGGATGCAGGAATCTGGTATTTTTGTGGCTCAGTCTATTGGCGAAATCTATTTTCACATAGTCAGTTTTTCAGCACTTTTGTAACTGTTGAGCACACCAGGATCACTGTACTTCCAATGATAGAATTCCTGTAAAATTCCATCATGCAGAAACTTAGTAAGTGGAGCCAGCTCTCGTCCAGGGAGAAAATCAAACCAGGGGAAAAAAAAAAAACAAACCTCAAACCAAGTTGTGCTTTGCCGTAGTGAATCAGACCTGTGCTCTTCCTGTTCCTGGATTAGAATAACAACCTTAGGGAACGATATAGAATTTATTCTTGTAGAGATCAGAGGGAAAACTATATCCACTGTGGAGATCTAGACAATAGACCACACTATGGGTATCCTTGCTTGTTCCTTTTTCTTCCCCTGCATTTTCAAATCTGGACAAAAGCCAATATTTCCCTAGCTGAGGAAGCCCAGCCATGGAAAAGGGAACATCTGACTCCAGAATTCAAGCTAGACTCCATGGATATGTGAATTACATAAATCAAAATCAAAGAATGGTTTGGGTTGGAAAGGACCTTGAAGATCATCTCATTCCACTCTGTGCCATGGGCAGGGACCCTTCCACTATCCCAGGGTGCTCCAAGCTCTGTCCAGCCTGGTCTTGGAAGCTTCCAGGGATGGGGCGTCCACAACTAAAAAGGCCGCGAAATTTTCCTGGGGAACAGTGAGCACAGCCTGGAGAGATCCATAAAACACAACTTCCACCTACAGCACGGGGAAGGTTGGGCTGGCATCTAAAGGTTCTCTATAGCAGCTCCTGAGGACTTCAAACTCAAAAGAAATCACTGTTTTGCAGAAAAAAGAGTCCTAACCACCCTCAGATCCACCACATCTTGATCAGTTTGAGCTGCTTGGCCTCTGCAGGCCATCACCTCTTCTTTAATTTTTGAAGGAAAAATCACCTGCCATGTCACCCCCTGGGCCATCCCACGCTGCCTGGTCCACACCAGGAACATTGGAATGGCAGCTCAGGGAAGCAAATTCCTGTTCACAGCGAGGGAAAATAGAATCCAAAGGCAATAACGGCAGGATGAGATTTCCCTGTCTTGTGAGTTTGAAAATCTTGGATTGGAAAAATAAAAAAACTGGCTCAGTTTAGTTTAATATTTACCAAATGAAATCCAGATGAGCTCTTGCTGTTTGGTTGGCAGAGCAATGGCTCAGGATAGAACAGAAAAATTACTGAGGTGAGACCCCCTTCAATGGCACTCTGAAGTCCTGTACATGAATTGTCACTGTTGTCATGTTTAAAGGCACTGGTGGAGATCCCACTTCTCATAATTACTCTGCCATAAAGCAAAAACCCATTTTCCAATTGTTTCTTCTGCTGCTTGAAATACTCCCAGGCATCTCCCACTTCCCTCAGTTCCTTCATGCAATCGTGTGAATTTCAAGGATTTAATTGCAACTTGGAGACCGTTTTGTAAGACCAGAGGCCATAAAACAAATCTTATCAGCCTTGGTAGAGGCACTACAGACAGTATTGTGGGTTTTGTGCCTTTAGGGGGAGGGAGAATGGAAAGGAAGGGCAGGGAAGAAGAGAAGGGAAAGAGAGGCGCAGAAAACAGGTAGAACATGAATAATTATGGAATAATTTAGGTTGGAAAAGACCCTTAAGATCATTATTGCACCCTGTAAAGGTTCACAGAGCGTGGAAGCTGCTCATCATGAAAATGTAAATGACTCGCTCTGATCTGAAGAGAGAGCAAAAAACAGTCAAGGACTTGCCAGGGTTGAGAGGAGAAGTGTTCAAGCAGATGAGCACCTCACACAACCAGTTTAAAACAGGCACTGATTTTTAGATTAACTCAGCTGGCGTGTGAGGAAGAGAGAGATATTTTAATGGGAAAAGGGAAGGAGGCATTCGTCGAAGAAGGAAAAGGGAAGAAGTTTTAATCCCTTTGATATAGAAAGAAAGGGATGTGGCAGCTCTTCTTCCTGGCCTGTGATGTTGAGCAAACCTGAGGGCCACTCCACAGTCATGACAGTCAAAAAATTTCCCAAAATTTATTTCTCAAGTGAATATTTGCTTTCAAACATGACCACAACTGCTGTAGGATAGGTGGAACTTTGAAGAGACCTCTCTGAAAGGCCACCCTCGCGCAAAGGACATCAGGTGGCCACTGTAGGATGAAAATGCAGGCACAAGGATTATTATCCAGATTTTATTTGGGAATTAATCTCTGAATTTCATGGCTCCCATGCTTTCTTGAGGCGGGGAAATGGTTCAGACAATTTGTGCACTACCTTGCAAAGGGGCAGCCACAAAACTTGGCCACCATGCCAAGATTTTAGGGAAACTGTCCCCAGGTTCTTTGCATTATTAGGGAAAATAAATAAGACTTTCACTTCTATACATTCAGGTTAAATCGTAAGAGTTACAAATCCCCAGTGGCCACACCCAATTCCTTTCATCCTTTGGGAGTTGACTATTTTATGGCTGAAATATTTCCATGGATTTTTGTACTTTTCTTAAACAGCCCTAATGGCAACTGCAAAGGAGTTTTCTAATTACAGTGAGGCCATTTGCCTAATCCTTCTCTGGAATATTAAAAGAAAATGAAGTTGAAGAGAGCTGATGAGTGAAAGAAGAAATAGAAAGCCTCAGATGTGGGAAATGAAGGAAACAACTGCCCAAAAAATAAAACCCAGGAGAGTTTTTTGTTTTGTTTTCTTTTGGGATGGGCTTTTTGGTGGGGGAGTGAACAATGCTATTGAGATTGCATTTAGCTACAGTTGACCAATCCTGATCATAAAATAGAGTCTTCATCTCAAAGAGACTGACAATCAGCAAATAAATCAAGGAGAGGTTGGCACTTAATTTCCTCATTGTTCCTTAAATCTTCCCTTGGCTGGGGATGAGTTCAGCTGCTGCACCACTGTGACATTTTTGGGCTGCAGGGCATGAGGCCGTGGAGCCTCATGGTGGAGGGAACCACCAGTTTGGTAGCAGTGGATGCTCTCAGATATTCCCACAAACATCTGATTTTAGTCTTCTAAGCCACCAATATCTCATCCAGCAGGGAAAGGAGGGTTGGGAATGTCCTCTTCATAAGGAAGGCAGATTATTATCCCAACCCATGGATGGATTGCATTAGGATGCCTTTCCTGGCTGGAATCTTCCAGGCAGCTTCACACTCGGTCCTTGGTTTCAGCAGAATTCCCGTAGTAAATCCAGAGCTACATTTAATTCCTTCTCTGTCAGGGAGATGCATTAGGCCTTGCAGCAGGGCCTGCTCTCTCGTTTCTTCCACAGAAACCTTGCAGGACTATTTTGGGCAGCCTAAAAGGAGCAGGCAGCTTCATCAACTCGTTTGTGATTGACTTGGCACTGAAGGAGCCTGTCAGGAGATGCAGTTTACTGCAATCAATATTTCCTGGAAGACTGCTGAGCTCTTCTCCAAAGGCTTGGAACTCCCCTAGTGTTGCCCATTTAGTGGCCTGGATGAGATAAGCAGAGGTTTTTGATGCTTTTATGTATTCCCTGAGTAAGCCCTCCTGCCAACTGAACATTCTGACTTCCACAATTTTCCTGCCCAAGTTTTCCATGGGACATCACCTCCTTGCAGGCTGTCCTAGGGATAAGCCTCTCTCCTGGGATTTCACTGGTCCAGGCTCCTGGTTCTGTGTGGTGAGAGGAGGCAGCAGCAGAACTGGAAAACCTCCAGATCAGTTTTGCCAACAGCTCAAGGTGTAATGGATTTTTTTTTTAATCGTTTCCTAAAATGCACTATCTTGCACTGGTTTGTTCTTCTACTCAACTGCGAGTTTCATGTTTTGAGACACTTTTGTGCAAATCTCATTTCAGATGGGTCATGATTCATTGGCTTATTCTTCAATTGTGATTTTTTTCCCCTTTCTCTTCTGGCTTCAGGGACTTCCAACAATCATCCAGTCCAACTGCTTGAGCAATCCAGGCCTTGCTGAAATTTAAAGTGCATTTTCCAAATGAGTCTTAAACACTGGTGGACATGAGGCATCTATCACAGAATCATGGAACCATTTAGGTTGGAAAAGAGCTTCAGGATTGTCAAGTCCAGCATTTGACCAGTCCCCACCTTGTCACACAGCCCAGAGCATGGAGTGCCACATCCAGTCATTCCTTGAACGTCTCCAGGGATGGGGACTCCATCACCTCCCTGAGCAGCCCCTTCCAGTGTCCAACATGAAGAAATTCTTCCTGACGTCCAACCTGAACCTGCCCAGTTTTCTCCTCAGGTTCCCTCCTCAGTCACCTTCTCTCCAAATTACACAAACCCAGACATTTCGTTCAGCAGCCCACCCCAGATCCTACAGATGGAGCAACAAATCCATCTTTTTAGACCTCAGCTGAGAGCCATGAAGAAATGTAGTCCTGGAAATGACTCGGTATCAAGTTTTTATCCAAGCACCTCTCAGTCTTGACCAAGGAATTGCTTGGAGGATGTCAATACTCAACCCAACCCCACAGATTTTTGGGCTGTGAAAGCAGAACATCCACTGTGCTACTTGTCAGCCACTGTCAGTTGACTTCCTCTTGTAATTCACTGCATGTTCCTAATAAAGAAAATGTTCTTGTCATGAATTAACAGCATTGGGCCCAATCCATGTCCAGGTGAACATCAGGAGTGTGAAAAATCCAAAGCATCTGGCATGCTTCAGGAGGTTACTGGACTGTCTCAGTTTTTCTCTTGGTTTTTATTATTTTTTTCATAAAAAAAAAATAATAAATAAGCAGAAAGAGGACACAGCATGTGCCTGCTCAGTCAGTTGAGGAGGTTTTGTGCTGACAGAGCTCAAAAAAGGAGATGGGTTTGCTCAAGCCAGAAATTTAAACTGGAGTTTAATCAGACAAAAAGCAAGTTTCAAACAGCTTTGGGCCTCACCTCAAAGAAGTTAGCAATTTGTCTCTCATGTAACCTCTTCAGATTTGGGGTGGGGATGATGGCTGTCCCCCACCCATGGCCTGTGGCAACATAAGGACATGGAACTGTTGGAAAAAGTCCAGAGGAGTCCACAAGGTTGATAATGGGACTGGATCACCTCCCCTATAGAGTTAGGCAGGGACAGCTGGGGCTGTCCAGCCTGGAGAAGAGAAGATTGTGTGGAAACTTCCCAGCATCTCCCAGTACCTGAAGGAGCCTCCAGGGAAGCCAAAAAAAGGACTTTTCTGCTGGAACTGGAGTGGTAGGACAAGGAGTAATGGGTTCAAATTGAAAGAGGGGAAACTTAGGTGGGATATTGGGAAGAAATTCTTCTTTGTGAGGATGGTCAGGCCCTGGCACAGGTTGCCCAGAGAAGCTGTGGCTGCCCCATCCCTGGAAGTGTCCAAGGCCAGCTTGGACAGGGCTTGGAGCATCCTGGGATAGTGGGAGGTGTCCCTACCCATGGTGAGGGGTGGAACCTGATGACCTTCAAGGTCTCTTCCCCCTCCAGCCATTCTCTGATTCCATGACTCAGTCATGAACATATTGATGGCAAAATCCCACTTCTCTTTCTGGGCCTAAACTTCTGCATTTCCTCTATTTCCTGGCTGTCTGATGCTCACAGCTTTTATGGGCAACGTTTTTCCCAAGAGTCCTGCCTTGGGAAGGGCTGCTTACATCTGGCAGCCTGAATCACATCCTCCAGCAAATCCAAGATGCCATGAAATACAAACTTCCTCAAAAGATTCTCAGACCAAGACACAACATCCCCAACATGGAAAGTTCATAAAGAGCAGAGTTCTGGGGGGTGGGAGAGTCCAGTGGCGAGGAATCAGCTTTTTCACCCTTCTTGAAGCATCTGCTGCTGCTCCCTGGAGGGAACAACACACTGGAGTAGATTGGAGTTCTCTGGAGCATCTGTTCTTCATCTGTAATATCACTCTCAGACACAGCAACCATTTTCATGTTTACATGCAATTATTTCATGAAGATTTCCTTCCGCCTGCACAGAAGTCAAAATTGCCACCTTTTCTCAAAGTTATTTCCTGTAGCCCAAAGTTGAAAGTTTGGTCTCTCAGTTTAGGGTTTGTCAAAATGATTTTTTCCTGAAGGTGTCAGAGGGAACGCATAAACAAACAAAAACAAAACAAAAAAACCCGTCCCAAAACCAATCAAACAACAAAATTAAACATGGAAAGTCCGTAGGAGATCTTTGCCAATTTTTGCTTCACTTAACTTCTGGAGAAGTTTCCTCAGGGTTGTAAGTCAGACAAAGAGGAAAGAAAACATTCCAGTTCCCAAACTATACCAAGGAATAAACAGCGAAGTGGTCCCTTGGAGACACAGGATTCCTAGAAACTTCCAGCACTTTCCAGCACTAGACTGAGCTTTCCAGAGCTCTGCTTCTCTCTCAAGCTGCCCAAGTGGTTCCCCACAGCTTTGCCCTAGGAAAAAGGATTTCAAATCTTTGGTTTTGCTGCTTCTGGGATTTGGCCTTTGTCTGTCCTAAATCCCACACAAAGCCTGTCCTAAATCCCACACAAAGCCTGTCCTACCTGCCCTCCTCTACCTAGTCCCTTGAAGATCTCTCATGTGCTCTGTGCTGAAGAGAAGGAAGAATTATTTCCATGTGCCCCATTCCTCGATTCATCCTCTGCTTTTTACACTCTCTTGCCTGGAAGGACCACACTGGAAAAGGAGCTCTGGGAATAACAGGTAAGCCAATAAAGCAAACAAATTATTGACTTGCTGGTATCAATTTTCCTTCCTTCCTCATCCCATCAGGTGGAAATGCTGTGAACATGAGCAATCATCATTATTTTTTGTTATGTCTAATTAGTTCTTTCCTTCCTTCCTCATCCTCCCTTGTTCAGAGCCAGGTGTGTCCCAAATCAGGTAAAACAATGCAAAGTCATCCCACAAATCCTACATCCACTGCATGGGAATATAATTTAAATTATTTTGGAACATGAATATATTACTGGGGCTGGGAGAGCCCAGATGGCTTTGAGAGGATTGCTGGTGATCTGCTAATTATAATGTAAATCTTAATTTTTGTTGCAGCACAAAAACCTTACACAGCTGGGCACACCTGAAAAGCATTGCCAGCTTTTGGTGAATGTGTGGTGCTTCTGTTTTCCCTCCACACAGGAGATTTATCCTTTTTTTCTGAGGATCTTTAGCCCTTCAGATGAAGTGATAAATGTTCATTCCATTTGCTTTACTGGTCTTTCATTCAATCACGGCCCGTTGACCCAAAGGACATTCTTTACTCACCTGCAACAGAGGCAGAGAAATGTCTGGGGGAGGAATGAAATGTTTCAAAGCTTGGTTTTAAAGTTGTCACTTCTGAGCATAACAAAGTTGCTGGTCATGGCAGAGTTTGGCCAGTTGAAAAGTTATTATGTGAGTTTGTGGGAGATTTTCCCATTCATTGCATTTATTGGTTTTTCTTGACCTGCTTCCAACAAGATAAACGAGTCTAAAGGGCTGTATTTTAAAAGGAAGGAATGAAATAAGTGGAAAAAGCAGCATAACCATCACTGGCCTGCAAGGAATCTCGAGGCTCCTTCAAATGATGGAAGGACAGGAATAACAGGCTCAGAAACAGAAACCAAAAGGACTCAGAAGAGCAGAAAGAAATAGAAGAAAGCACCCTTCTTTTTCTTCCCTTGGCTCGAATAAGCAATGAATCAATTAAAAATCTTCAAAAGGGCGACATTTTTGAAATGTTTTTGAAGTATTACTAGAAAGGTGCCATTTTCCAAGAAAATGGACTTCTTTTTCTTTTTGATTTATATGAAATATACTGAGCATGATGCAGCCAAAATGCACTTGGTGGAGGAGAAAGAGAAGGAAAGAGGTGACAAAGCTCATGTTTTCTGCCAGACAAGGGACAGCACACACAAGGTAAGCAGCAGTAAAAGGGGATGGATGTAGGACCAACAACTTCCACCAGTCCCTCTGAAAAACCTACCCTCACTGATATTGGGAAAATATTAAGATTATAGAATAATAATCGCAAAAAATATCATCGAATTCCAGAATGGATTGAATTGGAAGGGAACTTAAGGGTTGTTTATTTTCAACCCCCTGCCATGGACAGGGACATCTTCCACTATCCCAAATTGCTCCAAGCCCCATCCAACCTGGCCTTGGACACTTCCAAGGATGTGGCAGCCACAGATTCTCTGGGCACCTGCTGGGTTTTTTGGTGGTCCCAGCAAGAGTGGAAACCCAACCCCCTGGGCCCCTTTGGAGGGGGTTCCCCTGCTGAGTTCTTTTCCAAGGATGAAGAACGTGCAGAACTCTCTTTCTCTCGGTCTTCAGGTTTTTGTTTATTCTTATCTTAAGTTCAGCACCGTCTGCACACCAGACTCAGCATGTGAGAAGCGAGGCACAAAATGGACCCCAAACACCCAAACCAAGGCCTTTTAAAGCTGTTTAACCCAATTACTTTCTAACACCTACTTTGTTTCTACTTTTCTACCAATAACTTCTACTAATCCATACACGTAACTTCCACATTACTGCTCACTCTAACCAATAACTTTGTGCCACCAGTGCTACAGAAAATGGAGCTGAAGAGGGACAAGAAGGAAGAAGGGACAACACCCCAAATCCTCCATCTTGTCTCCTATTCACTCTCATATTAAAATCCTAAATTCTTCACCCTGTGATATACTACCACTACTACATACTACTACCTGTGTGCTCTAATCATCCCAAAGCTTTGGCAATTTTTCCCAGGGACGAAGGTTGAAAGCAGTGTTCTGCAGAGGGTCAGAGTTTCTTAAAAGAGGCAGAGAGACATTCTCTGTGCCCTGGATTCCAACACATTTTCAAAAATTTCTTGTCCATTACACAATCCTAGAGATGCCTCACTTTGGTTTTTGTGCTCTTTGAAGGGCTGTGCACATCATGCCTATCAGAGCATTATCCTCTGCTTATCAGTCACGCTCTCTAGTCCCTCATTACTCCAGTTCTGAGCTGCTATAATTAGACTTCATCTTTTTCAGACCTTTGTAGCAGTGTTGTAGTTCACAAATTGAGGAGTTTGTTCATGCCAAAATGTTTTCTTTCCTTATCAATTTCTTTCTTTTTTATTTTTAATTTGCCCAGTGAACCAAAATATCAACTATTTGCAGAGCTCTAATTTAGAGGAGAAATTAAGGAATACATTTGCAAGACTCTGCTGTTAACTATTTAATTTGCTTAACTAACACCGTGATGGATTCTCCATCCTCGCAACTACTAAATCAAGAACTTTTTAAATTTATGGTGGATTTTTCTTCTTTAGACATTAAGCTTTAGCATTAGTATTGGATTTGAAGCACAAATTAGGACTGAAAAATCCTATTTCAACAGGCAGAAGGTCAGGACAGGTAATCACAGCACTCCCTTCCAAGCAAATCACCTGAAATGCAGATTACACCATTTATGATGTTATATCTTGATCAAGTGCTCCAGCAGCATTTGTGTATGACCAGTAGACCCCCAAAACTCAACTCCAGCCCTCTCTGGGACCAATCTTAAGGGCAGGAGAGGCAGAAATCAGAATTTCCCCTGAGGAGCAACAAGAGACTCACATTGCCAAGGGTTGATCTCCACTGAGGGAGTTTCTCTGGAGGCCCTTTACTTTGGCTTTTAAATTTTTTGCCTAAATTGGGAGTCCTAATGAGCCCTAATGCAGCAGCAGTTCAGCTGCTACAGGTGGTTTTTCAGATCAGTCTCCCTTTTAATTCAAGGTATCAGGGCAGGCAGGGCTGCACAATTAAAAATTAGCCCACTTGTGCAACATTAACTTCTCTCAGAGGGTCTGGAGAGCTGTGGGGTTTTCAGAGCTGCCACAGGCTCCTCTGAGACAAGCTCAGAGTACGATTGTAGGTTTAGATTAGATATTAGGAAGAAATTCTTCCCTCTGAAGGTGGTGAGGCCCTGGCACAGGGTGCCCAGAGAAGCTGTGGCTGCCCCGTCCCTGGAAATGTCCAAGGCCAGGCTGGATGGGGCTTGGAGCACCCTGGGATAGTGGAAGGGGTCCTTGCCCATGGCAGGAGGTGGAAATAGATGGTCTTTAAGGTCTCTTCCAACCCAAAACATTCCATAATTCCATATTAAGTGCCTCTACTTAGGATGGCTCTCACAACTATCACACCCCTTTTAATTGTGGGATTTACAATTTGCATCTCAGCCCTCTCCAGTCTGCAGCATAAATGTGGCCACTAAGAAATTTAACTTTAAAAGAACTCACCCCTTGAAATTATCCTCTTTTTTATTTATATATTTTTAAAGGGAGTATGGGTCAAGAAGAAATTAAGATTGGATGAAAACAATATTTCTTTTTGTTAACTCTTTTCCTTTTCTTTGCCGAAAATAAGATGGAACAGGGAGACCCAGAAGGGAAGATGTTTTATTTCGTACAGTGTGGAGAGTGAGGAGGCTTTGGCCAAAGCTGGGGCCTCAGCCATTGCTATCATGTGTTTAATAAATGTCACTCTCACATCCCCAAAAGGCAGAGAGCATTGTCCTTTCATTTTAGCCCAAATATAGCTCAAATTTTTATCCTGACATCAGTCAAAGCTTGACCCAGATTTCATCGTAGGCCTCACAGCTTGTTCTGGAGTTTCCGTTTAGCAAGAGTTGAGTTTTAGGTCAGTGAAAAAACCCTTCCAATTTCATGGCTCCTCCTTCACTGTAGTTCCCCTTGCCTTTGAAATGCTGGAATTCACTCATTGCTTGAGGCAAGAAATGTGAACAAATGGACCACAGGCTAACTGAGTGTAATAAATCCTGTGTTCCTCAAAAAAAGATCGCATTTTTAGTCCCCTGTTGTTGCGCTGAGACCATTCTGTGCTCTTGAGACTGCCGAGCACATTGGAAAGCACAAGCCCGAGATGTTCACATACACCACAAAAATGTCACATTTGCTGAGGTAAAACCCACAATTTTCACCTGCAGGCCACAATGACTGACCTGCAATTCCGTATTGACTGACCATCAGTTCAACATTGAGAGTAAAATTAACAGAAGGGATTCCAGCAAATCACACAACAACAAAAACATGACATTGTTTTCCCCGTGATTGAGATCTTTCCTTTTGTTGTGTTTTCTGTCAAGGTGAGGGTGATTAAATGGCATCCTCTCCAGGGGGGGTGTTTTTAATTTCGTGCTGCCTCCACAGCAGCTCGGTAACAGCGAGTTCCACAAAGCCTTGGTGGGTTTGTCCTCATCAAACCTGCAGGAGCCCAGAGTCTGGAGTCTGCACTCACCTTCCTCATTATCAGGAGGATTTATGGAAAGATAGCGGCAGCGCCACAACTCATTAGGTAATTAGCTAATTAGTCCAATGGCAAATTCACCCTACAATGCTTCTGGAGAGAAAATCAGCTCAGACAACGTCTCTCACTAGAACCAAGGGAGTTTTAGTAAGGAACAGGTCTTGACATGGATTGTGACCACCCAAATCATTGTAAGGTCACTGCCACCATGAAAGTGAATACCCACCATGTTTGTGATTTCTTTTTGTCAGCACAGTAGTATGGTGCATTTTTGGTGGGTGGTGAGCATTTTTACCTTGTGAGGGCACTGAGAAAGGGACGGAGCAAAGGGAGCTGGCAGATCTGGGAAGGTCCCTCTGAGGAGTTGTTACCCTGAGGTTGTTTCCAGCATCTTGATGGGACAAGAGGAAGTGGCCCCAAGTTGCACCAGAGGAGCTTTGGATTGGATATTAGGAAAAAATTCCTCACTGAAAAGGTGGTTAAGCATTGGAATAGGCTGCCTAAGGAACAGTGGAATCACCATCCCTGGAAGTGTTCAAAACCCATGTGGATGTGTGTAGTGCTTTTGGTTTGTTAATTTTGAGATTTTATTAATTTTTGAGTTTTTTTTGGCTAATGTATTAATGAGTGTGGTGGGTTTAGTGCTGGATTTTAGTTTTAAGATTAAGATATTTAATTTTTTTTTTTTTAGTTTGGGATTTGGTTCTTTTTTGATTGATTTTGAAGACTTTTTTGTTGGTTTTTGTATGTTTAAATTTTGTCGGTTTATTATTTGAAGGAGGTTTGAAGTATTAAAAGAGTTAATATTTTGTTTGGGTTTTGTAAATAGTTATTTGATTTTTGTGGTGGGAATTGTGGTTGGGAGGGCTGGTTAGGATTTAATTAGTTAGGTTAGAATTTAGTAGTAATATGCCAGGGAGTGGTTTTTTCTCCCCTCTGCCCGATAGTTGTGGGTGAATTTTATCAGTGGTAGAATTTTGGTGTTGGTTTGGGGTTGGTTTTGGGGTTTTTTTGGGCCCCAGGCTGGGGGCAGGGTTGTAGTAAGTAATTAGATGTTAGTAGTAGAAGTCATGGTTTGGTTTAGTTTGGTTTGTGTTATTTTTTTTTGTTTGTTTGGTAGTTGATGGAGCGGTTGGTGGGTGCCCCAAGAAAAGGGTTGAGACAGAGGTTAGGTTGGTTTTGTTATTTGTTTTTAGGTTGGAAGGAAAAGAGTTAGTTTTTGGGGTTTTTTTTTGTCTTTAATGTGTGTTTCACAGAGACGTGTATAACATTTTAGTGGTTGGAAGTTTCGTAATGTTTTTTAATGTTTTTATGTAAAACTCGGACAACGTGGCACTTGGGGACACGGCTTACTGGTGGACTTGGCAGTGCTGGGTCAATGGTTGGACTCAATGATCCCATTGTCCAAAGGTTTTTTTTCCCAAGGTGTAATTATCAAAAAAATTTTACCAATTGCTTTGTGTCTCCCAAAAAAAAGGCCAGCACTTTTCTTTTAGCACAGCCAAAGAAAATCCAGGGTTGCTGAAGTTATCAAAGTGCCTCTCCTCAAGTACCTTGATCCATCATCACTCTCAGCAATGACTGTGGGTCACACTTCATGGTTTTTGTCATCTCTGCTAAAAACTTACCCAGGAAGTTCTTCATCCTCCAGATGCCTTGAATTTAGAGTCCTCGTAAAATGAAGTGATATTTTGAAACTTCAACAGAAGTGAGTGAAGTCCCAGCTATCCATGTTTGATATGGAACAGTAAGAGACAGGCCAGGTGGAAAGGACAGATCTTGTGTGTGGTATTCTCACAGTCTCAGTCAAAGAGAGAAAGATAAATTCATAGGATCATCCAGTGGGGAAGCTCAGAGAAAGAATTAAACCAATTATTATCTCAATCTCTGCACCTGGTATTTGTGAAGGATGTTTACAAGAAGGAGTTTTGTTCCCTGCTTGGCCAATGGTGCAAGAGGAGTTTCCTAAAGACCAAACAAGTCTTAGGTTCATTATCTTCTCTATAAGAAGTGTGATTTTCTTTTAATAAATGCCTTTTATGCCTTCTCAGTCATGGAGCCCTTCTCTCTGTCCCCTGCACCATCCGTAACACTTGTGTCCAGTGCCAGAGCTGTTCTGGTTCACTCCACCTTTTACTGGACAGTCAGCACAGGATTGGTGAGAGCAGAAGGCTCCTATATCCAGCTCTAGTGAGTATCTGTGGTCATGGAAAGTTTTATTGGACCTCAGGGATGACGGCACAAGAGTTCCGACCTCCTGCAGGAGCAAAGGAGCTCCTTAACCTGGTCCTTGATGCAGAGACAACCCAAATTCCTCAGCAGGACCATCCTGCCTTGCCCAAGTCTATCAGTTTCTGTTCAGCTCCAGCCAAATCTCACCCAAAATCCAATTCTGCCAGCAATGTTGTGCAAAAGCTGTTAGCATTTATTTTCAAATTCTGCTGCACCCATTAACAGCCCTTCCTCTCCCTTGTCACCAGGGGGAACTTCTGTGTTTGCTTTATCCAGTGGTTCCAAGAGAGAGAATTTTCACAATCAGATTTTCAAGAAAGTAGGGGGAAAATCCCTTGCTCACCCGCACCACCTTACTTTAAATTTCAGGCTGGCATTATTAGTATATTACTAATGACGAGTGCTTCAGAATCTGAGCTGCCAAAAATAGTGTGTTTATGCACTGAGAAGGAAAAGGATGAAGTTAATGAACCTGAAGTAAAGTTTTGATCCATCACAGTAATAACAGCAACATCATTCCTTACATTTGTCAAATGTCTCCATTACTGCAGCATCTCACAGTCATTAGTGCCTCAGCTCAACTGCCTTAGGAAAAATAACCTCAATTTTATCTGTTAATATTTAAGGGACAAGGAAGTTACAGGACTTGTCACAAATCCACCCAGGGCATTTGTGCTGTTGCTGGGAGCTAAATCCAGAAATCCCAACTCTCACAGTAGTAATTTAAGCATCTGACAGAGCTCTGTTCACTTCCAGTCATTAACATACCAAAAAAATTTTTCTTAAAAATCAAGATGCTGTTGCTATTGTTCTCTCCTAGACCTAACTTGGATATTAAGAAGGCCAGACTGGAAATGCTTGTCCTTGGAAAAGTGTTCATACTTTAGGATCCAAGAGATGCTGAGAGACAGGAATAAAGGTGTGCCTTGAATATTTCTCTATAACCCTTTAAAGGCCACAGCAGAGAAATCACTAATGCTGTTTTCACAGAACCAGAGAATGGTTGGAGTCAGAAAGAACCCCAAAAATTGTCTCATTCTGCTATCCCAGGCTGCTCCAAGCCCCTTCCAACCTGGCCTTGGACACTTCCAGGGATGGGGCAGCCACAGCTTCTCTGAAAAACCTTTGCCAGGGAAAACCACCCTCACAGGGAAGAATTTTTTTCCTGATATTCAAGCCAAACCTTCTTTATTTCAGTTTGAAGCCATTCCCCCTTGTCCTGTCACTCCACCCCTTGTCTCAAGTCCATCTCCAGCTTCCTTAGAGCCCCTGGAGGAATAAAAAGTGAAATAAATTTCTGAGTGATGACCGTGGCCTTTCATGCGCATCCAGACCACCTCTTGTTTTTCAGGTTGTACAACTGAGCAGGTTTTCAGGCAGCACATCAGGATTAATAATGTTCCTCTTTAAAGGCAGCCTTATTCCCTTTCCAGGTTCTACCTGGCAGGAGTTTCCATCTTCAATCAGATTCTTTTAATTGCTGTGTAAAGGGCAAGCCAGGATTTGATGGACAGAGTGAAGAACTATCCCTGTGGATAACCAAGGAGGACTTTTACCTGGAACTAAGCTCTCAAGTAAGAGATCTCTCTTCCCTCTCCTCCAAGATTTCCATTATGTTCCCTAGAAAAACCGAGGCCAGGAATGTGTTGGCAAATTACTTTGTGGAATTGGCCTTTCCTCTTTACAGAAAGGAAAGGAAATTCTGCCACAGTCTACAGCAAACAGCCCCGAAGTCCATCTGATGAGCAGGAGACTCCTTGTCTTTAGGGATGAGAGTGACCTTTTTCTGCCCAATTTCCAATGGCAAATTCCTGGCCATTTTTAGTTTCTCACTTAGAGAATGAGAATTATCACCTTTAGAACAAATCTGCAATGAAGCTTGAATTCATTCAGATGGATCGATAACAAGAAACAAAATATCGTCTTTTCATCAAGGCAGATAAATCATATTGCCCTTCACACTTCCAAACTGGTCAGAAAATACCAGTCCTACCTCCACTAACTCATTAGTGTCTGGAATAAAATAAAAATAATTGCCCAGATTTATGTTTTGGTGGTTTTCTTCTGAAATTTTAGTAATATCCTGGGAGAGTCATCAGTTACCTGTTGGTCAAGATGTTGACTGACACAGTTGCACTTGTCCAGCCTGGCCACCTCAGTCCTCCTGTGACACTTCCTTGCTGTTCTCTTCCCATTTTCCTTTGTCTTTTCCACTGGCCAGCTGCCACTGAATATCTTAGAGCTTCATTTTGCTGTGGAGAGGACTGAGTGTGAGCTGTGTTCTTGGAAACTTTTAAAAGCAGGTTTTTAAAAATACCCGTTTTGGAGAGTAGGGCAGATTCAATTTCAATTCCGTATTTTCTCCCACTTGGAAACGTTGGCATCAGCTGAAACTCCACTCATGAGGGCTAAACCCCTTCCTTATTCTCACTGCATTTTAATTCTCCCAAAATATATTTTAGTACTGCTCAAATATCACATCAAGGAAGACACTTCTCCCCTCTCTCCACCCTGACAGGGTAAACTTAAAGCAGCAAGACCAAAGTGACAGAGATCCATTTCCCCTTCAGCATAATTTGGAATACTAAATGAAAATGAGCCATGTTTGCAGTTTTTGGTGGCAGAATGAGGGAGAGCAGAATCTCTGCCGTGAAGGTTTTGAATCCAGCTGTTCACACGAGTGATTTCTTCCAAAGGGCTTGGCCTGAAGCAGGAGTACAAAACCACTTCCTATTTGGATACTCGAGCACAAGAGAGAGATCTGGACATGGAGATCATTAACTTCACTCACTGTGAGCAAGTTCTGCTGCTTTGCAGCAGCAAAAAAAAAAAAAAATACTCCAACCTGGTCACTCATCTCCCTTCCACAGAGAGGATCACTGAAGGAGGATCACTGAAAAGTTGGAATTTCGTGTTCTATTGGGGCCCCCAACACAAGGAATATGCTGGCCAGAGGAGGCCACTAAGTGGATCACAGGGCTGTCCTTTGATAACAGGCTCAGAGAGATGGGATCGCTCAGCCTGGGGAAGAGAAGGCTCCAGGGAGACTTCAGAGCTCCTTCCAGTGCCTAAAAGGGATTCACAGAAAGTATGGAGAAGGACTTTTCACAAGGATCTGTAGAGCTAGGACAAGGGGGAATGGATTTATGTGATAAATTTATATGGGATATTAGGAAAAAATGCTTCCCTGTGAGGATGCTGAGGCCCTGGCACAGGTTTCCCAGTGGCTGCCCCATCCCTGGAAGTGTCCAAGGTCAGGCAAGATGANCTACAGAAAATGAAGCTGAAGAGGGACAAGAAGGAAGAAGGGACAACACCCCAAATCCTCCATCTTGTCTCCTATTCACTCTCATATTAAAATCCTAAAACCCAAAATTCTTCACCCTGTGATAAACTACCACTATTATATACTACTACCTGTGTGCTCTAACTCATCCCAAAGTCTTGGCAATTTTTTCCCAGGGATGAAGGTTAAAAGCAGTGTTCTGCTGAGGGTCAGAGCCTCTTAAAACAGGCAGAGAGACATTCTCTGTGCCCTGGATTCCAACACCTCCCAACCCAAACCACTCCAGGATTCTCTGAGTCTATAAATATTCAAAGCAATGTTGTTTATGCAGCACTGGCTGCTCGGTCTCAGGTTGAATCCAACAGCAGAATCAGCAGTGCCAGGCACTGAGGAGGAATCTAAATGATGGCTTTTGTCTCCAGGACATTCCCAGTCCGTTTAGGGGAGGATCCCACTGGAGAGCCAGAAGGAACAAAAGAAAAAGTGGGCATTGTGGTGTGTGTTGGAGAGCCCAGTGGTCTGTTTTCAGGCTTCTGCCACAGTAAATATTCATTGTGCACTCACTAATTACTGTGTGCCTTCCCAATTCCCCTGCCTCCAACAGGACTGAATGAAATTGGAAAAGACGCAGGGAAAGGTGACGGGGATTATCAGGGAAGTGGAACAATCTCTTTGCAAAGAATGAGTAAATAAATTAAGCCTCATCATTCCAGAAAATGAGACAGTTGGGAAGTGACAGGGGTCTGCAGGGTCCTGAGTGGCCTCAGAAAGGGAGTGACTGTTCATTCTGCCTCTTCTTTTTAATGCAAAACAGGACAAACAGAACAAGAGGTACTGGGAGTTCTGACATGGAAATAGCAGGTGGCAGCCTCAAAATGAGCAAAATAATTCACACAGCAGAAAAAAAAAAAAGGACAGGATTTCTCAGTGTAGGACATAATAGTTGCTAAATATTTATGCATCTTCAAAAATTGATGAGACAAATTAATGGAAAAAAAAATCAATCAGACAAATACAGTGGCACCTTTTCCAGCTCCAGAGGTATCTGTAGGGTAGAGCAGCACCTCTCTGCCCTTTCCTCTCATTCTGCCACTCAGTAATTGGGAGAAGAGATGATGCCCACCTTTTCTTCATCCTTTTTCACTGTGTCCCCTCCCTCCATCCAAGAAAAGATGGCCACTCCTTATCCCCCCTTTTGTTGATGTATTTATAGAAACAGCACTTTTATGTGCCAAGTCACTGCCAGAAAAATGAAATTGGTGACTGTTGAGCACAAAAAAAGAAAGCCAAGGTGTCATTTTGTACCACTGTGAGCACAGGTAAATACAAAATGAGCCCAAATCAGGTTTGCTCCTGAAATTCTGACTAGAAACAGCTGGAAAAGATCTGTGGCCTCCATGGGGTCTCTCAGCCTCGCAATTCGTGAGGGATCAAACACATCAGGAAACAAAAGGGGAGAGAATCTTCCCAGACAGAAGTCCATGAGGTGCTTTATGCCTACAAAAATTTAAGGCTTTATAAAAAATAATAAATGTTTGTCTCCCCATCTCTCAGGGAAAAAAAAATACTGCATAAGTAAATGAAAGCCATAAAGAAGGAAAAGGGAGGATAAAAAGCAAGTATGCATTTATAAAATAGAGGCATAGCCCATAAACAGAAGTGAAGCAAAGCATAAAACCTTTTCAATAAAAACCTTGAACATCACAAGGCATCACCCTCCTCTAATTAGAAACACATCTTGTGTCTTTTCAACAGTAATGATCTAGGTGTTAAACTTTTAGATTTTATTTTGCTTCACAGTGGCAGGTTGTATAATGCTTTGAAAATGACCATATAAGTAAGGTTTATTATTATTTAAAACCCCAAAAGTGTGGATTGCAACATTTTAATTCCCTTTTTTCTTTTTTTTTAATTAAACTGAACCAAGGCTGACAGCCTTTAGGAATTAATATATTTGTAAGAATGCACTCCAAAGACCTGCAAGATCTACTACTACCCTCAAAAAATCCTAAATCACAACCCTTCCCTGCTAATGCATTTGGCTCCCCATTATCCCTGACTTATTAAAGAGCTGTTTGTGCCATTTGTAACCTCGCTGAGTGTATTATAGATGGTTTATTTAACAGCTAGAAGCCATTAATATCTGGTTGCAGTTTCTCTTAAGGAAGATGTTCACAAAGTGGAGCCCAGAATCTGAATGGCTGAATTAGGTAAAGATCTTTGGGTGCTGCTCAGTGTGCAGTGGTTGTAACCCCTCTATAACCTATTATTTTGGTAATTCTGACCTAAAAATCAAGAAAAGCTCTTGTGATAATTCAGTGACTCTTCCCCATCTTGAATGTCCAGCTGAGGTGGATGGGGAGAGTGTTACAGGATACAGCAGATGTGTGTCATGAGAGGAAGAGAGGGTGACATCTCATGGCTCTGCTGGTGTCTGGACAATATTTTTGGGTTGTTTTTCTAACCTTTAAAAGAACAAAACAGCTCCTGGAAATGCCTTGGTGCTTGGAGCAGTGGAAGGAATCCTGGAATCCTGATTCACACCAATGGATGTCCGGCTGTTCTACCTCTGGAAATGAAACCATCCCTCTGGGATGCTGGCAGGTGGTGGGTTGTGATGGTGGTCAGTGAATAGCACCAGGACTCTTCTAAGAGAATATTTTAGCAGAAAAGTTCCATTTGTTACCTTATGAAACACATAATCACAGCATAGCTTTGATTATATGCAGGTGCTTTATTAAAAGAGCTCTGGGAGCCAGGGGTGCAAACCCAAATCTGACTCCGACATGGGTTTGAAATGGACATGTTTTATACCCTTTTTGTTACATAACTATATGTTAATCATTAAACTTACATTGTTCTATTGTATTCATCGATTTCACCCAAGTGTGAATTCACGAGCCCCCCGAAACTTCATTTCCATGATTCATAGGTATGCAAAATAATTATGTTCAATTATCAGATAATCATTACACCTAACAATCCTAGTACAGACATGGTGTTCTTAGGCCTAGCTTATTATCTGGTACACCTAGACCCTTTCCATCCTATCCAAATATTATAAACATTTTAACCCTTTGCTGTTGCTATCACATTTGTCAGACTCCCAACTCCTTACAGGGCTCAGCTGATCCATTAAGGATTCTCTGCTGCAGCTGCTGACTCCAGGAACTCACTCTGAAAAGTTCCCAGCTTCCAAAGTCCCACATGTCAAAGTGGTGATGGCCACGCAGGATTGTTCTTATTTCTGCAAAATATCCTTGTGACACCACCCTCTGCTCTTCTTTAATCCAGAGAAATCCATCAAGTATTGCCCCTGTGGGCAATGGTAAAGGACCTCACCTGCAAAAAAATGGAATTTCTTTCCTGCTGCTTCCTGGTTATCCCTTGGTTTGTAGTTTGAAGATTGAGGAGTTATTTCCTTTCTAAAGAGTGAGATTTAATGAACCTCTCTTGGTTCCACCTCTGTATTATCATAGGATCAGAGGATGGTTTGGATTGTAAGGGACTTTAAAGATCCCCTAATTCCAACCTCCCCTGCCCTGGGCAGGGAATGAAAAGATGCTGAAGGCTCTTTGACCCTGCTGGAATACAATGTAAATTATCAGGAAAAAATGCATTGTGAATTACAGGAATGCAGTTAAACCCTCATCAGGTCCAAACACAAAATGCCCTTGATTCCTCTTGGGACCTCTGCACCCTGTTCCCCCTTCCAAGTGCCCGCTGTCAGATTTCTGCTGATTCTTTCAACCAGGCTTCCTTCCAAGAGAGGAAGCTGTGGCAAGAGCTTTCCTCAGTAATAACACCTGTAAGGAAAGGGATTTTTATTCTTTCTGTGTTGTTTAAACACAGGTTGCTCATAGTCACAAACCATCAAAATAAGCGGCGTGTGTTAGAGGCAGAAAAAAACCCCAAAAAACCAAAAAACAAAACCAAAAAAAACCCCAAAACAGCTCTTCACCCTCTTTGTCCAGGGTTTTTATGTTTTGGTTCTCTTGGGGGCCACAAAGTTCCCTTCTGCCACTGTGAGGAAAGAGAAAGAAAAGCCATAAATCAACAACGTTGTGGTCTCTGCCAGGTACAGAGCAAATGTGCAGAGAGGCAAAGAAAAGCAGATTCCTGCAGCACCCAGAGGGCTGAGTCTGAATTTCCCAGCATCTCCTGATGAAAGAGATTTCTCTGCTGAGTTGTTGCTTTTCCTGCTGCCCTCCTGACCCCCAGGCTGGGAATGTCACATGAAGGGACCACCCTCTCCTATCTCCAGTCCCCTGGGCCTCCAGGTCTTACAAATCCAGTTACTGAAAGTGATGATAAAATAACAGAATTGTTTAGGCTGGAAAAATCCTCAAAGATCACCGAGCCCAACCATTAACCCAGCAGTGACACATCCACCACTAAACCACGTCCCCAAGTGCCACATCCACACCTCTTCTCAATCCCTCCAGGGATGGTGACACAGCCACTTCCCTGGGCAGCCTCTCCCAGTGCTTGGCCACCCTTTTTTTCCTATTTTTTCCTAATATCCAATCTAAAGTTCCCCTGACACAACCTGAGGCCGTTGCCTCTCATCCTGCAGTGTTTTGCTTTCTGAGAATTCAAGATTTTAGTTCTGTTGAGATTCTCCTCCAGCACATCTCTCCTCTGGTAGCCAGGAATCATCTTTCCATTTGAAGTCAAAATTTATTTCTGGCCTAAATAAATATTTTTTTCTGCCTGTATTGACTTTCTAACGAAGTAGCTCTTCATCCAGTGCTCCTGGTGCTCCTCCCTGTGATCACTTTATTTTAGTGATCTAAGCCAGGTCTGATCTTTTTTATTTCTTCTTCAGAGCTGAGCTTTTCATTCCCTGTGAGACCTTCAATCACATTTCTCTTATCCTCATATTTTTTTATTTCCATGTTCTGGAATAATGAAATGCACACATTGCATTTATTTTATGTATTCCCCAGGAACAGAACTGTGTGCCACAACTCCAATAATTATTTCCACTGAGGAATTACTCCTAATACACCCTCACCCTCAATGGGCCCTGGTAATTTGGATCCTGAGTGCTTGAAACCATTGTTTCAATGCCTGCAAAAATACAACTGATAGGACTGGAAGAGGATCTTCCTGGAAATCACACTTAGAGGGAAGAAAGCAGCATTCAGAAACTGGCCTGCCTCTAGTTTGTAATGATCTAATCAAAGACAAAATGCTCCTTGGCTGCTCCATGTGGAAACAAAGATTAAAAATGGACAAAGGTTTGAGAAATCAAAGAGGGACCAGACCCACAGAGATGTTTTAATTTCTGCTGAAGTAAATGGGAGTGAAGCATCTAAATGATTTCATGGGTATAAATGACTAAATGGCTTTGGTCTGCACACTTTGAGAGGTTATTTTAAAAGACATTTGCTCCCATTTTTGAAAGCTCTTTTAAAGTTTATTAAAGCTGAAAACTGCCACAAGATCACAAAAATCACAGAATGGGTAAAGTCTGAAGGCAAGCAGGGCCATCCCAGAGCACATGGCACAGGATTGTGTCCAGACAATTCTGGAATATCTCCAGCGAGGAAGATAAAAAAAGAAATCAAAATTTAATATATCTGATGAGGGTGAGGGTAGGTGTTCAAAAATTTTGAGGAGGAAAAGTTACTTTAAAAAGGGCATCATTTGTTGTCAAAAATTACCAGCAGTGTGCGGAGCCTTTGAATCCCACTAAGAAATCACTAATTTTGAGATTCCTTAAAATATGGAGATGGGATTATTAAAAGTACTGCATTCCAATGAGGAAGTGCAGGAGATTTGATGACACTGGCTCAATCTTTTCCCTAGCTAATAATCAATAATCAAGGCCTCAATTTTCCGTGGTGAGGTGCTCTCTGCTCTCTCCCCATGGAACATCCCCAGACAGATCATTTCCTCCATGCTTTATTGTTTTCCACACTGACCAAAAAAACCCAGAATTAGGCTCCATCTGCAGCTTGTGAGGCTGCAAAAGGCAAACAATTCCCCCCAGACTGAAAGCAGTAATAGGTTGTTCTCCATGCAAATTGGGCAAAGCAAATGCTGGGAAATTGGCTAAAAACGAGATTCCGATGATCCCTGTTCCAAACTGTCATTTGAGACAAACAAATGTATTTACATGTGAGGAATTCTGCCAGGATACAGCTGGAGGAGTCTGAATAGCTGGGGTGTTGATTCAGGCTGAGATGCACCATGTGGGGCGGCTGGAGGATGGGGGATCAAAGAGAATTGGCTCCATAACTGTAGGGGATTGGGGAATATCCCTTGGGAAGCAGAAAGCTCCTGTGCTTGGAGATACCTTCAGGAATGGTTATCCTGGGACAGGCTAACAGAACTTCTGGTGAGACAACTTGTCTCTGATGGCAGAGCAAACACTTAAGGAAGTCACAGAGTTGTATTTCCCTCAATATTCCCTCTTGGAGACTGACTTGGGACTTTCTTTGCTGTTGAGAGACTTTGGGGGAATGGCTTTAAGTTGAAAAAAGGATAAATTTAGATTGGATATGTGTATCAGAAGAAACATGTGTCACCTTCTGACCTGGAGAACCATCAGGGGAAAGACTGGTAGAGACAGAAACTAAATGAGCTGCGTGGAATTATGGGATGATTTTGGTTGGAAGGGATCTTAAAGATCATCTTGTTCCAACCTCTGCCATGGGCAGGGACACCTCCCACTATCCCAGGGTGCTCCAAGCCCTGTCCCGCCTGGCTTGGACCCTTCCAGGGATGGGGTAGCCACAGCTCCTCTGGGCAACCTGTGCCAGGGCCTCACCATCCTCACAGGGAAGAATTTGTTCCTGATATCCAATCATAATCATAATTGATAACCTAAATAATTTGTAATCCAACACTCACTCTCCATTGCAATTCAAACCCTCCTAGTTTCTCCTAATGAAGGCAGGCCCCAAAAAGAGAGATAATTGGGGGAGCAAAGCCCAGTGATGAGCAACTGAGCATCAGATGGGAACAAAGTCCCCTCAGGAATGCACATCCTGGCCCTCTCCAGGGACATGGTGCTGTAAACACAGCAGGACATTTATCAAGCCATGGCTAAAGCAGGCTGACCTCAATCTCAACTGGATCTAGGCTGGCAAACCCTCTGGCAGCTCCTGGGAAACAGCAGTGGGATAACTGGGGAACGTGCATGGAATGTGCTGCTGTGTCAGCAGCGGGCAGCTGTGCTCCATAAATCCATAAATCCACATGGCAGGAGGAGGAGCCAGCTCAGGTTTAGAACACCTGGCTGTGGGCAGGGACTGGGCAAGTGGCAGTGACAGGTATGGAGTGCTGCAGGGAGGGTGGGGCAGAGCATGGAACACAAAAGGTGCCTTTTCCAAAGGTCTCCCACCTTCTTGTTCTCATTCCGCTATGGAACAGCCTGGAAGGGTTGTTGCAGCAGAATGAAAGCTTTTGATTAAACACAGAAGCATGGAGCCAGGGAATCACAGAGTTCTTAAGGTCAGAAAAGAGCTCGAAGTTCATCAAGTCCAGCTGTGAGCCCAGCACTGCATTCACCACTGAACCTTGTCCTCGAGTGCCACATCCCCATCCCAGGGTTGGTGACTCCCCCTCCTCCCTGGGCAGCCTGACAACCCTTCCCATTAAGAAATTTTTCCTAATATCCAGTCTAACCCTCACCTGTTGTAGCTTGAGGCCAAGCTACAA
>VWZP01005340.1:1172018-1194126 GCA_013396995.1 Dicaeum eximium | reverse complement strand
AAAAAAAAAAAAAAAAAAAAAAAAAAAAAATCACAGAATTAGGGTTGGAAAAAACCTCTGGAGATCATCCAGACCAATCGCACTGCCAAAGGCAGGGTCACCTGGTGCAGGTGACACAGGAACACATCCAGGTGGGTTTGGAATGTCTCCAGAGAGGGAGAATCCACGCCCTGGGCAGCTGTTCCAGTGCTCTGCCACCCTGCACGGAAAGAAGTTCTTCCTCATGTTGAGGTGGGAGTTGTCATGTTTTAGTTTATTGCACCTTGTCCTGCCTCAGGGTTCTGCTGACAAGAGTTTGGCACCATCCTCTTTGCTTGCAAGAAGAGNATGTAATATATCTATTATATATATAATAGATATCTATTCCTTTTTCTACCAGGAACCAGGGTCCAAATATTAGAACTCTGCATGATCTTCATCCAACAGACAAAGTACTCTGGGTTTACATGGCACAATCAGGGCTAAAGTATCCAAGGAGACTTTGTTGGTGGAGAAGTACAAAGGCAGGAGATTCCTTTTAGGCTTGAAAAATAGAAAGTGTTTTGAATAAAGAGCGAGGAATAAAGAATCCACTTTCTTAATCCCTGTGGTGAAGAATATCTCAGCAAGCAGCTCATGGAGATGCCCTGGACAGAAGCATGGAGATGGCAAGAACTGCAGCCTTATATAGGAAACAATTTGATTTTCTGCCCTGCTAAGAGAGAGCATTTTTAATTCTCATTCTTCCCATACCTGTCTGTCATTTTACCCTTTTCAACCCATTCTCCCAGCGCTGGCTCCTGACAGCTCTGACCTTTTGTAGCAACTGGAGCACACGAGGGTGGGCCTGACAATGGGAAAAGATAGAACCAGAGTTAGATTTAAGTGTCAGGATTGATCCTTAATACACAGCCATGTTTTGGTTGTTTAATCATCGTATCTAATAACATAAAATAAAAAAGATAACGTGGACTAAATGAATAGTTGAACAAGCAGTTAAATAAAATGAAGTGTGTTCATGCACATGTGTGAGTTTGTACGAAGTTTCAAGAAATAAATAACAAACATTCATAGAAATAAATATTTAGGGAAAATAATGCAGACCCTGGCAGTGCAAATCAGAAATGTGTCAGAAAAACACCTCCACTGACCCCTACTCCAGACCAGCTCCAGAGTTTTGAGCCTGCTCAAGTGATACAAGGATTATAACAGATTTCTGGTCTTAACTTTCAGAAATGGTATTTGCAGTTTTTATTCCTCTTTCTCCCCCTATAATTCTGACATCTCTGCTCCTCAATAAAGCTCCATAACTCAGGCTATAACAGTATTTGCACTTTCACCTGTCCATCCAACCTGTAAAAAAAAAAAAGAAACAGCCCATAATTGTGTTTCATATCATCACACCTGATGTAAGTAATCAAATAAATGGGCCACTCGCATTGACCTCCCTCTTTGTCCCCATTTAGCTGTGAATAATACCTGTGGATCCCTTGGGATTTTGTCCTTTAAAGACACAAGGAGTAATAAAAACTTTATGCCCAGGGAGAATGTTCTGCCTCAGCCTTTTGGCTGTTGGAAGTTCTCCAGTGTAAGAAGAAGAAGCGTCTCGGTTTTTGAGGTTCCTAAAAAGATGACATCTCTGTGATAACAGATCCACCTCAGCACCACGAGGAGGTGAGGGACAGCAGCATTATCCATATGGAAAGAGCTATAATTAGGGCAGACTCAAAGATCTGGGAGCAGTTCCTTGCTAAGGCTGAATATTAAACTCTCACAGAAGCTTCACAGAAGCAGCAGGGGTTTTACAGAGAAGATGCAAATTAAAGCTGCGAGTCTACTCCAAAATCCAGACCTGTCTATCATCCAACCCTCAATCCTTTAAAGAGTGTCTATGAGGAATTAGGATGGTGAAATTGGAGCTATTGGAGATACAGAACAGGATCCTTTTCAGGAGTCAAAGTCTCGTTCGTGCAGCAGGAACTTTAAGATCAATAAATGTTTTCCAGTCTGTTCCACCTGCAGTTATTGCTGGTATAGCCTCACCTACAACCTGGCTCAAATGTCTGTGGTCATGGCTTGCAGCTGACTTAGGCCAGGTTTAAATTCAGGCTGCATCATGGACAAATAATTTGGTATTTCTCATTACTGGTGTCAAGAAGTTCATGGAACGTAGGAATTCCCCATTTAAAGCTGTTGACTACAGCAAGGCAGGAAGCTCAAATGACATTCCTGAAGATCTCAGACATTTCCTTGACCTAGGAACTCTCTAAAACATATCTTATAACCAAATTTATCTTATAATAAATAAGGGAAATCACAAAGATACCCAAGGGAATCATGAAGGTGTCGGGCAAACTTCTCTGGCTGCAGCCTGAGGCCTTCTGGAAATCCTGATGGAAACATTTGTGAAGAAATGTGGCTGTGGAGAACCACTTGTTTTCCAGGCAAACAGACACTAGGAAAAACATTGGCATGAAGCTGTTTGCTGTGCCTGGTGAAGGTGACAAATCTGAAAAGAGGCCAAAGAATAACAGGAATTGTGTCACTCGTGCCGAGAAAACGAGTCCAGCCCAAACTCTCGGTGGGTTTAAATCACAACATTCCCAAGCAGAGCCCAGGATTAATTGTTCCCTTGCAGATCTTCAGTAAAGCAACCACACCATCCCTCCACCACCTCATTTTAAAGATCTTTTCTCCTCTACACTGGAGGGTCAGAAGTTGAGGGAAATTGAATTGCCGGAACATTTTTTCATTTATTTTATGGGAGAAGCTGCAGCACTGAAGCTCCAGATGGAGCTGCTGGAGGCCATGGCTGAGTCACATCTCACAGGGCTGGAGCCTCCTCTTCTCGCTTTTCCCTGTAGAAAAGGTGGGGGGGGGGATCCAATCCAAGTTGGATGGAGACCTGAGCAAGGTGGTGCTGGAAATAGGAAATGTTCTTTAAGGCCCTTTCCAACCCAACCCAATCCATTGCAGGATCCTATGGAATGAAGGAGGGGTGAGGAGAGCTCCTGTCCTGGATATTGCAGTTATAAATCAAACCGGTCCTTGAAACTGCACCTAAAATTTCGATTATAAACATCAAAACCAATGCTACAGGCCCAAAAACTGGAGCTCTTTAAATGAGGAGTTGCTGGGCTCATTAAACTCCTTGTTGAAGCCCAGATTTGTGCACAGCTGAGCAGATCCAGGAACAGAGGATTCAAGACCACAAATCACAGAATCATGGAATGGTTTGGGTTGGAAGGGACCTTAATGATCATCTCATCCCTCCCCTCTGCCATGGGCAGGGACACCTCCCATGAGCCCAGGCTGCTCCAAGCCCTGTCCAACCTGGCCTTGGACACTTCCAGGGATGGGGCAGCCACAGCTTCTCTGGGCAACCTGTGCCAGGGCCTCAGCACCCTCACAGGCAAGAATTTCTCCCTAATATCCAACCTAAATCAGGTCTTCATCTTGAAACCATTCCCCCTTGTCCTGCCCTTCCATCCCTTGTCCAAAGTCTCTCTTGGAGCTCCTCTAGGCACTGGAAGGGCCTCTAAGGTCTTAATGGAGCTTTTTTCTGAGAGAAAAATTAACTATGTAAGACTATGTAAGATGCTTCCTCACATTTTGAAGATTTTTGGAAGCAGACAGAAATATCTGTGGATGCACATCATCCTCTGCTAGGATGCATAGGGAGAAAATCCTTTAGGGACAGGGGCTCACTGAAGCAGGCTGTGAACTGAGTATGTGTGAGGTGTGAACTGTGAGACCTGGAGTAGCTACATCCCAAGAATCCCAGTGTTGTGTTGTGCTGCAGAGCTGGAGGGATAACGGGAATTATCCTTGCCTTTGTAATGGGATTTAATACATTAAGAAATCTCTCCTGTCTTAAGTTCTGGGTGAAAGCTAAAAGGACACCAAAGACTGTGTGAGAATGGTGGTGGGGGACAGATGCAGCTCGTAGGGGTGACCTTAATTTAGAGGCCAATCAAACCCAAAATTTCTTCTGCTTTTTAAGCTGCTCATTCCAATGCTCCAGGAAAAAACACCACTGAAAGCTCTCTCCTCTCACCTTGTTTCAGCAGCCAGCAAAATAATGTGGGGACATGGGGACAGCCACCCATAAATAGCAGGAATTAGAGCCAAGAATGGTGGCAGCAATGCCACTGCCTCCAATTCATCATTCCCAGAAGATTATTCCAACAGCTCCTTGCATGACCCGGCTTCTCTTTGTGCAAATGACTCAGCCCAAGAGGACGTTTTAAATGACATTTATTATTTACATTTTTATAATGTCTTTGGAGATTACTTCCCTTTCCCCCATGCCCCCAAATCTTTCTTTTCATTGCCAGCTTTCTCATTGTGCTGTAGCATCGTGACTGTGAGAGGCAGAGCTGAGGAATAAAGAGTGTTTTGACCACTGCAGGAGGAAAATAAATGCAATGCAACAGCTCATCTGTTGAAATTTTAGCCGTAACTGAGTGCACTAAAGTCTGCTCACTGTTTGTCAGGGAAGCAGTTTGTATCTCCATGTAGAATTTCCTCCCAAAGGGCTTTGTAGTAAAGATGATTTAGCAGGCAGAGATCTTCCCTTGTTCAGTCACGATGAAATCACATTTTGCTGTGTTTTCATGGGAATGTAAGACCAGGCGTGCAGCCACAGTTTGGCTTTTTGTTGGGGTTTTTGGTTGGTTTTTTGTTGTTGTTTTTTTTGGTTTTTTTTTGTTTTTTTTTTTTCCTGCAGCTCACAATTCCTGTTGCTTTCCCACAGTTTTTGCATTCATTTTAGCCCAAAGGTGGCTGCTGTGAGGGGTAAGAGCACATGGATGAGGAGGAACAAAATTATTTAAGAATAATTCTCAATTACAACTGATCTTAAAATGTTTATTTTCATGCTGTGAAGCACATTAATAGCCTGCCTCCAAATCTTCCTGTCCTTTCCAGGGATTTCTATGCATTTCAATGCTCTAGAGTGAGAAAAAACAAACTCCTCTTTGCTTGGAAATTGGAGAAGCCACTTCAAGCAAACTTGAAGTCTTTGCTTGACCCAAAGAAGGGATTTTGGCCAAGGAAAACATTCCCTTGGGAGACGAAAAGGAGCTTTCTTCCTTTCTTTTCTTATTTACAGTCACATTTTGCTGCCCTTTGCTCCTACAGAGCTCACCTGGCCATCCAAGGAGATGTTCAGGCTCTGACATCTTCCTTAGGAATCTTCCTTAACGCTCCTGAAGAGCAGCTGAGATAACTCATATGAGCAGATGTGATCTCACTGTCACTGATGGATGAGGTAACTCCACACATCCCATATTTTAGTTAGAAGTCCCCATGAAATTACTTGTCTGAGTATGCTCCTCATCCATAAAGTGGGAAATGTTATTTATAAAATGTATAAAATAGTCAATTTTCCCTGTATTGGTGTCTGAGCTGATCAATTGATCCACCATCAGAATCATGGGATGGTTTGGGTTGGAAGGGACCTTAAGGATCATCCAGTTCCATCCCCTGCCATGGGCAGGGACACCTTCCACTATCCCAGGTTGCTCCAAGCCCTGTCCCACCTGGTCCTGAACGCTTCCAGGGATGGGGCAGCCACATTCACTCTCATTTTCAGCAATGCTGTGTGTGTCTGGGTGTGGTGTTAAAGGACAATTTAATGTAAATCTGCAGCACCTCCTAGCCAAAGGTAAAAAGAGGTAAAAAGGTCTCCTACTTTGTTCTTTTTGCCCTTCTCTCATGGAAGATATTCAGGGACAGGTTGCTACATTAGGACAATAAAGGAGAAAAATTTTCATTTCCAGCTGCAAAAGAAAGGGGAAAAGAAGGAGGTGAATGATTTATGACAGATGGATTTGGCATTTCATCCCAAACCATTCCAGAGCTGAGGACAGGCTGCAGATGCCTTGGGTTTGCAGGTGGTGGATTGCCACTCACAGAGCAGGGCAGGAACCTGGGGATGAAAATTCTGTGCTGTGACAAAGAACTGACAATGAACTTTTCCCCTTTGCCGAGGAATTAATGGACCTTGCAGCGTGCAAGGTTCTCCAAATTCAGCCTTCTGCTGTTCTGGGCACGTTCAACATCTTCCCCTAAGGAATTGTTCACTCCTGGAGGGAACAAATCCTGCCTGGAGAGACCTGAAGGGTGAGAGGTGACTCTTTGGTGTTGAGATGGGTTTTAAGGCAAGTGACAAGGGACTGTCTCAGCAGGGACACAGCTGGGAGGCAGCCTGAGCACGTGGCTGCTGCCCCACAGCAGGAAAAATTGTCTGTGCCTTCTCTGGTGCTTTCTTGAAAAGAATTATTTTGTTGCTGTTTGGAAGGAAACCAAAAAACCGCCAGATCCAAAGGAAATGTTTCAAGTCACTCAGCGTTTTGAATTGGGGAAATGTTTCAATGGAGCTTTTTTCCTCTTTGTAAAACGAAGAAAATTTAGAAATGAGAGTCTGCTTCAAATGCTAAATGTCTGTGTTTCATAAATGAGAAAATTATTATCCTGCCTTTTCAGTTCCCTCCACTATTCCCCTGCACTGAAACCTCAAACGCCCTTCAGGCTTTTTGTTCATTCACAGACCCCAGGAAATTGTCACCAGGTTAAGAAGGAAACTTATCAAGAAAATACTTATCAAGAGGAAAAAACTTATCAAGAGGATATTTGAAAACTCAGAATCAGTAGCTCAGAATCTGCTTTCACCCATGGGCTGTTCTCACTCACCAACATCACTGGGGCATCACCAACCCAACTGTAGCAGTTTTGGTTTGTTAATTTGCGATTTTGCTAATTCTGAGATTTTTCTGGGGTGTTGTATTAATTAGTGTGGTGGGTTTAGTGTTAGGTAATTATTAGTGTGTTTACTTTTCATTGTGAGGTAGGGTTAGGAGAAAGGTAAAGCAGGTTCAAAAGTTTGAAAGGGTATAAAGAAAAAATTATTAACAGTAACTAAAAGAAAGAGTAATAAGAATCAGAATAAAATCTTTAGAACACTTCTCTTCCTTCTACAGCTTTTTCTGCTTACTGATAATGTAAAGAAAAAAAATTTAAATTTCTACTCAGTTTACTACTTCTAAAACAGTCTTTCTTTAGTTTATTTAAGGAGAGAAATCTTTCTTGTTAATGTTATGGAGACTTCTCTACAATAAAAAAAGGGTGTTTTTTTTTTCATTTTCTATAAGCTTTTCTTATAGCCGTGTTAATGGGTTATGTTAATTTATAGGGTATTGTTTCAAAGATGAGCTGTTTAAAGGTAAAAGTTCTTATTACCTATTTCTAAAATCATCTTTATTTTTGGGAATAGAGATTTTCTTCTCTCTTTGGGCGTACAGGGTCTTCTAGATAGATGGTAGATGCCTCCCGTGCAAAACCACCACATAAAATACGAGGATATCTGAAAACTCAGAATCCATTCTCAGCTACCCTGGACTGTTCTCATTCACCAGTATCACTGGGGCATCACCAACCCCGACACAGGAGACTTAGTAAAAATTATTTGGAAGCTGCCCAGGCTGGCATGGGATGGAAACAGAGATTCTCAGGGGATTAGTGCTGACTCCTGCAAAGTGCCACCGTGGTGTGAAGGCGCTGATAGAAAGGCAATAACAGCACTTGGAAAATGATAAGTGGCACATTAAACTCTGCTCCAGTTGCTCAGCTCCCAGCGATAACAAGCGTTCAGCAACAAATATTAGTTATAAAGATGCAGCACAACGTGTGCCAGGAAATTACTGGCAGGGGGAAAAAATAAAAAATCAATCACCTCAAAGGATGTGGATGCGGCGCTAAGCCGAGCTCGAAAAGTCAGAACTTCTGGGTTTGTGCCTGAAATACCCTGGCAGAAGATAAAGGTCTTATCACTTTGCTAAAATGAAAGGTGCAGCTTTTTAAGAGCAGATTTCTGAACCTGTGGAAGAAATGCCAGCGTTCATTTTTGAATGAAGGATTTCAGTGTTCCCTCTTCTGAAAACTCAAGGAAGATGGAGATACTGTGTGGTGAAGGAGACGGAATAATTCCCTGATTTGTGAATTCAGAGTCTTGCCCTGTTGGTGATGTTTGTAGAGATTCTACTTAATGCAAGATGAATAAAACAATAAAAATGTCCAGCTCTCCTGGACTCTGCTGAATGGCTTAATAACCTCCATATAAGTGAATTTATAATTTGCTTTTGCTTTTCAAAATGCCAAACACAAAGTGAGCGGGAGGAAGGCTCGGAGGGGCAGTTAGCAAGGGGATTGGGTTACTGGGGAAGGTGATTGAAGAATCCCATTGTGCTTGAGTTTTCCTGACATTTCCTTTGCAGGGAAGGCAGGCTGAGATCAGCACTTCCCCTCTTCTTGAAGTGTCTTATCTTGGCAGCCATGTGTTCCCGGGCTGTGTTAATGAGTGTGATGTATAATACATTTCACACCCAGCCTGGTTTAACAAGGCTGGGGTGAAAAACCTGCCATTCCGATGGGGTGGGAATCTTAACGGAGCAGAATTTTCTGCAAATGCTACAGAGCTGTAAATAATGGAGCAAGGATAAGAATAGACAAGTCAGGTCAATACCTGAGATGCATCTTAATTGCTCGGCTCAGGACAAAAATGTAGCAGCACATGTTGCTCGTGGTGAACTCAGCTGGGCAGATTTTCATGGGTTTGGCTTAATTTGCAAGCCTGCAGTTGTTCTCAATCCTAAAATCACTGAATAATGGAATGGTTTGGGTTGGATGATCTCATTCCAGCCTCCTGCCATGGGCAGGGACACCTTCCTCAAGACCAGGTTGCTCCAAGCCTCGTCCAAACTGGCCTTGGACACTTCCAGGGGTGGGAATACATTTGTAATGTCTTGCACCTGCGATCTTACAGATTCCTTACACAGGACCAAATTAATTTTTAGCTTAACGAGGCAGAAGATTTGATAAAAACAGGAAAAAAACTCCTCTGAGCTTCTCCTAAGGTGTATGAACTTTCTTCCAACACTTGCCAGGAATCACTATTTCCTGCATGAAAAAAGTTTTTGATTAAAAGAACAAAAACAACAACAACAACAAAAAAAACCAAAACCAAAACCAAAACAAAAACACCCCCCCAAAAAAAACCCCAACCCCCCCCCAAAAAAAACAAACAAAAAACCCCAACAGGTAATAAAATCAGTTTTTGCAACATGAAAGCCAGCAGAGTTTGTTGCATTTTATGCTGTTCCTCCTCGCTCTATACAACATATTTTGAACAACTTTTTTCATTAAATTACACACACATTAAACTTTTTTTAGTATTTAGGGGAGCTCTTTCTTGCAGAGCTCTTTGCTGGTGAGCACTTGTTAAAAGAATCTTCTCTGTTGTGTAACCCAGAATAAAATGCTGGAGAGCAAGTTGGTAAATCTTAATGCATCCAGAAAAAAAAAAAAAAACAACAAAAAAAAAACCCCAAAAACCAGGGCCCTGGTAGGACAAAGGGATTTAAAAAAACCCACAAACAAAGAAAAAAGAATGAAAGGGAGAAAAAGACTAAATGATTCTGTCAGATTGATTTTTTATTAAGAACCCCTACACCGGAATTCAGAAAATGAGGATATTTTTTCCTGAATCTTGATGTACTACTGCAATTTCTTCGGGGGTGATGGGCAGCTGGGAAAAGGGGATCAGGAAGGGAGTGCTAAGTTCCAGGGAAGCCACAGGAGCATTTTGCTAAGGTGACAATTGGCAGGGAACAGGAGGAGCTGATGTTTGATCACCATCTGTATTGGAACTGAAGCGTTCCTCAGCGTCTCTTCATTGAGAAGATTCACTCCAGTGCCACATGGGGCTCGACAGGATTTAAAGCACAGCTTAGGAAGAAATCCTGTCCTGGTGCACTGGGGTGGGACCTGCAGGGTGAACAAACAACTTGTTCCTTTTGCCTGATCTAACATTAACCTGCAGTGCTGAAAGGACACATCTTCACTCCTTGAAATAAGGATCAACAGCTGACAGAAGAAATTTCTGCTGATTTATTCCAGAACGTGGTATAACATGCAATTTTGCGTGGATAGAGCCCAGTGTTCGTGACCTGAAAGATGAGATTCCCAGTTAGATTTCCACAAGTATCATGGGAAAGACATGGAGCAACACATCTGCTCCAGAAACATTGAACCTTAGGATCACTTGGGTTGGAAAAAAGCTCCAGGATCATCAAACCATCATCACAGCAGAAAGCAAGGCACAAAATGGAGCCCAGACACACAGACTCAAGGTCTTTTAAAGCTATTTCATCCAATTAACTCCTAAAACATGCTTTGTTTCTACTTTTCTACCAATAACTCTTATTTGTCTATTCATGTAACACCTACACTGGGGCTTTCTCTAACCAATAACTTTGTTCCACCAACACTGCAGAAAATGGAGCAGAAGAAGGACAAGGAGATAAAACAATGCCCAAAATCCTCCATCTTGGCTCCTATCCACTCTCATACTAAAATCCTAAAACCCTGAATTTCTCACCCTGTGATAAGCTACATTACTACACACCATTATCTAATTCACACTCATCCCAAAGCCTTGGTAACTTTCTCCAGAGACACAAGTTAAAAGCAGCGTTCCTCTGAGAGTCAGGGCTCCTCGAGACAGGCAGAGAAATATTCTCTGTGCCCTGGACTCCAACAGATTTCCACAAGTATCATGGGAAAGACATGGAGCAACACATCTGCTACAGAAACATTGAACCTTAGGATCGCTTGGGTTGGAAAAGAGCTCCAGGATCATCAAGTCCAACCTTTGTTTGAATATCCCCATACCCACTAACCCATATCACAAAGTGCCACATCTACTTGTTTTGCCAACACTTCCAGGGATGGTGACTCCAACACTTCCCTGGAGCTCCTCCCGGGCCAGCCTGGAATGACGCATCCAAAAATCCAGAGCTTGGATCTACCAAAGAGGAAACCAAACCAAGCACAGGTCACACTCTTCACTACAGAAATACCAGAACCTCATCAGTGGATTGCTCCCTGGCATCAGATTTAACTGGGAAAATACAGTCCTGTCTGATCCCTCTGGAAGTGTCAGAGCCAGCTGAAATGCCCTTGTTTTGCTGGAAAACATGACTAGAAAATATGTGTTTCATAGAATTATGGAATGTTTTGGGTTGGAAGGAACCTTCAAGATTGTTTGAGGGCCCTGAGCAACCTGGTTTAGTGGGAGGTGTCTCTTGGGAGGAGTTTGGAATGTGATGCTCTTTAAGGTCCCTCCCAACCCAAACCATTCTTTGATTCTTCAGTGATTTGCAGTCTCCTGAACCAACCTGATCAATGCCCAGCTAATGAAAAACACAAAGAGAGCTGATCACAGGCAAATTAGAAAGCAGGATTGGACTAATTTAACCCAAATTTATGGAATTGCAGTTTGTCTGGTGTTGGAGTCTAGAGCACAGAGGGTGTCTCTATGCCTGCTTTAAGAAATTCTGACCCTCAGCAGAACACTGCATTTAACCTTTGTCCTTGGGAAAAAATTGCCAAAACTTTAAGATGAGTTAGAGCACACAGGTAGTAGTATATAGTAGAAATAGTAATGTATCACAAAATGTAAAATTTGAATTTTAGAATTTTAATATAAAAGTGAATAAGACACAAAACACAAAATAGTAGAATTTGAGTGTTACCCCTTCTTCCTTCTTGTCTCTTTTCAGCTCCATTTTCTGTAACACTTGTAATAAAATATTGTTAGTTAAAGGAAGTGGTAATGTAAAAGTTACATAGGTAAATAAATAAAAATTATTAGTAAAAAAAACCAACAAAGTATATGTTAAAATATAATTGAGTAAAATAACTTTAAAAAAACCTTAGTTTAAAAACATTTTGTCCACTTTAATCCACTTTAATCCACTTTGTACCTTACCTCCAGCATGCTAAGTCTAGTATATGGAAACAGCATACTAAACTTAAGATAAAATAAAAATAAACAAAACATTAAAAAAAAAATCCTAGCTAGTTCTTCACCCCGTTAAAAAAACAAAACTCACCAGTAAAAACCACTTCCAAAAACCCAAGAAATTAAGTTCCCACACTTTTATCAATACCAAAAGAAAAAGAAAAACCAACAGTCTCCCTACAACCTGCTCAGCCCTTGTTGAGTGCATAAAGAGAAAAGGGAGCATGTGATAAATGATTTAAATTATTTATTTGGGGTGTCTGTGTTAAGATGCTCCAAATTCCATTGCTGAGGTTTTCTGGCTCTCTGTGGACTACCACAGGAGTTTGCAGTCACCAGCTGAGATGTCTGTGTCCAATCCCATGAAATGTTCTGCTTCAAATCTCGAGTCTGAGATTACAGAACCACCACAAAACTGAAAGTTTACCGTAAGTCCTGCTCAACCAACCTCTGTGCCAGCCCAGAATCCTGTCCCACCACCTGGGCTCAGATTTAAATCAAGCAAGAGGTTTTCCATTGCTCTGGAAAACGCTGTTTGAGTTTGTATTTAGAACCCGCTCGCCTTGGAATGCTCCGAGGAAACGTTTCTGTCGGTTTTCCTTTCACATCGATGTTTCCAGCTCGGCTGATGGGGCTGAGGTGGTTTATTGCAGTGTGAGTAATTAACCAGGGACTTCATACATGAAAAATTAATGAAAGGAGAGACTGATTCATTTGTCTGATCTACATGTGAAAGTACAGAAAGAAACCCTGCCTGATAAGGCAAAAAATCCTGTTTAAAGCTGTTGGGAAGGTGATGCCTTCATCAAGGGCAGCTGTAATTGAGCATTCTAGGGGCAGTTTCATTCCTGGTTTCCCTGCAGAACCTTCCCATTCCACCCTCTTTAATTCACCCATTCTCATCCACAGCCCCCTCCCTGGAAGAATCCAAGCCCAGGTTGGACAGGGCTTGGAGCAGCCTGGGACAGTGGAAGGTGTTGGAATAAGAAACTCTTTAAGGTCCCTTCCAACCCAAACCACTCTACAACTTGTAAAATTGGTTTTCTCTGGGTTTTGCATGGACCAAATTAAACCTATAACGTGTGCAGAGAAATGTCCCACTGCCCCAAGGCTGAGATATCACCCAGGTCTTTATTAAAACCATTTTTCTTTTTAAATCACCTCCCTCCAAAGGGAGCTGGGAGAGAAGGAAGATGCTCTTGTGGCCCATGAGCTGGCCTGGAGACACCTTCCCTACCCTGCTGCCCACAGTGACTAAACAGGAACGTGTCAAAGTTCATCTTTGATCAGTGTGCAGAGAAATAAACCTGCTGGAGCAAGGATGGAGGCCAACAGCCAAACTCCTCCTGGAAAACCCAAGCCTTCCTGGGGGCTTAAATGCATTCACCTATGTATCTGGAATTTCTTAAAGGACAACTTCAATTACATCCTTTTGATTGAATCAGAACAGAGATTTGAGCAAGCCCTGGGATATTTTTTATTGTCTGTACCCTTTAGTGAATTAGAAAACCAGGTAAAAAACCTGATTTTTTAGTAGATTTTGGGGTCACTGCAGTCAACAGCTTCTTTGTGCTTTCGCTGTTAATCTGGTTCCTAAAAAAAGGGACTGATCATTTTGTTTATAAAATCCAAGCAGGCACCACTTGTGTGGATCCAGGACTAGATACAGAGAGTTGGACACATTTGACAAAGCAAGGGAAAAGCAGCTTTGCCAACAGTCTTGCCAACATGGAAAAGATGCCTTTAAATCAGGTATTGCAGAGGGTGCTGGTATCAGCTGCTGGTTAATTCAGGGAACTGGATATTAGGGTGGGAAGGACTTAAGGGAAGGCTGAGATAAAGGTCCCAGGAAGGATGGAAATAGGTGAGAAAATGATCTTCTCCCCATGTTTGTGCTCAAATGTCTGGAAAACAGAGAGAGAGAGAGAGAGAGAGAGATCTGCTGCACAGAATCCCTGGAAATGATGGAGATAAAGTGGGACAGAGGCGTGCAAGGGATGACAAGGCAGATCATAGGTTAGACCAGCCTTCCACTCGTTCAGGAATCTGTTCTTCTACTCAAAAAATTGCTGCTAGAGGGGATTTTTCTCATCCTACTTCGCAGGGACAAGGAAAGCACCATTGGAATGGTTTGTTTCAGGGGAGAGTGTGCATGGAATGGGCATTTTTAGAGTAATTTCCAAGCACAGACAGAGGAATATGACTGGAACGGCACAGGAAAACCAACAACCCCTGCTGTTACTGGAGGTTTTCTTGTTTTCTCATGAGAAAGAGAAAAGAAAGAGGAAGAAGGAGCGAGAGATGCAGCAGGAAAGCAAATAAAAGACAAGGCGGAAAAGAACTGCAGTCAAGGGAAAAAGGATAAAAGGGGATGGGACACAAAGGCAAAACATCCAGGAAAAAGAAGAAGGAAAATGTGAACTGGCTTTGCCAAATGAGAAAAAACCAGGATCTGCAGTGCTGGCTGGGTGTGCAAGAACCCGCCCGGCAGCAAGAGAGAGGAAGGGTGACAGGAGAAGACACAAGGAGGGAGAAATTAAAGCAGCAGCGAGCGAAAAATAATCAAAGCTAAACAAAGCCGACACGAAAAACGACTTTCATTTTCTCTTGCTGACACTCCAAAGTGAGCCGTAGGAGCAGAGACTTTAATTTGCCTCCTCCCCACAGTCTCAGCCAAGCCAGGGATGCTGCGCTGCTCCGGTACCAATTTATATGTTAATGGTTGTGTTTGTAAATCAGGGCGGGCTTCGGCAGCGCCTCCCCCCACCCCAAATTCCCCGGTGCGAAATGCTGTCCCTCTCCACGCACAGCGCTGGGAATTGCCCGACTCGGAGACACAGAAGACATCAAATCCTAAATAATTGGATCATTGATGGAGTTCATCCCCGTGGATTAAGTTGCTGTTTCATCTCAGCCCCTCACCTGCTCAGGAGGAGCCTTTCGAAGAAGTTTTATAATTAGTCAAGCCTGGGAGAGGAGAGGAAAGTTCCCTTCTTCTTTTCCTCTCTGGTATTCCCTGATTTCCTTCTTCAGAGCTCTTCTTGGAAAGACAAGGAAGTGGCACCACCTACATCCTATTTGCACTTTTGAAAGAGTCTGTGAGTACCTGAACAGGGCAAGTCTGCTACGAGCCTGCCCATATCCAGGATGGGAATCAAATGGAATTATGAAGGTCCTGGGTTATTTCCCGTCTCCTGCTGGAAGACTCCTGAGGGACCAAAGAAAAAAAATCCTGTTCTCCCAAAGGAAAGATGTCTCTGCAAGCTTTGAAAGATCAAGAAGTCTGGGTTTTTTCAGCAGAATTAGAATTGTGCTTAATTCATTGCCAGGTTAAAATACGATATTTTGATCCCTTCTGTTCCCAGTGACAGATTTTGAAGGGAGGGAAGGAACAGCAAAAGAAAAGAAGAATTCTTAACCTGAAGGATGCTGATGGTGTAAAAGTCCTTGATTATAAAGACAGAAATTCAGGGTGGAAGTTTGGACGTGGTTTCTAAGTGGCAGAGTGGTAATTCCAACCTGGGGACTGAAATTGGAGCCTCTCACTACACGGTGCTGCTCCAGGATTATGAATTCAGATAGGCAGAAAAGGAACGTGAAATAATGTGGATGTCCTGAAAAGTCTGGAATGACTGCAGGGAATTTGGAATTTGGGACTTCTCCTCTGGATTCTCTGCAGAGGACACAGAGGCTCAGTTATTTGAACAGGAAGTCCCTCCCTTGCCAAACAACCTCTGACAATCACTGGATTTCCACAGGACAGTGGAAGCTTAGTTTGGTATGCACAGGTTGTTATTTGGGGTAATTAACACCAGTCCTTAACACCCTGGGATTCCCAGACAAGTTTCAAGCAATCAATACCAAAAAAGGGGAAGTTCCAGAGCAGTCATGCACTTCCACCTCTAAAGGCAGCCCAATCTTTGGGGAAGATTTTCTTTCCATATATTTTTGGCCAGAATTCTTTCTTGCTGACATCTTTTGTGGTTTATGGCGCTCAAAGGATTCCCCAGTATGAGCCACAGACAGGAGAAACCCAGTCCTGAGTCTAGGCTGGACCCACTGCTTCTAAAGATGCCTTTGGGGTGAATTTTCCTCTTTTGAACACAGAAACTTTAAGAAATGCTGCATTAACAGCAATGGGTACCCATAACAAAAGACATTCACATCTGCCAGGCTGCAGGTCAGGGTTGCCGTGGTCCAGCCCTGCCCCTGATCCCACAGTGTCCTGCCCCTTTGTGGGAAGTCATTCCTAACGATTTTCAATGCTGATTTGTGGTGTTATTTCTCTCTTGAGCCTGTGTTACTGCAGTTTGCTGCAAATCAGGCTGGCTGGGAGCAGGGTGGGAGATCTGGGACCACTAGCCTCGGGAGCTCAAGGATCCTGGTGCCAAGCCAGGGGAACTGCTGGGTAGCAGTTCTGGGTAGTGTTCCAAGCCCACCTGCTGGAGGGACACATTTGGGTGTGAATATTCCTACTGTTCCAGTTCTGGTTGGCTGTGGAGAAGAGGATGGAGCCACCCGTGCTGTCCACAGTTCTGTGAGTGTTGATGGGGTGCTGGGAAAGGCTCTGCTCTCCAGGCTGTCCATGTCTGTAAATTCCTGCTGGGAATACCTGCTCCCCCCCCACTGATTTCCAGACTTGGGAACATGGATGTGGGACAGGAGGAACACCATCAGCCCCCTGAGTGTGGCTGTGTCTACCGGCCTTTTGTCGAACCAACAAATTCTCCAAATTTTCTCTTGAGCCAACCATGTTTTTGTCTCCCCAGCTCTCCCTCAGGTCAGGATTGCCACACTTCCAGTTAGGAACCACATCCTAACTCCCAACCTTGATTTTTTTCATTTCTGTCTTTATGATCAGGGGCTCTTTCCCCATCAGCATCCTTTAGGTTAAAGGATTCAGCCATGAACTTCTTGATGTGCTTTTAAATTACTAAAGGAGCCAAACTCTCCAAGCCTGACCATGGGGTCTCGGTTCCAAATATTCCTTCCCAGTTGGAATCCCTCTTTTCTGTCCATAGTTGTGCTGGTCTCACCATCAAGGAGACATCAGGACTTTAGGTGGCCCCAGGACCCCTCAGTTCCTGGGACACACTCAGCATTCCAAAAGAATTTCACCGGGTTCTTCTTAGAAAATACCATCTCCTCTCCTTTGCTGCTACCGGAAAGGCCTTTCCTGCTACACCCCAAGCTTGACATTTTATTTTTCCGTGGCTGAGGATCGCCCTGGATGCATCCAAGCCTCTCTCCCTTGCTGCTCCCATCTGTTGAGCCTCCCAGGCTGCTGCAGCAGCTCCATGGCTGTGCACTTGGTTCTATGGAATGCTGAACTCTTCCTCTCCCCGCTCCCCTCAGGAATCTGCTTCTCCTTGGATGATGTCTCAATCCTTCTCTGTATTGATGATGTCCTTCAAAGTTTTGCCTCCAAATCTGTTATTGGCAAGCAACTTTTTTTTTTTATTCCAATGCTTCAAATAAAAAAAAAGTCAAATAAATCTTCAGCTTAACAGAGGAATGTTTTTCTTGACTTGTGTCCTACTCCTATCATAGCTTTTTACCCCCCCAGCACTTTTTCTTTATCCACCACGCAAACACATTCCCATTTTCTCCACTAACACCATAATGAGATGTTTTGCTGAAAACAGACAAAATATTCTGATCTCCAATCTCATCTCAGGGAAATTATCTGCTTTATTTAATGAAGATAATTAAATACTAATGACAAGAACTCCTTGACTATCTGTGCTGTGTGATCAATTTTCCATTTCCTTTTGTTTTTACTGATCCTTACAACGGGTCCAAAGCCTTGTCTGACACTTACAGGGATGAGCCTTGTACACCAAACTGATTTGCAGTGAGAGCATCAACGAGGCCAATCTTTTAAATCACTTTATTTTGATAACTAACAGCAGGTGCCAGCCCTGAAATCCAACCTTTCCCCATTTCAGGAATCCCTGTCCGTGGCAGAGAGGTTGGAGTTAGATGATCTTTGAAGTCTCTTCCAGCCCAGGCCATTTTTGATTCTATAATTCTCTGATCTTAGGTCAGAAGATTTAATCCATGGGCATCCATCCATTCAGCAGTTTAATCCATGGGCAACAACTGAGACACAGCAATTCCTTCCTCGCCTTCATCCTCTTCCAGAAAAATTCAGCAAAAGTGGCTGAGAAGATTTTACACCTCACATGGCAGCAGGGCTTGGCCTGAAGGGGTTTCTGTGGAGGAAGCAGATGGGTCAGCATTTAGTCCTTCCCTCCAAGGCTGAATTTTCCATGTTCAAGTCAAGCTCCTCTGCCTTTCCTCTGTGCTCCTGTGTTTCCAGCAGGTTGCCAGCCCTTTGAAGAGGACGTGGCCTCTTATTCCCCATGGAAATGCAAAACGCCCACGAGTGATGGAAGCCTGTGATGGCCAGAGCCTCAAAGCTTGAGTTACAATATTAATAATGGGCACACACATGAGGGGATGTGAAAAAGCTGCCAATTATTTCAGACAATTGATCAAAGCCAAGAAACTCCTGATACCCATTAGGCAACTCTTTGATTGTCCATCCCCTGAAAACCCTCAACCCACACAGAGCAGGAGAGGACAACTTCTCTTTTCATTTTCTTATTTCTCCTGAACAGAAACACGCCTGCACTTCTCTTACTTCCTGCAGAATTTGCCTCCTTCTTTCTCTCCTGCTTTCAAATCATTCCCAATATTTGCATAATTTTCTTTGGTTGTTGCCACACCTTTGCAGAGGTCACTTGTCAAAGTGCTGCTGCAGAGTCTTGTATTTTAATTTTGAATTTCTGTGCCTTTGAAGCTCACATTTTCCATTAGAGAGGAGAAAAAAATAGCAGCCTCCATCCTGCTGTGTACTGCATAAATCATAAATCATCACTGAATCGTGGAATGGTTTACGTTCAAAGGGATCTCAAAAATCATCTCCTTCCAACCCCTTTCCATGGGCAGGGACACCTTCCACTAACCCAGGTTGTTCTAAGCCCCATCCAACCTGGCCTTGGACACTTCCAGAGATGGGGAATCCACAAATTCTCTGCATAACCTGTGCCAGGGCCTCACTGTCCTCAGAGGGAGGAATTTCTTCCCAGTACCCCATCCAGCTCTGCCCTTTAAAACCATTCCCCCATGTCCTGTCATCCCAGGCCCTTGTTCAAAGTCCCTCTCCAGCTCTCTTGGAGCCCCTTTAGGCACTGGAAGGTCTCCCTGACCATCCAGGGCTGACCATCAGGACCATCTGGACCTCTCTTTTCCTCCAAAATCCAACACCTGTCCTTTCTTTCTCAGTTTAGAAGTTGAAAGGACTCTCACAACCTCCTCAGGAGCCAAGAAATGTGGCTTTTCCAAGAAACAAACATCTGTGAATCTGTGGGGACTTTATTCAGGAGTGTGCTCTTGGGACTTTATCTGCTAAATTGCCACAGCTCCTCTGGCCATGGTGGTGGCTGATGGCCAGGACAGGAGCCGTGTTATTCCTTCCTTGTATGCCAAACCTCTTTTTTTGTTTGTGCTTTCTGGGACACAGGAGATGAGCAAGGCCCACATCAATGCCCTGGGACTTATTTGGAAAACAAGTGAAAACAGATCTCGGTGACAAGCACCTGGAGATGTCTTCCACAGGGATCCCTTGAGGACTCTGACTTCTTCCTGCTACGAGTGGTTTGGGAAAGCTATGAAGGGAAAAAAACAACAACACTCTTCTTTCTTTATTTCTTTGTTTCGATCTTTTCCCAACAGGAGCTCAGGAAGAGATATTCACCTCAGGCCCTGATTCATCTTGGACACAGACAGGAGTGTAATGAGCCCAAGTCACAAAAAAGAGAGACTGGAGAGGAAAACCTCCTGTGCTGGTCCTAAATCTCCCTGGAATGTTGTCTTGCTCCACATGGGCCTTTTCCTACGTGGGCAGCTGCAGTGAAGGGGTGATTTAGATCACTGTGAAATGTATCAGCAAAAGTGGGGTTAATGTGATGTTGTAAAAACAACTTTCACTGTTATTTAATATATGGAAGAAAAGGAAAATTGAGTTGGAATCAAACTAGAAGGATTTATAGAGAGATGTGAGAGACAAAAGGGTAAAGGAGACCCTCCCACTGAGTCACAAATTTCAGAGTGGCCCCCCTTGCTGTCTAAATTCCTGATAGAGCCAAGGTGCAGTTAGGTCCAATCTTAGTCTCAGATTTGGGCAATGGTTTATGTCTAATGGAATTATCCACACAAAGTTCAAAATAATTAGTACTGAGTACAGAGGTTGGCAATATTACATTATTATTAATTTAGCTTGATACCAGCAACTCACTGAGGAGCTGCCATGAGTAAAGACCTCTCCACCTTGGCCAAGGAAGGATCTCTCAGTTAAGGAATCTCAAATGTTGAGGGCTGTCCCTGCTCCAGGGTGTCGCCCTGATTTCAACCTTCTGATGTTTTAATTTTTGTGATAAAGTTTCTCACGAGGTTTTCTGTAAACACGCAGATGTTTTTCTAACTGTCTTTTTGTTTTTTATTCCTTTCTCCTGTGAGGAGAAAGCTTTGATGGACTTTTTCATTGACCAGTGTGGTTGGAGAGGTGGTGACCTCATTCTCCAATCCACGGCCGTTCCCAAAACTTTATATAATATGAAAATAAAAAAAAAGTTCCTTCTCCTTCGCCTTTTCCCCGGCGGGAGTTTGCTGTGTCGCTGTGATTCGTGTCATGCTCTAGTGTGACACCAGGGGAGACTCTCCTGGCACACACTCCAGCTGGAATTCAGGGACAACTCAAATGGGAGTCATCCAAAGGTCCAATACTCGGAAAAGATCTCTCTCTGCCTTGAGGAGCAACCTCGAGAGCGTCCCAGCTCCAGGGATCACTTCCATGGTAGTTCACAGAAGGCCCACTTAGGATGTCCTATTTATGGACCAAAGTGGTCGGCTCAGAGTCAAATTGCACCAAATGGAAATGTATGGATGAAACTCCTCATACCCACAAGTTTCTCTGTTCCCTGATGAATGAGCCTTGGGAAAGCTGCCTGTTACTCACACTTTGATCAGCATTCCAAGCTTGTGTGCGTCCATGCTCACTGTGCCACTCTGCTCCTCTCTGGTTTTCCTGGAGGAGTTCTTGGCTCAGGCTTTGCCTTCTCTGGGTTTTTGACCAAATTACTGCTGATTTGGTTAAAGGGTCGAGTGAATCCATCAGAGCAGCCCAGACTTTGCATTTTCTTCCATTTTCAGGTTCCCCACAGTTTTCCAGCAGAGCCATGTTTTCCCAGTTTAGCGACCAAGACCCACAAATTCCTGTGTGTGCAATGTACAATTTATCCACCTCCACAGCACTGCTGTGCTTCATCCATGTGAGATCATGGTGGATTAAGGGTTAGAGAATGGGGTGGGTTAGAAGGGACCTTCAGGATCATCTCATTCCACCTCCCTGCCATGGGACATTATCCATTATCTCAGGTTGCTCCAAGCCCCATCCTGCCTTTGAACACTTCCAGGGATGGGGCAGCCACAGCTTCTCTGGGTGTGCCAGGGCTTCCCCACCCTCACAGGGAAGAATTTCTTCCCAATATCTTATCCTAATTTCACCTCTTTTAGTTTAAAACCAGTCCTTTTGTCCTTTCACCATCTACCCATGTCAAAAGTCCTTCTCCCTCATTTTTATAAGCATCCCTTAAGCACTGGAAGGCTGCAGTGAGGTGTCCCCAGGTGTTTTATCTTTGCCTTAGGACTAGAGCCTGGGATGGCTTCAAGGCAGGATCACAGGGACACAGGACAGTTCAAGGGGACCTCAGGAGTCCCTTTCCAAGCTAAACTATCCCGTGACCCTCCCTTGCAGCCCCACCATGGAATAACCACAGTGCAAACCAAAACCCTGCTGACCTCCTGCACCCACCACCTCTGGCAGCGCTTCCATTTACAGTCCCAGGAGCTCAGTGAGAGCAAGTGCTCCCTCCTTCCAGCCTCCTTGGGTGGGAAGCAGCAGGACCTCCTGAGCCAGCTCTAGGCCAGCGATCCAAGGTTTGGGTTTTCCCGCTCTCCCAGCCCATCACCCCACAAAGTGCTAGGTGGTATTTCACTTCCCTAATGCTACACAATCATTGAATTCTTCAGGGTCGGGGTTTTTTTATGTTTTTTCTTTCTTTTCTTCTGGATCCTGACAAATGTGTGGGAACCCAACCCCCAGGGCCCTTGGGGGGAGTTCCCACTACCGAGTTCTTTTCCTCTTTCTGGGGTGAAGAACGAGCCAGGACTTTCTCTCTCTTGGTCTTCAAGGTCTTGTTT
>VWZP01005340.1:1079094-1168711 GCA_013396995.1 Dicaeum eximium | reverse complement strand
TTTACTGAAAAAAAAAAAAAAAAAAAAAAAGGATGAGGCCAAGAGGGCCTTTGCAAGGCCCGTGCTGAGTTTATCTATTTAACAGTCAATGACGTGACCGACATTCTTCTCGTTGGTCTTGTTGTCAACCACCTTCCGCCCTCTCCCTGGAGATGGGGCGAGCAGGATTCGGAGATTTGGAGCTGGTCCCTTCCTCCGCCAGGGAGGGATGAGAGGAGGAATCCCCACCTCACCTCTCCTCTCCACCTGAGCCACCACGTCCCCCTCCACGGGGACCCGCTGTGACCGCGCGCCAACGCCAGGTCGTGCCGTGGCATACAGGAGTGGCGATGTCCTTGTGGCCACTCCTTGGCGTGTCCCATCTCCTTCCTTCTTGGATAAGCTGGCGAGGGAGAGGCGGGGGAGCGAGGGGAGCCCCTGGATGCTGGGTCTGCCCCAGCCAGGCCAGACTCCAGCGAGGCTCCCGCGGGTGTCCCCTCTCGATGTCCCCAAACAACCCCGATCTTCTGGGCCCTCTGTGGTGGCTGCTGGGCATCCTTCCACACCTCCCCGTGGCAGAGCAGGAGGGCTCCTGGTGTGTGGCAGGGCTTGTCCCCTGCAGCCCCTCCCCACCCTCCTCCTCCTCCTCGCTCTCCTCCAGGCTCACTCCTCCAGTCCTGCCTGGGAAAGCTCGTGTTGTCCTGAACCTACAGCTACTATACTCTACAAAGTAATATTCCCCCCTCTCTGCTGAGAACAATACAAAAGTTACTCCATCTTACCAAAGGTTTCAAAAGAAACCAAACACTTCTCTCGCTCGGCTCCGATTTAATTTAATCATTTCTTTAAAACGTGGTTTTGTCTTGTTTTGTTTCGGTTTTTTTTTCCGGAAAAAAAAAAAGTTCTTTTTTCTTCCCTTTCTGCTCAGACCTCTGTCTGAAGGTCAATAATGTCTTGTCCCACCAAGGGGATGGTGGCCCCTGTTTTCTCCCACTCTACAGTTTTTAGTTCTAGGGGAGACTGTGCCACGGGTTCGATGTCCTTTTTAACCCATGATGGCGGGGACTGGACTTTCCTGATGCCTTCCCAGGGTCTCTTGTTTGGTGTCTGCTGTTTTTCTTGCTGCAGGGGGATAAAATTGCAAGAAAGAAGAGAGAGAAAGAAAGAAAAGTTAGTGCAAAATGGAAGAAATACCATGATTTTACCTCCTTTTGAATCAACAAATAGTTTTGGGTTTTTTTTCTGTGCAGCTTCTCATCCAAAATAAAGGGGGGTATCAATGAAAATGACACTTGGTGTACAAACTATTTTCAGGAAGAAAATGTTGTTTTTCTTTCCACTGCCACCTCTATCACTTAGTGACTGGATACTTCAGCTTACAGGTTTTTGCTACTGAAAAACTGAGTGTGATTTTGAGAATATCAGATCTTTTTCTACTTCCACAGATGTAGTGACAGGACAAGGGCTGATGGCATTAAGATGAAGGAGGGTAGATTTAGATGGAATATCGGGAAAAAATTCTTCCCTGTGAAGGTGCTGAGGCCCTGGAATGGAATTCCCAGAGAAGCTGTGGCTGCCCCATCCTTGGAAGTGTCCAAGGCCAGGCTGGACAGGGCTTGGAGCACCCTGGGATAGTGTAAGGGGTGGGATTAAATGTGTGAGATAGTATTTTTTGTTTGGACTTAAATGTTTATTAGTTTTTATTTATATTATAGTTTCACAAACTGTGAGTTTTATAGTACTCTAATAAACTATAAAATGGAGCTGTATTTCTCTTTTTACAAGGCATTTTAAGGATAAATTGTTTAATTAAGAAATGATACTTAAATTATTTTTATTTGTAACTTAATGACTAACTACTTGTGTCTGGTAATGTGGACTTTTCTATTTAATTACATAATATTACTTAAACTTTGAAGTAGAAGGTGAAGAAGAAGGATTAGCTTTTGCTCTAAAACTTATATTTTGTTTTATATATTATTATATTTTCAAACTTTAAGTTTTTTACTATGTGATACTATACACTTCTATTTTAATGACATATTTATAATTTTAGTTCTATTATTCAATTTTGGAAGCTTTCCTTATGGCTTTAGGTTAAATGTAGTGTTTTCTTGGGGGGTTAGTGTTAACACAAAAAGTCTAAAATTCTCAGTATCCAAAGTTCCAACATTGTCCCGCTCAACTTCTCCCCTCCAAACACCAGTGATGCTTTTTACAGTCCATTATCTCCACAAAAACACTCCAGCACTGGGCAAGAAAAGGCTCCCCTGGATGTGACAGAGCCCTTTTGAGCCACCTGCCAAAGGAGAAGTGGGAAGGGCGGGAGGGAGGGAAGCGCCTGGTGGAGGATGACAACAAGGAGGGAAAAGCCTGGAGAGAAGGCGAGGAGCCAGATGTGCAGGGGACACGCTGCCCAGATGTGTCCCAGCTTGATGCTGTCACCAAAATGAATTGACTGAGGGGGATGAAGCCACACAGGGGCTGTGGGGTCACTCCAGGACGCTGCTGAGAGCGTTGTGGCTCCATAGGGAACCTCCATCCCCATCTGCCGCGGGCTCACCCAGCAGCCTCAGCTCCTCACTTTGTCATTCCCCAATGTCCTAGGGTGACTTTATGATGCTTGTATCCCCAAATTGTCTGTTCTGTTTATGCTGGATGTTGTATTCTGTGCCTCCAAGACTGGGTCAGAGAGCGAGGGCGGGCAGAAGCAGCAGCACAGAGTTTGTTATCAGACACTGCTCTCACTGCCCACATTCTGCTGGACTGTGGTGTCTGGGCATGGATGGAGCAGAACAGGGGCTCTCCTTCTGCTTTTTAGTTAGTTTAGGTAGCTGAGGCAAAGAAATTTTCCCTGGACTGTTTTTCTGTCTGTTTTCTTGGAACTGTTTGAACCTGCTCTGCACTGGGGACCCAGGAAAACACCGAAACTTGCACCCTGCGGCCCTTGGGGCCTGGTCTGGGCAGCCTTTGCAAGGGCTGGAGGGACTGATAACAGCAACCACCCACAGGAGAGACTTTCTGAATTTGTCATCTCTTCAGAAAGGAGTTTTGTCATCGGGTATTGTTCATTTTGTTTCTGTGCCTGGAAGTGCTTTGCCGGTTAAATAAACAGGTTTTTTCCACTTCTCTCTGAGGAAATCTTTCCCGAACTGGTTATGGGGAGGGGCCATGTGGGTTTGTTTTCTGGGGGGGGCCTTTTGGAGGTTTTCTCCCAAATTTGCCCTAAACCAGGACACCCAAGATGTTTTTGTCAGGCTGTTGTTTGTCCCAGCTCCAGACTGCAGTGCTGACAGGAAAGCTGTGGTTTGATCTCAGTTCTTCTGTAGAAAGACCTGAGATAACTGGCCTGGGAAACTTGGAGAGAATTGTAAACTATATTATTATCTTGCTTTGTACCTGTTATTTACAATAGCTCATCCTTCAGGATGTTCTCTCTAACCTAGCGAGACTGGTGATAAAAAGCTCACTGGTTTTCTACACAGGAGGCTTTTTCTTAGAATGGGGCTCTTCTTAGAATAAAGCTCTTGATAGAATAAAAACTTGTTCTCTCTCCTTCAGGACCATGGAGTCTCTTATTCCGTTCCTGACACGAAGTGCTAAATGCCCTCTTTATACAACAAATGGCCATTCCTCCTTTACAACAAATAGAGCCCAGCTACAATTCATGGTGACCCTGCTACAACAGAAAGCTGCTGTGGAATTAATTATCCCTGCAGCTTTCATTGGATCACCCAAGGCAGGAATTCTAAATTTCAGGATAAAAATTTTTAAACATAAAAATTGATTTTAACATCAAAAAATGTTATGTCTGAATTTTAACATAAAAATAAAATGTGCCCGAGGTTGGTCCTGCACCTCACAGCTCCCAGGAGGAAGGCTCGGGGTGAGTGTTTGGTGGTTAGAAGGTGGGGAATGCACAAACCAGGTAAATATCTCAAAGTGAAGTGAAGGCATTCTGAAATTATTTTCATTCAAAGGGAGAAAAAGAAGTTTTTAAGTCCTTTTAAAGAGAATAGTTGTTTGGTTTTGTTTGTTTTTTTTTTTTAATCAGGTTGTGTAAAAGTATCGCTCAAAAGAATGTAAAACACTCAATTCTCAATTTCTTGAAATCTGTAGCTGAGGTTTTCATTAAACTGTACAATACAGAGCTTCTCTCATGCTGCTGGTGTTATTCTTACTTTATTCCACGACATAACATGCCAGTGATTAATACTAATATGACAGAAAAAGTGATAAAATTCATGATTTGTTCATTATCTCTTTTGGAACTTATTTTAGAACCACTGCAACTAAAAAGTGGAACCTATTTAACTCCTGTGTGCATCTTAATGAGAATTTCCTGAAGGGAAATTTCCACCTACAGTGTTTTTTGGAGACCATCAGTCTGCCTGAAAAGATACAGCAGGAAGAAACACAGAGGAAAAAAGCACAAATAGAGCAAAAATTGAAATTAAATTAAGTTTCTCAAAAGGTGAAGAAGAACAACCTCGGTCAAGACAGATTTTTTTTCAATGAAAAACATTTTGTTTTCTCCCACCACTGCTGCAAGCCACAAGTTTTCAAAGCTGCCGATGTCCAGAGCTGTATTAGAGAGCAGCACAAGTGATCTTATGCATGAAGTTCATAAATAATTCGGTTTCTCCCCTCAAACAAGAGCCCCTTTTTGATGGCATTGTTTATGGCCACCTTCAGCACCAGGTTCTGTTTGCAGCCAGTCCCTGTTTTAAGTCTCTCTCCACCTGCCACACTCCTGACCTTCAGCCTCTCCTTCACGCCGGGATGATGCCCCCAGATCTGATCATGCACCCTGAACGTGATCAGCAAACCTCAGAGCCCTCCCTGCCATGGGCTGGTGAGCAAGAGGAGCTGCAAAGCCAGGGAAGGAAAAATTGAGGAGAAAAAAAAAAAAAAAAGACAAAATAAAAAAATTATGAGCTCACATCGACAGCAGTGGCCTCTGATCAGCCCTGGGGAACACCACCTAAGGGTGACAATAATTGTTCAAACCCCAGACATTAAATGCTGTGAGTTGTTGAGATGAGAAAAGTTAAGAAAGGAAGAGAGAACGAAACAGGAAATATTATTATGGCAGTGGTCAGCTCCATTCTGCACCTGCATCTTGAATATTCTGGGTACTCCGTGGGCTTCCTGAGAGAAGGATAAAGGGAAAATGATAAATGTGGCCGTGTGTGATAAATCCCAGCCATGGATAAAGTTATAGAGAATGTCCTGTGGGAGGAAAGATTAAAATCTCCCACCTTCAGGTCTTAAAAGAGATTATGGTTGGACGTAAAAGAGGTCTGTGAAACTCTGAGAGGTTTGTGGATGATAGCAACGGAGCACTGATGGTGGGGATTGGGACAATCTCTTCCATCAAAGGAACTCCAGAACACCAAGGAGTGAACCCTGGGAGCTGGACCTGCCCACAGTGCCCAGCCAACCTCCAGGCCACCTTTCCACAGCTCTCTGTCCATCCTGAAAATTTCCAAACTCGTGTAAAGTACATGGAAACACTCACAAACCCAGCATCCATTCAGTGCCATCCAGGGAAGTGACACCACTCTGCATCAAGGGGTCTCTGAGCACAAATTCCTGGAGTTTTGGGGCTTTTTCTGAAGATGCACCACCACAGGCTGGCCCTTTTATTTTTCCAAGCTCCTTTTTTTCTCTGCCATGGAGAGGAGGCAGAAACTGCCCTTGGGTCTGACCCCACGTGGTGATTTCCATCCTCCTTATCAGTGTGATATCCACCTGTGACTGTGGTGGGCTTAGTGACTCCAAATGTGTTTACTGACAGTTAGAAGATGAAAAAGAGATCTGGAAAATGGGGGAAATGAAGAAGGGAGACTTGCTTTTAGTTCTCCATTCCTCAGGAAAGGATCAGACTTCTCTGGAGATGCTGTGAGGGAAGTGCTGGCTCGGGGGTGGCTGCTGGGATCTCTGAGCAGGTTAATCAGCCTGGCAGAGCTCTGGGAAGGATGTTGGGAGACAAAAGAAAATCTCCTCTTGGCACAGGGCACCCTGGGAATTGGTAGCAGGCTCCTGGGAACAGCTCCCCTTTTCTTTCCTTCCATATGGAAAAAAAGTTTTTATGGGGTCTTGGTCACTTGAGGAACACAGAGAAACAGGCACTGGGCTCATGCCCCAACGCTGGCATTTCTCTCCAGCTCCACTGTGGGGTCCTAGCAATCCTTGCAGACAGGAGGGAAAACTGAGCTATGCACAGAAAAGAAAGAAAAATCCTGGAGAGAGGGATGTGTAATCCGGCTGGAAAAGGAGCTGGGGCTGGCCTGGGGCCTGGTGCCTCCAAGACAGCCAGGACTGGCCCCAAACAGGGGCTGCTCTGGCAGAGACAGAGCCATCACTCTGGCCTGGCACAGTCCAGGAGCCTCTGGGAAGGAGGGAACTGTTTATCAGACCCTGCCTGGTGCCAGGATTGAGGAGAAAAAAAAAGGGGTGGGAAAGGAGGGAGCACCCACACTCAGAGCTGGGGTAAAACCAGCTCCAGACTGGAGGCGTCCATCATCCTGGTGGCTTTGGGTGTCTCCTTCATTCAGCCCTGCCTTTCTTTTAGCTGCAAATTTTTAAGGTGGAGGGAGAGGATTTGGGATAAAAGGTGTTCAGTATGCAGCGCCAACAAAACCCCCGAATCTCTGACGAAGACAGAGGCAAAGTGCACTGAGATAATCCACACACTCTCCTGCTAGAGCTGGTCCTGGGTATGGAAAGGTGATGGTGGTGGGTCCCTGGGTCACAGAATGGTTTAGGTTGCAAGGGACTTTAAAAATCCTCTCATTCCAACTCCCTGCCATGGGCAGGGACACCTTCCACTATCCCAGGGTGCTCCAAGCCCCATCCAGCCTGGCCTTGGACACTTCCAGGGATGGGGCAGCCACAGCTTCTCTGGACAACCTGTGCCAGGGCCTCCCACCCCCACACGGAAGAATTTTTTCCAATATCCCACCTATCCCTGCCCTCTGTCAATTTAAAGCCATTCCCTGTGTCCTGTCACTCCGTGTCCATGTCCCAAGTCCCTCTCCAGCTCTCCTGGAGCCTGTTCAGGCACTGGAAGGGGCTCTGAGGTCTCCCTGGAGCCTTCCCTTCTCCAGGCTGGACAACCCCAATTTTCTCAGCCTTTCCTCACAGCAGAGCTGCTCCATCCCTCTGATCTTCTTGGTGCTCTACATCCTTCCTTTGCTGGGACCTCAGAACTAGAGAAAAGGTTCCAGGTGGGGCCTGACCAGAACAGATTTGAGGGGTAGAATCCCCTCCCTCATTCTCCACACTTTCCTGTGCTGCCTCCAGGGATCCAGGGGTCCCAGCTCCTGTATCCCAACTCTTTTCCTCAGGAGCAGAAATCCCAGCAGAAATCCAGCCCAAGAGTCTGCTCTGAGGCCCAGCTTGGATTTCCCTGGATTTCTGCTCAGGCTGCTCATGCTGCACCTCCCTGTCACAGACATTTTATAAGTTTCTTGGATGCAAACTGGCTGAGTATTTTCTTCCATGGGAAAGCTCTTTTTTCTCTGCAGATTTCAAATCCTTGTGTGTGTGTTTCAAGGACAAAATGCATTCTTTTGCCTGTCTCTCAATATGGGAGATGTGGTTTGCTTTTCTCAACCTATGATATAAAGAATTGCTGTCTCTCTGACTTTGTAAACATTTTCTGGCATTCTAGGGAGTTTGAGTATGGAGCTTGAAGAAGCAAGATGCCAGCTCTGTACCTGGGCAGAAATAGCCCAAATCCTTCTGAACCATGGAGTTATTTTAATAAATAATATAAACCTTTGATATTGGAGTCAAGAGTCTTGATTCACCCCGACAGGACTCCAACAGCAACAATTGGTGACCTCTGAGATGTGGGGTAACACCTCCCTGTCTTTGTTTTGTGGTGGTTTTTTGGGTTTTTTTGGTTTTTTTTTTTGGTTTTTTTTTGTTTGTTTGTTTGTTTGTTTGTTTGTTTTCATTTTTGAACAGCCAGTTTTTATGGTTACCCTGAATAACCCGAGGAGCAATTCAAGGCCTGAGCAGTCGGTGATAACTCCCCTGGAACCAGCTGCTCCCCTGCTGTTTTCCTTGCCTCTGGTGTCAGCTTGGAGGATATTTCATGACCCAAATGGTCTCTCCCCATGACACTGATGGCTGTAGGACCAGGCTGAAGTTATTCAGAGCGTAGAGCAAGGAATTTGAAAGATAAACGTGGCTCACGCTCGTTTAATCCATCTTCAGATCAATGTCGATGAAAAGTGATTAGAAAATGGGAAAGCTGTCTTGTTTCTTTAGAGAATGATAAATTTTCCTTCTCAGAAACAAGTAGCTGCATTTCTTTCACTTTACACTACTGAGCTACAAAGATTATGCTTTTTCTGCTTTTTCTTTGTTGTTTTTTTTTTTTCCTTTTCATTTAGGAGAAAAGCAAAATAAAAGAAGTGGCTGGCTTTGTTCAGAATTTCATTAAATTAAATTGGGAAAAAAAAAAAGTAGAAATAATTTGTGGTTTTAACTTGGAGACCAGTTAGGAAACTTGAAATACCCAGCAATTGCTGGGCTATAAAAATTTGTCTTCTGCTTCTGTATTTCCTGAAGTTCATCCATCCTGAAGGGGTGGCTGTGAGACAAATTCTAGCCAGGCCACACAGCTGAAGGTGAACAGGCTCTGGATGAAATAAGTGTTTTGTTGACTCCAGAAAAGCCTGAAGGCTGCACAGAACACCTGTGGTCCCACCAGCATGAGGAACAGGCTGTTTTCCAGAGCATCCTTGCTGTTCATCCAGCTGGTCCAATCCCATCCTTTTCTGGGACAATGCTTATGGTCTGTGAAGAGCCCACCTGGAGGACTAAATCCCCTAAAATGCTGAAAACTCTCAAAGCTGCCTCACAGGGGAAACTGGGGACTCAGGAAGGGACTGAGAACACCCAAAGCATGATTTTTCATAGAGTCTTTTATTTAGACTCTGTAAAGAATTATTCAGACTTCAGAGTACAAAAAACCAGGATTTTCAATGTGCTCGTGGCACTGCCTGGTGTTGGAGCAGAGGATACAGGGAACAGGTTTCTCTGGGACAAATTTTGTCCCCTAATTCTTGGGACAAAAGGTGCTGGATGATCTGCAGAAGGAGGTGAACCTCTGACTGCTGGTGTATTTGATGCCTGGGACCTGGCAGATGGTTTATGGCTGGCTGAATTAAGATTTGACGTCGTTTTCATAACAGAATTTATCGCGGTAATTATCAGACTTGATGCAGAGCTCCTCCCTGTAAAAGCTTCACTAATTGGTCTGTTAAAATGTGCCTTTAAGCAGTGCAGAGAGGATTAAGGATGTGACACAGAGATTCCCTTCCCAAAAGTGGAGCTTCCCTTGCAGAGGGAAGCAGATTCCAAATTTTCCAATTCCTGTAGCAGAGCACACCAGGGAGACACAGCCCTGCCTGGGGATGAGCTGCAATATCCATCGATATTCATAAAATCACAGAATTACAGAATCAGGGAATGGACTGGGTTGGAAGGGACATTAAGATCATCCCACAGGCAGGGACACCTCCCACTATCCCAGGCTGCTCCAAGCTCTGTCCAGCCTGGTCTTGGACACTTCCAGGGATGGGGCAGCCACAGCTTCTTGGGAAAACTTGAGCCAGGGCCTCACCAGCCTCACAGGGAAGAATTCCTTCCTAATATCCAATCTAAACCTGCCCTCTGTCATCTTAGAACCCTTTGCCCTTGTGCTGTGACTCCATGCTCACTTCGTGGTCCTTTTTCTCAACACTTCATTAGGTTGCCAAAGCTGGTGCTGGTGGGATGGTCAAATCTCCAGATGCCTGAAGAGGAAAGCTAAGAAAAATCTCATTGTGAGAAAATAAAGTGAGGAATCAAGACAGAAACACTGCCCAGAAGGAAATGAGGAAAAGCTAGGCAGAAAAAAACTTTTTACCTTTTGAAAATGGGATTTGGAGTGGATGCTTTTCAGGATCAACTGAGATTTGGGATGGGATTTGAGAATTGTGTTTTTTTCCCAGAGAAGCTGTGGCTGCCCCATCCCTGGAAGTGTCCAAGGCCAGGTTGGATGGGGCTTGGAACAACCTGGGATAGTGGAAGGTGTCTCCGCCTGTGACAGGGGGTGGGATGGGATGATCTTTAAAGTTCCTTCCAATCCAAACCATTCTGTGATTCTATGAATGATAAACTAAGTCCAGACCCTGCAGGTGAGCTCAGGACAGGAGCCAAAGCAAAAGCCATTCCAGCTGCAGGGAGCTGAATGTGGCAGGGAGCTCAGCAACAAGGAGGAGAAAATCCAAGGAATTTTGCAGAGCTCTGTCTGGCGCTGACCTCGGCACAAGCAAAGAGCTGCAGTTTAAAATTAATGCCAAGGCAGATGCTAGCAGGAAAAGAGGGATATGGATGTGATTCCAGCTTCTCTAATGGAGCTGGATCAAAGGATTCCTGCTGAGGGGGAAGGCAGGAGCGTCACTTCCACTGCTATCAAAGCGTAGGAGAAGCAAAACCTTGGCTTTTTTAAAAGGCTACAAAACCACAAAGACCCCTCTCAATGTCCAGCCCAAATGCTGGAATTTCTTTAGCAATTAACTGACAGGGAGCAGCAGCGTTGGAGATGTTAAACCCTGAGAACACAGATCTGCACAGGAGAAATATTTCCTGTGTAGTTCAAAGCAGCTTGAAAATAACCATTACCCTGCTTTAATGTGAAGAACTCTCAGCTACAAGAATTCAGACCTGGGTAATTCTGCGTATTTAGGAGGAAAAAGGGGAAGAAATTGTGTGGTGGAGCCTGCAGTCTGCCAGGCAAAGGTCAGGCTTTGAAAGGGAGAAACAAACTTGCAGCAAGGTTTTCCAACAATGGGGTTTTTTCTTTCTTTGGTAGCAAGTGGGGAGGTAAAGAAGGAGTCAAAGTGATGGGAGTGATCAGGAAGGAAGAACTCTGCTGTCTGAGTCAGTCCCAACCTAACATTCCAATATACATCCAAAATCTCCTTTATATAAAAGAGAGATTTATAGTCCATGTGGAAGCCACTCACTGCTTACTGCAGCCTTACAAATGAAGATTTGGTGCATCCCAGGCACCAAGAGAGCTTTAAATTTTCATCAGGATGCCTGGTGGGGGTGGCTGGGTATTTTGATGCAAATCCTGCTGTGGTTGTCTCCAAGTCTTTGGTTCCTTTGATGCTTCCTGGTTGCAAATGAGCTGTCAGGGGGATAAATATTCCACACACACAGAGCTCGTTCAGTTTTCTGCTCAGGGGTTACACCAGCTTCCAGTTTGGCCTGGGATTAAATGGAAGGGCAACAGTGTGAAACCTCCACAGTTTTTGGAGGAGGGTGAGCACAGCAAACCAGCTGCACCTGAGGTGCTATTTTTAGACTCTGCCATCTCTTCAGGTGGACAGAGAAAATCTGCCCCAAATTCCAACAAAGCAGGAGTAAAGAATTCCTGCCTACAACCCCAAAACTTCCTCCTGAGTCAGAAAAAAGATCACCTCTACCTTCCTTGCCTCACCTGAAGACTGCAAGGGAGAAAAAATTTACCACAGAACACCCAGAGTGGGAAGGGATGTGCCAGGATCATGACAAGGTCATGCAGAGATCCACCAGGGCATTAAAAACCTGACTTTTCAACTTGGCAGCCATCAGATCCTGCTGGATGTTATCCTGCTCCTGTCTTAATCCCCTAGTAGGGAAAAATTAACTTTGGGAAATTGTGCCACATCCCTGGTCAGTCCATACAGCCACAAATCACAGAATCCCTGAATGGTTTGGGTTGGAAAAGACCTTAAAGATCCCATAATTCCACCCCCTGCCATGGGCAGGGACACCTTCCACTATCCCAGGGTGCTCCAAGCCCTGCCCAACCTGGCCTTGGCCACTTCCAGGGATGGGGCATCCAAAGCTTCTCTCGGCAAACCTGTGCCAGGGCCTCACAGGGATGAACTTTTCTCCAATATCCCATCTAAATCCCAGTATCCCAATATCCCATCCCAGTCCCTCCTTCAGCTTAAAGCCATTCTGAGTGTGACCATGTTTTCCTGCTGCAGGGATGAGGTGGCCAAGGCTTCAACACCTCCTGGATTTGTGGTCCTGTGTGCTTTGAGCATGGATCCTGCTGGAAAAAGTGATTTTAATCAGGAATAGTTTTGAGGGTGCTGCCAGTGGGAGCATTTTAGAGTTGAGGTACAGACAAAAGAAACTTCGTGTCACATGGAATAAATTTTACGTAATAAACTGGAAAAGAAAATAGGGAAAAATCCATGTTTACTCCCCAAGGGCGGGCAATTCTTTATTATTGTGCTCCGAGGCTCAACTCAGTTCACCATCAGGAATGTGCTTTGGTTTCCAGCAAAATAACTGCAGTGAAACAACAACTGGGGCCAGCGCCACATTCCTGGGAATGCCTGGAATATGAGCAAGATTCAGACCTGCCTGGCATTCCAGGAACTGTCCTGCTTCCCATAATTCTCTGACATACCAGCCCCACTCATTAGGAAGCTGATGGCACTGGGGACACCCCAATCCCAGTGGGATGTGGATCAGGACTCCTCAGGTGTTGGGATGGATGGAAGTTTGACAAGAAANGACTTCAGACATGCCCACAGCTGTGGCTGATGGCTTTAGGCTGGGCTCTGTCACCCACGACCCGTGATTGCTGTCTGGGTACAATAAACAGCATTTTACAGAGCCCTCTGGAGTCCCACATCTCTCAGTACGGCTCTTACACTCAACCACAGGTTGATGGAAAAACAGAATTCATCCCCAAACCTGTCTCCATTTAAAATTCCTGTCTCCATTTAAAATTCCCCACAACTCCCTGGAAGGAGGTTGTATCCAGGTGAGGGTCAGTCTCTCTTCCCAAGGGATTGGACGAGAGGAAATGTCCTCAAGTTGTGCCAGGAGAGGTTTAGGATGGATATTAGGAAAAATTTCTTCACTGAAGGGTGGTCAAGAGAGATGGGATGCTGAATATTGGAACAGGAGCCCAGGGAAGTGGTGGAGTCACATCCCGGGAGGAATTTTTAGTTGTGGCATTTTGGGACACAGTTTAGTGGTTGGACTTGGTGATTTTAGAAGTCTTTTTCAACCTTAATGATTCTGTGAGTCCCTGATTATGTTTCAAGCTCTTCCAGTAACTTCTCTGGGACAGAGCAAAGGATATTTTTCTTTATCAAGTGTACACAGCACTAAGATTTATCCCAAGTTTCCATCTGTCAGGATACCTAAAAATGAGGAACACATGCTTGTATAAACTTCTGTGTCTTGGCTAAAAACCTCTACAAAAGGGGTTCTAAAAATCATATTTTACCCTTGATGCTGGATAAATTCTCAACAATAAATAAATGTGATGGTTGAATTTTACCCCTTTTTTCCTAAAGAGACAGAAAATCTGTTCCTGCATCCCATTCTTCTCTTGGTGTTCCCTTAAAATCTGACAATTTAGGAGTTCATGTGAAAGGAGCTCTGTGTTCAGTGTGATACAGTAAGTGCACTGGAGTTCTGTGTGGATGGCATTTACATTAAAATCCCTAAAGAACTGAACCCTAAAAACAGCCAGCATCATTCCTAGGAATCCCCACAGGATGCCTGTCCCGTGCAGACATTTCATCCCAGTTTCATCAGCACTTTTCTGACCTTGGAGTTGAGGGAGGAGAGAGGAACAGCAAGATCAGGACAAGCATCATGTCCTGGAAAGGACCGAGGACACCGGGACATGCTGCCAGCAGAGGTTGGGAAAATGCCAGGCTTGGAGAGAGATTTGGGAGCTTCACTTTGTGGCTGTTTATTGAAAAGGGAAATCAGAGGGAGTAGCAATGCAGGCAGATGGAGCAGACCCAGGAAATATCCCTTCTGCTGGGGGTCAGGAAGGGTTCAGGGCTGCTCCAGCATCCTGATGACCTTGTTCATGCCCACGAGGCACAGAGCTTTCTGCTGGTTAAGGAATGTTTGGATTGGTGTCATGGAAGGGGCTGGGATAGCTCCAGGATGCTCTGCAATGCAAATGGAAGCCAGGCTTACACTGGGGTTTGTTTTATCACTGCCACCAGAAGAAGCACTCCATCGTTTTATAAACCTCAACATACATAAAAGAGAAAATATTCTTTTGTTGTTCCTTTAATCCCTGTTATCTGCTCTTTTTGCCTTCTCAGGACGAGCTGAAGATGGGACTGAGTTCCAGCAGGGTCCTCGGCAGCAAATAGTAGAAAAAGGGCTTGAAAAAACCTATTTGTTTGACTCTGTATTGCTTTGGATGTTTTTTAAACCAATACCCACTCCTGACTTGCCAATCCTGCTCTTCACAAGCTCTCCCTCTCCTGTTACATCTGAGGGAAAATTCCCAACTTGAATAAGATTCAGTCAATATGCAAAAGCCACCTTCGGAACCTCCTTCAGCAGCTCAAAGCTCTTTGATGCTGACAGTGGCAACTTTAATTCTACATAGATGCATCTCTGAAATGCTAAAACCTTCCCAATCTATAAACCCCTTCTGCAAATAGACCACAGATTAGCTTTTACATTGGATTTAAGCAATTTTTGGGTTTACAGCTGCGTCATACTGAAATAACTGAAAAAAAAAAATAAAATAAAACCCCAGAGAGGTGACACTGAGTGAGACACATTGGGATTCTGGGCCAGGCAGGATTCTTTGATCTGAACCTGTAGATGCACTGCCTCTCACTCTACTGCCTATAATGACACCTTGGCACACACAATAAAAGTAGGATTTGCTGGGGTAGCATCTCTGGAGCTCAGCACAGCAATGCTGGGAGGTCAGGACACAGATCAAAGGCTCTGCAGTGCTCTGCTTCCTTCCAAAAAACCCCAAAACCTCTTGTTCTGTCACCCTCTGATGCCTCCAAAGGAGTCCCATCAAAGCAAGCCCCACCAGTGCCACATCTGCCCACCAGTGCCACATTGCAGGGGGTGCTACATCCTGGATCTGTCTCAGGACCATGGAATCACTGAGTTTGGGAAAGACATCCAGGATCGTTGACCCAACTGTTCCCAGTTCCGCCAAGGCCACCACCGAACCGTGTCCCCAGTGCCACCTCTACATGGTTTTTGAACACTTCCAGGGATGGTGATTCCACCACTTCTCTGGGGCAGCCTCCTCCGATGCTTGGCCACCCTTTAACTGCAGAAATTTCTGCAAATATCCAACCTGAACCTTTCCTGGTGCAACTGGAGCTGGTTCATCTTGTTCTATCACTTTTTAGCTGGGAGAGAAGACCGACCCTTGCCTGGCTCCAACCTGCTGTCAGGGAGTTCTAGAAGGTAGAAGGTTCCCCCTGAACCTCCTTTTCTCCAGGCTGAGTCCCCAGAGCTCCCTCAAGTGCTCCTCATCAGACTCGTGCCCCAGACCCTTCCCCATCTTTGTTGCCCTTCTCCCCCCAGCCCCTCAATGTCTTTCTTGTCATGAGGGGCTTTGATTACAAATCACCAAGAATTGTTATAATTAGCTCACCCTGCCTCTCTCCTGAGTGCAGGAAATTTAATTTCTTACTGTCAACCTGGCTCTGTTGCATGTTTTTCTCTTCAGCTGGAGCTGTAAGAATTCCTTGCAGCCTTTCAGTCCTTGCCCAGCTGGCTGAGACATGTGGAAGGTGACATCTGCCTGCTCTTCCTTCTTTTATTATCTACAACACCAATTATTACAGGGGCTCCTGATCATTTTTTCCAGTCCCAGATCTCTGCCCCTACGAAAGGCTGAAAGGTCCTTCCCTAAGTCTGTCTCCTTTAAAGGAATCCCCTTTTCCCTGGAACTTTGCTCCTGTCAAGGAAAACCACGGATGTCACAGGATCACAGAACGGTTTGGGTTAGAAAATATTATAAAAATCATCTCATTCCAACCCCCTGCCATGGGCAGGGACATCTTCCACCATCCCAGGGTGCTCCAAGCCCTGTCCAAGCTGGCCTTGGACACTTCCAGGGATGGGGCAGCCACAGGTTCTCTGGGCAACCTGGGCCAGGGCCTCAGCACCCTCTCAGGAAAGAATTTCTTCCCAATATCCCATCTAACCCCATTTGCTTTCAGGTTAAAGCCCTTGCCCCTTGTTGGTTGTCACAGTTTTGTCACTACATGACCTTGTCAAAGTCCCTCTCCAGCTCCTGTAGGGACTGAAAGGCCACAACAAACTCATCTAGGAGTCTTCTCTTCTCCAGGCTGAACAATCCAAATTTTCTCAGCCTTTCCTCACAGGAGACATGCTCCAGGCCTTGGAGAACGTTCATGGCCTTGTCTGGACTCGCTCATTTACACATGCTCATATCACAGGTCATCAGCTGTCACAAATAACCTTCATTTCATAGGCTCCAGTCCCCAAAATGTGCTCCCACCATCACACCTTAAATCCCACTGCTGTGGCCATCCTAAATATCCCATCACTGCCACCCTGGCCTCCGCCCCAGCCCCACAAGGGAGGGGAGATGCTTCCCCTCTTTCTGCCCTCTCCCCTTTCCACCCAGATTTCCTCATGGTCACCCCAATTTCCAACTCCTGCCTAGGAGTGGATGAACAGGGCACAAAGGGATGGCCTGGAAGGGAATGCCAAGAACAGACACAGGACAGACATGGGGACAGACATCCTCCTCCCGGGCTGCTGTGTGTTTTTTGCAACATGCATGGTAGAAAACCAATTTCCTATTCTTTTCCCTGTTCCTGCTGGGCTTCTGGAAGTGTCTGACTAACCTTGCTGTCCGTTGTTGGAGACTCCTTTTCCTTCTCTGCGTGCTGGAGTTTTCTGTTCAGGTCCTGGAACATGTCTTGGTGACGTTTCCTTGTGTGCATGATTTTCTGGAGCAAACACAAAGGGTCACAGGTCAGCAAACCCCATTAATCAAGAACACGTCCTCCCACCAGAGTTACATCATTAAACCCCAGCTCCATCTCCCTGCAGGTGCCTCAAATATCTTCAGCATTTACTGAGGACCCACTGCAGCACTGCCTTTACTTTCAAGGTGAGATGGTGGGAGAAGGTGGAAAATACAAAGTTTTGGCCTAAAAAAACCCCCTAAACTTGCAGCAATCAAATTTTTACGCTGCAGAATTTGCGCTTGACTGTCGATGTCCTAAGGAAGGTTTGCTGCCCTTCTTTAACTGATACCTGTCCCCAGGCCCAGCCTTTCCTCAGTTTGTCACCTCTATAAATGTGTTCAGAGCTCACCCAAACACACAGAATTCGAGTAATTTCATTAGAAACTGTTCCACAATCTCATTTTCTTTTTCATTTGACCCGTCTGCATTTCACTTCTACCTCCTGCTGCCCAGAAGGAGAGGCAGGACGATTTCTAGAAGGACTTCCCTTCCCATGTATGAGCAGGCTGAATATGGATTTCCTGTGCTCTGGCAAGGGTGAGATAATTGGAGAGGGTGGCTCAAAAAATTTGGGACCAACGTCCAGGAAAAGAGGCACTCACCTCAAAATCTAACTCTGCGTACCGGGATTTCCGCCTCTGGGTATTCGGGAGAGAAAGAGATGGGTAAAGGTTAGTAAGAGGTTAAAACAGGAAAAGTCCTTCTCCTTTCCCTTTTCCTACACCTTTAATGTGTTTTTCTGGCTCTTCACAATGGGAAGTGCCGATATTTAGAGTTATTGAATCATTTATGTTGGAAGGGATCTTAAAATCAACCAGTTCCAACCTCCTGCCATGGGCATGGACACTTTCCACTATCCCAGGTTGCTCCAAGCCCTGTCCAGCCTGGATCACTGGGGTTTCCTCATCTGTATCATGACTGAAACCATCAAAATGGGAAACAGGGCAGAGGATATAAAGGGAAAAAGATACGGCAAGCCATGTGCCTGGCATTAGAATGAAGTCTTTGACAAATTAATGATTTTTTTTTTTTTACTTTGCAGCACCTGTAGGGCTAAAAATAGTTGATCCAGCGACGGAATGTGCTCTGGAAGTTGTGACATCACATTCCAAAATATGCTCAATGGTCCCTCAGGCTAATATGACACTGGCATTGCATCCTGGGCTGCATTTTCCCTACAGCTCTTCTTTTCAACCCCCTGGAGTGGCGAGATTGAGGGCAGAACTCCACCCTGGGCTGAGAACAACACTGCAATTCCCATGCTCACCTCCAAGGAGCTCATGGAGAGGGTGGAGACGGTCTCGCTCTTGGACACCACACCCGAGTTCCCTGAGTCACCCGTGTCACACAGGCTGTTGGGAATCTGTGACTCGTTGGAGATGTTCTGTGGAGCCAGCTGCTGCTGCTGCTGGATCATGGAGGAACCCTGCACCTCGCCGCACGCCATGGTCACCGGCTCCCGCGGGGGACTCTTGACCACGAAGCCGGGGTCGGTGGCCATGCTGAGGTGGATGAGCCGTGTCTGAGGCATCTGGTCGATGTTGATGCTGTATTTGCTCTCCTCTTTGGGTTTGGCCCTCAAGGTGGACGTGTTGGTGGGCAGGATCACGTAGCTGGTGTCCAGGGTCTGCTCCTGCGCCCGCGACAGCTCCGAGTCCAACTTCTTGAAGATGTCCCCGTCGCAGATGTAGATGGATTTCGGCGGCTGGTTCTTGTCCTTCTTCAGGGTGAGGGAGTGGTTGCTGAACTCGTTCAGGTTGATGGCCCCCAGGTAGTGTGGGGAGCCCTGAAGGTGCATCTTGGAGACGTTGGCTGGAAGACTGTTGAAGTTGGATGAGCCTTTCTGGTGGTTGAATTTCAGCTTCTCTTCGTCGGGCAGCGACGGGCGCTTCAGGGTTCCTGTGATGGTCGAGGTTCTGCACGTGGTGATGTCTTTGTTCAGCACTGGGGAGACAGAGAAGTGTCCTCAGCACCTCACCTGGGCTTTGACACATCAAGACACCTCCCACAGTCACTCCCCGCCAGCACCTCTCCCAAAGAGGCAAAAAAGAATTTAACATTATTTATATTTTTAAAATCCAGGATACTGAAGGCAAAATTAAAGCTAGGAGGAAAAAACACTTTGTTATTTTGGGAGAGTTCTCTGTGATGTGAGTTTTCCAACAAAACCACAGCCAAAACTCCCACCTAGGCCAACATATTTATAACAATACATTGAAAACCAAAGAGATTTTTAGATCTTTAGTACATCTAGTATATGCATGTATATATGAAATCTGTATATTATTAGCCTGTGGAGTAGAATGCTTTAAAATAAAAGGTTGCTTTTGTGTGAAAAATTCTCTTGATTCAGGAAATAGCTGAATTACAATGTTATTAATGATTCATTCAACTATAAAATCATCACATGGCCTGGGCTGGACGAGAACTTAAAAGATCATCGAGTTCCAGCCCCCTTCAAATTTAATTTTTTTGTATTAACTTGCCAAAATACTTCAGGTTGCTCATTTCCCTTAACAGGTCCAGTGTTAATAAATTGGTATTTTGAAACACACCATGTTTTGTTAGGAATTTCAAACTGCTCTCAAAAAAATCTTACAATCCAGTAATCAAGGTAAGCCTTTGTGAGAGCTCATTATTTAGCAAGTTTTGAATTCCCTTCGGGAAAGCAAGTGGTGACGAGAAGATTCCTTAAAAAGAGAGGAAAACTTTAAACTGAGGGGAACATGAACACATCATAAAGGACATTTGGACACTCATTCCCACACAACACTGTCCACAAAAAAACCCAATTTGTCCCTTTTCCAGGCACAATAATCTATTGCTCCGTTGATTTCAGGCTGCAGCAAAGATCTTGGGAAAATAATGACATCAACCTTGATGTCTCCACTGGGTGGAAAATCAGAAAATCATGGAAATCAGACTGTGGGGCAGGGCTGAAGTGCTGTGAGCTACTTACCTAGGATTTCAGCACAGGAAAAGAGAAAGAAATGTATGTTCCCCTTTCACCCATCGCAGGAGGAAGTAAAAGTAGGCAAATGGATTTTTTAGGAGCAGGGAGATGGATTTTTGGGGTGAGCTGATATCATTCAGCTGCTCCACGTGGGACAGAGGTGGGATGAGGGCATCCCATGGCACTGAGGACACGCTGATTTTCCAACCAGCTCTGACTGGCAGTGAGGGAAGATCAAAGCTCCCCTCCCAAGACCACAGAGCAGGCAAGGCAGGATGAGCAGGGCACCAAGGAGAATAAAAAGAGCTCCTAAAGAGCTTTTAGAGCTGAAAACTCCAGCAGCCACAAACATCTTGGCATTGCTGGGATAAATCAGAGCAAGTCCAACCCTTCCCTTGGGAATCCCAGCAAGGTTTATTGATCTAGGCTCTTCTCCATGCTCACATCAGCTGCAGAAAATTGGTTTGGGGAGGTTTCCACTTGGCAACCTCCAAGCAAGGAGCAGAGTGAGCCTTCAACAGTGAGCCCTGGAGCAAATCCTTCCAGGGGATGAATGTGAGGGGGTTAGGAGTGGTCTCAGCCACATCCCCCATCCATCCCAAGAGGGGAGATGGTGCCTCCAGGAGAAATGATGGCCAGAAACCACTGGACAAGTTCCTGGGTTTTATTATTCAATAAGCAGAGTGCATGGGGATGATGCACCACTCCAAAAGGTCTCAAAAATGAGGTTTTATTATTAACTACTTGTCTTGGCACAACCTAATAGCACTTTATGAGAGGAGGAGAATCTCTAGGCAGACAAATACAAATTCTAGAGTTGGATGCTGGCAAAGGAGGGGAAGATGAGGCTGTTGGCAAGCTGCTGACCCAGGGGCTCCTGCCCTGGCATCATGTGAAACAAATCAGCTCCTTCCCTTCCTCTGGGAAACTCAATTTGGGATTAAGAGGTGTGGTGGCAGATCCAGAAGGGCTCCTCTAGAGGAGGAATCTGGGGTCTGCAGTGGTTTACAGCTGACTCTGTGCCTGGGGAATGTTCCCTGAGCATCCCCTCGACTCAGACGTGGCCCCACACACGCATTTTCCATATGTGATTTTTTGGGACCGAGATCTTTGGTGTCAAAAGAGAAGGAGGGAGAGAAATGAGAAGAGAGTGACAGCTAGAAATTAGATTAGAGAGTGTGAGACAGAAGAACAGAAAGAAAAAAAAAATGGAGAGACCCTGGAAAGAGATAAATGGACAGAAAGAGACCATGAAATAAGATATCACAGGGGTAAGTGAGATAAATATACTGTGACTGTGATAAGCACAGGGAGGGGGAGTGAGGCAGAGAGAAGGACAGGAAAAGATAAATAAGATATAGATAGATATTAGACAGATAAATGATAGTGACAGTGATAGACAATACACAGAAACACAGTGACAGGGACAAATGTTGACAGATAGAAATACATAAATAACAGGTACAGCACGACAGACAGCTGAGGACAGAGATAAATAAGTGATTGCAAGACAGAACAAAAGAGATGAATTATAGATAAATACATTAGAAGCAGATAAATAAATGATAGATGAGATAAAGAAAAGGATAAATGAAAAGGACAGGTAGATGTTTATAGAAAAAGAGAGAGGAGAGGAGAAAGAAAAAAGGTAGGGCAGGGAAAGAAGGAGAGAAAGAGAAAAGGAAAGAAGACAAGAAAAAAGGAAAGAAGGAAGGCAAGGAAGAAAGATTAATAAAAAGACAGAGAGAGAAGCTTTGCCATAGTGGTTACTGAACACAGAGTGTGCTGTCCTGGGCTTGGGAAGATCCTGGTTTGGAAGATATGAATTATGCAATTTCCAAGCAAGCTGGTATTTCTCTTGCTTGGCAGAGGGGAGAAGTCTGGGAGGGCAAATGAAAGCCTCAATATCTACAAAAGGTAGGAAAAATAACCTCAGCCAAAAGGTCAGGCATGCCAGGAGCAGGAGAGGACAGGACCTGCAGAGAGGAACAGACAGCCAGGGAGAATCCAGGCAGCACAGACATCCCTAGGATTGCTGGGAAAAGGCGCTGTCAACTCATGCACATCCTCAGGGTCCAAAGGAACCTGTGTGATGAACACACAGCAGAAAGGAGAGATCCAAGCACTTCCAGAAGAGCCTGGAGCCGGGTGGAGTGGTGGGAAAGCTCTCCAGATTCCAGACTTTCTACAGACACCCTTCATGAGCCCAGAGCTGCCTGAGTCGGGCGTGACCCCCTTGGGCAGGGGTTGCTGGAATGAAGAAGGATCGTGGTAGGAAGAGATGGATCCCATCTCTTCTTCCTTGATGCTCTCCTCTGCCCCCGTGTTCCATGGCAAAAAACAATTCCTCAGAGGCAAGGTTTGATCCCAGTTAAAAGAGCCACAGGAAAACAGGAAAAGCAAAGGGAGAACTCTGGGGTGTTGCTTTCTTTTGGCCGGGGTTGAAGGGAAAGGCAACACATGGGAGGACATGCAAGGCACCAAGACACACACAAAGGAAACAGAAAGGGGGGAAAAAAAATGGCCCAGTTCAATCCCCAAACCAGGTCACTTGCTGATTCTCACCTGTGATGTGCTCACCTGATCTACAAGCCATGTCCACGTCCTTCTCGAAATCGGTCTGAAAGACAGAGAACACAGAGGATGTGGTCAAAAGGAGCTGGGGAAGGACAGGAGAACTTGGAAAATGCAAAATCCCCACTGTATTAGTGAGGTGGGCACAGCCTTGGCCAGGAGAGTGAAGGAGAGAGGTTTGGCTTGGATTTTCAAATGTGGAAAACACGCCACGTTTTTCCACCCATTGGCTTTTGAATTTCATCACTGATTATAATAAAGCTGGAATGTAGCTTTTCAAATGGGGTTCATCTGCTCATCCATTCACTTATTCCTGGGCTGCAGATTAAAATACCTTGCTGGAATACTTCTTAAAAAACAGGGAACATTTATGCACACCCCTAAAAAAACAGGGAACGGGTTCCTGGCCCAAACTATTTTGGATATATCACTCCACACATAATTTTAAATGGATTCCCCACCCTTTATTAAAGAGATCTGGGGACCCTGCTGGGAATGCTCCACCCCCACTGGGCTTTCTTGTGATCTGTCACCAAGTCACATGAAGTGGGAACAAGTCTGTGCATCTGAAACTCTTAGCACATAAAATCAATGGCTCCCACAGGCACAAAGGCTGAATAACTTTTTCAAGTGGTCTGCTCAGCCAAAGGGAACTCCTTTCTTCTCCCAGGAGGAGTTAATCCCTTTTCTGAAGCTTTGAGCAGATAACATTTCAAAGAACTGGATAAACTGAGTCACAGCAGGTCGTGAGCTTTCATGGAGTAATGGGGAAGCTGCAGACTGGCAAAAGGTAGAAGAGTTCACTGATTATTTCTGGTATCATTTCAGAAATACACAACATAATTGTATTAACGTGATGAAATGAAATCCATTTGAATACTGAGAAGAATGTGGGAAAAACCCCCATCCCCCTGGGAGAAACACTCTAATATTAGCAGGTTGAGAGCCAAGAGTTTTTGAACTATCTCAGCCTTCCTGATGGTAATTTCCCAGTAAATTCTTTGGGCTATCAAACAAATCTGAAAATAACAGAAAAGCAATACGACTGAACTAACATTCAAATGGGCAAATGGGATGACACAGAAAAATATAATCTCATTTTCATGATAGGAGTTCCAGCAAAATGCAGCTGAACAGCCTGCACTAGTTCTGCTGATAAATAAATGAAAGACAGGTTTATATTTAATACCAGTCAACAAGATTTTGTGGGGAAAACAGTCCTAGTCAGCTAAGCAAGTTTTCACCAGTTGGGCAGATTTGGAGATAAACAGAAAAGGTAACAGCAAAAATGCCATCCTGCAAAAGCTTTTGACTTCTTTGTTGATTTTACAATAAAGTAACATTGTACCCCTCTAAAAATACCAGCGAGGAGTCATCAGCCACAGCCAGCTTTTTGTGCTGGAATGTGAGGAAAGTGATTGCAAGCTCCCTGCTCCTCCACACACCCATCAGGAGGAAATGCAACGTTGCTAAAAAACGCGCGGCTGGCACAGAATTTCCCAAGGTGGCCAATAATGAATAGAAACGTGGAGTTGTACAGAGATGCAAAACCCTGAAACTTGGGATGGCGACAACAGACTGACATGATGTCTCAGGTTTTGGCTTTTATGTTTTTCAGATTCTGTGCTGCTTTAGTGTGTAAGTCTGGGCTTTGTATCAGGGGAGGGTGAGCTCTGTGCACAGAGCAGGGAGACAAAACAATTCCTTCTCCAGCTGGGGACCAAGGACAAATGACCCAAATCTCAGGCCCAAGAGCACAAACAACGTGGACTGAAGAGAGAAAAACAAGAAGGATGGGACTTCATGGGCTAAAGCTGGAATTGGACAATTAACTCCAATATGTAAATGGACCAAAACTTGTAAAAGTGTGAGACCTCATGACCGGTGTCCATTTTGTGACCATTTTGGTTCATCTTGGGTGTAGCCCTGGCTGGGCTCTTGTGCTGCCCAAGGTGGATCCACTGAGGCCTCCTAATAAATCTCTACTTTATTCTTTAGCTCCATCCAGTCTCTGTTCTAGGTCAGCCTTCACAAGGCATCAGGCAAATACAGGATCCACCTTTTTTTTCAGGATGCTGAGAATCTGGAGGGGGTTATATAAATAATTTGAAGGCAGGTGATTTACAAAAGAAAACTAAAAAAGCTCTGGGTGTTAACTCATGGAAAAGAAGACTGAGGCTGGGTGTGATTATGGTGTCTGTTACTGAAGAAGCCAAAGCACCAGGCATGCAAGGGGCTCTCTAATTACCCACAATTAGGCAGGGCGAGAACCTGTCTGAAAATGAGAAGACTCTGCATTAAAATGAGAAATGAGGCACCTGCTTTTAGCAAACACCACCGAGGTGTGGTGGAGTTAAAGCTCTGCTGATGTCTTGACTCCAAGATTGTGCTGTTTGAAATGAGGCAGAAACTGCTCAGCACAGGAGTGACTGGGAAAAAAACATCACTGGGTTGTGCTGTAGCTCTAATATTAACCAGGAGCTTCTGGAAGTTGCTCAAATCCTCTGATTCTCCTGATATATTTATCTTACCCTCCAAAATTAAATGTTTCTTGCATCAACTACATCATAACAGTGGAGCAGATGCTGAGCAAAGCCCCACAGCCGATTCCTTTACTGTTTGCAAAGGACTTACACAACAGGACCACAATTTACAGAGCTTAAACTATTCCCAGTGAAGCTAAGTGTGCTTTTGAGAGAAAAAAAATCCCTCTGAGACAGCATTTTTAAGACAGTAACCCAACAGACTGTGATTAAAACGGTATCAAACTGCTACTTCCTAGCTCCAGCCAGGACAAGGCAGTTTGGAGGGGATGAAAAGGTCTGGAAGACATGGGAGGTGTATTTTGGTTCTTTATTTTTCTGGGAAAGAAAGAATCACACCAAGATGTCTGCAAAACCTGGCGTGCAAGTTTGAGAGGCTTAAAATTCCAATGTAACACCCCAGATCTGTGTGGGAAAAGTCACATTTTAAACATTGGGTTCACTCAAGCAAAAGCTGAATGGAAATAAGAATGGTGAATTCAGGATCTGTGATGGACAGAGCCCTCTGCTTGTCAGTTATGAGTGAAAAATTCCGATAAACCTCCCTACTGAAGGGGAAGTGGGAGATTTCCCTACCATGAGCTGAGCGTGTCCGTTCTGGAATGACCCCCCTGAGTCTCCATTCCCTTCCTCCTGACGATCCACAACCCGGCACTTGACAGCATCCTGGACCTGTGGGAACAGATGGGCAAAGCTCAGGGTCAGACTGACCCAGCCACATTAAATTCTGCTGAAATCCAAAATAAAAACCAGCCCTTGTTAGATCAAAAGGACAAGGACCCTGCTTTAGCAGCATGCAGGCATTTTTCACATGGTTTATGTGTTACGTATTTCACACGCTGAGGAGCAACTCAGAGGTTTTCCAGCAATCCTGGGTCACTGCCTGGGTCACTTCCATTTGCTTGATTTATACAGTCAGGAATAAAAATGTCCTTTATTTTGCAGCTTGCAGTATGTTTAAAATGGATGCTCCAGCATTAATCATTGTATTGGTGTCTACAAAGTCTGGTTAGGATCCTGTAAGATAAATCTGATCCCAAACTCACTGAAGTAATTGGGGGGAAAAAAATCCCGGTGACTGCAATGGGAGTTAAATGCAGACTCATATTCATAATGCAATTAGTGGAAGGAGTCTCAGCCAAGCCAGTGGTGTAATTCCATTGATTTCATTGGCCTGACACAAGAAATTAATCTGTTTTACTGAATTTAAAGGAACTGTAAGAAGTTAAAATGAATATTGAAAAAACAGCCCCTTCCTGTCTCTGTTATTAATAGTCTCTCCACTCCGTAGGATGAAAAGAATAAAAGAAACATAAAAGATTCGTCCTTTTCTTCCCTGATATAATTCACCATTTTAATTCTCCACAGGGAGGCTGAAGAGAATTTCTTCAATTTCCTTGGCTGATTATTGCTGGCTGCACTTCCTAGCTGGAATACCAAGGTGTTAATGCCAGCACGGATTTCATCCTGCAAATCTCAGTGCATCTTGCCTCTCCTGAAATCACACAAATGATTTCTTTAATGTGGCATTTTTGGAGGTGGGGCAGGAACGTTCTGGAAATGGGAATTTTGGTGGTAAACAAGCAAAGCCTGACATGTTACCCCATCTCAAGCTGCCCACCAAACTCCTTCCCTGACTCACCCCTCCTTCCCTCCGACCAAAAATGTCACGGTCATTTTTGTGGCCATCATCTCCCCAGAGGCAAAATTTGTAGGGTTAGAGAAGTTACCAGGCTGGCTGGGCACTTTTCCAGGTGATTTTCGTGGGAAATAATGTGAATTATGTAACAGCTAAGGACTCCTCCCTCTCACCTCCCGCCTGAGGATGCAGTGGACCATGACAATGACAAATCCCTCCAAGGAGTCGAAGACGGCGAAAAGGATCTGGAAAAGCGCCGAGCGCCGGTCGGTGATGGCCAGGACTGCGGACATCCAGGTGAGAGCCAGCAGGGGCAGGACCACGCAGGAGCTCCACAGGGATGCCCTGTCAAGGCAGAGGGAAGGAGAGCTCAGCTCCACCTCACCCCCTTCCAGGTGGGGCTCTAATTCAGCCTCCCCACCCCACCGGGCTGCAGAGGATTTCCCCAGCCAACATCTCCGTGTGGGAGACCTCTCCTGAAGCAGGAAGAGGCTCTGCACACTCACACTGCCCAAAGAGGGGGGACAACTTCCCAACGGTGCAGTCATGCATAAAACTGGAGGTGGGGAGGAAGGATGTGGATCCCTCCCTCCCCCTTCCACGCCCGTCCCGCTCTGCCCCTAATCCAGCGCCACGGCTTTTCCCAAGGGAAGGAGACAAATACAATCACTGCAGGTTGCCAAGGGGAAGGGGAACAGTGCAGCAGAGACTGGTCTGTCACGATGGCTGTCGGGTCACAGACACTTGGACTTCCACAGCACATGGAAGACACCAACACTGGCACGTGTCACGCTTTGGAGCGGCTCAAACGGACAGGCAGGGAGCTGATGTGCAGACTGAAATATTTGTATTTCTCCTTTCATCTGCAGATGATGGTCCCCACCACACTGGGAACTAAAACCTGGCCTCGTTTCCCCATGGTCAGAAAATTTTCAGCTTTCTTGTGTGATCTCCCCAGCTGATATTTTGGGGAAAAAAAAAAATAAAGCTTTTTGTTCTATGCTTGACAGCTCCTGTAAGTTTATTCCTGTGTGAACATTAACTCGAGATTGAAGCCACATCTGCACTCACCAGACAGAAAACTGGACAAAACAAGTTTTCTGTGATGCTGCCCCAGGAATCTCCACTTTAGCTGTGAATGATGGCCCTGCAAATGGGAAAGCAGCTCTTTTCCCAAAGACTCCTCAGGCATCCATCTCTCCAACCCAAAAAAAATGATCCCAAATAATCTTAACAGCTGACTAGGGAGATTCTAAGCTGTCACTCATCCCATCTATTTGGCACCAAGAATATGAGGAGAATTTCTCTGTGGGTTTTTAACTAACAAACCAGAGAAAGCCTCAAATAACAAGTGGAGCTACAAGAAAACCTCCAAATACAAACAAATACAGGCAAGACAAGAAATTACAGGACAGATACCATGAAACACGTTTTGCAGTACTCACATGGGACTTGCTCACCTTTTCCTGATCTATGACCAAGGGTTTAATATTTACCTGCTGGTGACCTCACAGACCTCAGTAGAGTTTTACCTGAGCAAAGCTGGAGCTTGGATACAGGTTTGGACATCAGGCCCTGGCTTCATTAAGGGTTTCTCAAGGATTGTTACATCAGCTCTGCAATGACCACACACTGAAGTGACAGTTTATTTTTATAGTCAGAGTGAGACCCTGTTTGCAAATATTCCTACACTAGGATCTGTTCCTTCATGGGATTATTAAGGAATTTAATTTACCTAAGGGAGCAGAGAAATGGAATTATTCTTCTTTTTAATTAGAACAAGCATTATGAGACCTCAGTGTAAGGTAAAGGCCATGACATAATCTGACACCTTGTAATTTTATCTTGGGTGGCAATTGCTCTTCTTTAATGCCCAAGATGAACTATGATTTTAAAGTATTATTAAAAAATACCCAAAAATCCATCAGACAGCCCTCAGCCAAACAACTCCTAAAGAGAAATAACTTATCCCAATTCTCTGAAATCTGCCTCATTGCACTGAAATCTCTCTTTGCTGTTATTTGTGGTGGTGCCTTCATAAATCTGCCTAAGCAGCAAGCACATGAAAGAAAAAAATCAGAAAGGCAGAAAAGCTGAGTGGAAAGATAAGATTTGGTGGATAAGGAACCTCTCTAGATGTGTCTTCCATGCAAGTATCAGCCAACACAACATGGCTGAGTAGATGAAATAATCCCAGCAGCAAGGGGAAACCATAAAATTCAATAAAAGCTGCTGGAAAAGATCTGCAAGACACAACTCCGGTGTTCCAGAACACTCTGGGCACACCCATTCTGTGGGTGTCACTGCCACCAGTGCCCAGCAGGAAACCTGGCAATGGATCTGACCCAGGTGTGAACCAAACCCCTAAATCTGGGTGGGTTTTCCATTCCTGAAAAGAACTGCAGATCCACAACCACAATGATCTGGATCTGCATCCAAGACTTAGGTGTGGATCTGGGGTTGGAAGGGATGCTGCTGAGAAGGTAAATTTTATGTAAATTATATTTCTCTTCAGCAAATGGTCAGAGTTGAATCCAGTGGCTTCAAAACCTGCTTTGAGAATGAATTATTTGAGTCAATTTGCTCTGCCCTTCCAACCAGATGAGGAAAGCATCATCTGTCCTTCCAGCTCAGCTGATGACCACGTATTCAGCTGGACCAAATCAGGATTTTCCCAAGTTGTGCTGAATTACACCAGCTCAGAGTTCTGCTCTCTTTGTGATTCACCTTCCAGATGCCTTCTCAGCAGCATTCAGCCCTTACAAAATTGATGGGAATTCTGCTTGCTACTTGAATGCACCATCTTTACTCTCGGGCAGCAGGTGGCAACAGGTCACAGGAAATGGAACTTACTCTCATTTCACTTGCAGGGCTCTGCTTCGATTTTTGAAATACTAAACTCCAAATTAAAAACTCCATTAAAGAAATCTGGTAAAGGCTGAAATTTCAGGTGAGAACTGATGGGAAGACAAGTGGGTTTTCTTAATTCTGCTTGCTGTGAGTTGAATTCATAGCAGGACTCCTATTTCTACCACCTTCTCGCCTGTCCCTTTTTTTAGGAGGCACAGTGAATCCTTAAGAGATCCCAGAATTACTTACAGGACCTAAGAAATATCAGTTAGGGTGCTTATCACGAGATGTGATATGAAATGATCAATTGTTGTAGAACGACATTGTGACCACCTCATGGCTTTTCATGGATTAGCCATGATCATTAAATCCATGATTTTTATTGCTTGGAACAGAGGAATTAGCCAGCAGAGCCTCTTATTTATCCCATCTATGACAGCCCTGAGGACAAGTGACAGCACATCCCATCTGAGGTTGGAAAGGACCTCTAAGATCGAGTCCAAATCTCTTCCCAGCCCTGCAAAACCCAGCACTAAACCATGTCCCCGGGTGCCACATTTACACAGCTTTTAAATCTTTCCAGGGATGGGGACTTCACCATCTCCCTGGATAGCCTGTGCCAGTGCTTGGTCACCCCTTCTGGAAGGAATTTCCCCCAATTTCCAACCTGAACCTCTCCTGGTGCAATCTGAGGCCATTTCCTTTCATTCTGTCACTTGACAGGAGAAGAGACCAACCCCAGCCTGGCTCCAACCTCCCTTCAAGGTCCTCCCAATCCTCCTTTTCTCCAGGATAAACCATCTCAGCTCCCTCAGCCACTCCTAATGTGCCCTAAAACATGGGATCTACCACAGGAAACGCTCAGCCTTATGAAAGCACACACCAGACCCTGCCCTGGCAGCAAGGATTTGGCCAAAGTGAAAAAATCTATCTGTGTTTTTGTCCCTTACGTAGCTGGAGGCATGGAGAGTCTTTGTCTTTGCAAAAGAAGCAGAAAAAAATGGATTGCACTTAGAGGAAAGCGATGGGAAGAGCAAAAAGAATGGGTTTGGAGATAAAGATCTACATGAAGAAAGATGAAGAGTCCTGCACCCTGAGAAAAGGCAAGTGCAGGGGGACACACAGGACATGCCAATAAAGATGTAAAGGGCCATTAGAAAGGGCAAAGTGATCAATTCTTTTCATTACTCAACCCTGACAGAGCAGCAGCAACTTAAAGAAGCAGCAGAAGGGAAAAAAAAAATCACTTTATAATTCAGAAACAGCTCCTGGAGTGGAGCTCTGAGAAGGGAATTGGTTGCTGGACTCAACAAATAATGGATGGCTCCTTACACACCAGTGGTTCTGCTGCAGGAAAATCACAGTACAGGGATGTGCTTTATTTATTCCCTCCTGCTTCTCTGCTCCTCTGACTTGTATTCACAGAATTACAGGATCATGGAATGGTTTGGGCTGGAAGGGACCTTAAAAATCATCTAAGTCCACCCCACTGCTGTGAGCAGGGACACTTTTCACTAGACCAGGCTGCTCACAGCTCCATCCTACCTGGCTTTAAACACTTTTTAAACATCTAAAAACTGTTCCTCCCAAAAGCAAGAGTGTTGTCTCAGTTTTAGGGACATTTTCAGTGCAGATCCCTATAACTCAATGCCCATATAACCAAGATATGAAACCTGGAACTCGAAAAGAGGGGAAACTGTTTGCTCTTCCCATGCACAGGCAAAAAAAGAAACACCTGTTGTGATTTCTATTCTCCCCTAAAAGATGATTCTACTCCCAGTAGCTGCAATATAAATAACAAAATTAAGGGAACAGGAAATCAAATGTCTCTAAGCTGCCCTGGTCTGGTGGAAAGTGTTCATAGTGGGGGGTTTGGAATGAGATGAACTTTAGGGTCCCTAAACTCAAACCATTCTGCGATGATTTTATGGCACATGAGACAGGCAGGTGATGAGGCAGCTGTGACCAGACTGCTTCATTATTCACCTTTAATAAAGGAAAGTGTTCTCTGAGAGTCCAACAAGGACTTGCAGGATCCAGGTATTATCCCCAGGTTCCTTGAACCATGAGGATAACACTCTTCCTGAGGAACAGCCTCCTTCCTAGCCCAGCCGTGCATGGAAGCACTGACTCAAATCCATCCTGGAATTACAATACAGGCAGAAAATCTGACATCCAAGACTCCCTAAAAGGATATAGAGCCAAGAAAAAAGGGAAAAACCCTTAGATGGGAGATTTGATATGTGAATTCCTAAGGGTTTAAGAGGAATGATGATGATAAGGGTCACAAGGAACCCCTGATATTGGCTCTTGTGTGGGGTGGCTGGAAAAATACACTGTGCCAGGGATTTTAGTCTTGGGCCAGTCAGAGCCTGGGAGTCCAGATTTCCAGTGAGCTGCTTGGCAGGAATTCATAAAATCATGGAATGGTTTGGGTTGGAAGGAACCTTAAAGATAATTTAGTTTTAACTCCATGCCATGGGCAGGGACACCTTCCACTATCCCAGGTTGCTCAGAGCTCTGTCCAAGCTGGCCTTGGACACTTTCAGGGATGGGACATCAACTTCCATCTGTCCATCCATCCATCCATCCATCCATCCATCCATCCATCCATCCATCCATCCATCCCTCAGCACTCCCTGGTATCTGCAGTGAATTCCCTCGTTCCCAGCAAGTCCCAAGAGAAGCCAAGCCCCTGAGATGCATTTTCCATCTCAGATAAAATAATTTCCACAGGTAGCAAAGACAAATTAATTACAGGGCAGCATTTTGCAGGCTGAGGGTGCCCTACAGGCAGCAATAAACGGGAGAAAATGTGGGAACAGAGATCTTCCAATGGTAAAACCTGCCCAGGATCTTCTTCAGCACAGCCTAAAGGGAAGGACTGATTTAACCCACACCCAGCTAACCCCTAACAGGTCACAGACATCCAAAGATTTCCATTTATCATTCCCCAGGTTAAGAAATTCCACAATTTCCAGTACTTATTTTTCCACTTCTGTCACTTTTCTCTCTCATCAGTTCCCTCTGTTTTCCCTCCTTTACACAACCCCTTCTCTGACCACAGATGTCACCACAAAGATTTCCAAAAGCCAAGAAAAACGCTCTGAAGGATCTGTTTCTCACTCCATGCTATCCCAGAAACAAACCTCTGGAACCTATGGGAGGGAAGCTTGGGAGGGCACGAGCAGCCCCAGCAGGAACAAGGCAGGAACAGCCTCGATGTGCTCTGCACTAAGAAATGATGGCTCATTCCAGGTCAGGGAGGAGCCAGGAATCCTCATGGCATTTAATCCACATTTCAGGACTCCCAAACTGAACAAAGGCAAAGCTGCTGAAGGCTTGGGAGGAGGGAGCCCAGCAGGAGGGCGGCAGTGGCACGAAGCATAATCAGAGCTTTGCCTTTTTGGCAGCCTCATTTACAAGAAATTTAGGAGGAGGAAAACCAGGAACAGTTCAGCTGCAGGATGAAGTGGATCACAAGGGGAAATGAGTGGACTTATTTGTGTATTCCTCAGTGTTCCTTTTGCAAGGCTAAGAGCACGGGACACGTGAGGACAAACAGCAAAACTGATACTGGACGCTGTCATCTGAGGTACCCAATCTGCTGGGAAACAAAACAGTAAAAAATCCTCTTACAAGAGCCCTCCAATTTCTGTCAATCCACTTAAACAAGGGAAGCAGGCTGAATAGGAGATCTGGCTTTCATATCCCTTTTTTCTCCCGAATTGGAGATGAATCAGAATTTGTGATTTATCACAGACCAGTGTCAGACACTGCTGGAGAGGGACTTGAGACTGTTTAACTTTTAAAATTAATTTACTATGAACAGAAAGCCCCTCCTCTTTAAGAGTCTAATTTATTAATAGAAAATCTTCTGCTGGTTTAACATTGCTCTGCAGTTACAGGAATCCAAAAAGCAGCGAGCTGCTCTTTCCAGACTTGTGGTACACGTGTCTGGACCGACTCCATCTCACCATCTCAGCTGGGCGCTGCTGCAAAAGGTGAGTAAACGACCTTAGCAAGGAAAAATAAATCAAATTTTGCTCACTCCTTCATTTCACTGAGAAAACCACAGAATCATGAAACGGTTTGGGTTAGAAGAGGCCTTAAAGAACATCTCATTCCAACCCCCTGCCATGAGCAGGGACACCTTCCAGGTGCTCTTGAGTTGATTTTCTTTTATCTTTCTACATTTTTTTTTGAGATCTGCCAATCCAATCGGCTGCCTCTTTTAGTTTCGATTAATTAAAGGTAGGAATTTTCAAACTGCAAATGATCTGAGACTGTTTCCCTCACACGTTTTGCATGTACTAATTTAGACATCAAAACCAAAGTGTAGCATCACTTGGATGTGATACAGATAACAAAATTTCCAAAAGGGAAGGAAGAAAGACAAACCTTCCCTCATCGCTCTCCCCCCAGCCTTAACCTTTGGGAAAAAAGCCAACCACATAAATAGCAACAATTTCTCCAGCAGAACAAAGTTTTGGCATTATTTTTTTTCTTTTCTTTTCTTTTTTTTATTTTTTTTAAACTAACTCCAGCGGCACCTAAGAAGAGATTTAACAGCATTTGACTTTTGTAACTCAGAGCTATGAAACGCTTTAAGATTTTGAGAATTAATTCCAAGTGCTTTCAGGGGTCCAAAAGAGGCAGTCAACACTGATCAAATCAGACCTGCAGGCCCACGAGGTATTAAACTTAACTTCAGTATTTCATAAGAGGAGAAAAAAAAACCCACTTAGAAGTGATTCACCAACTCACTTAAACCACACTCAGCACTCTGCAGGCTCTGGAGGAAAACACTCAAGCAGGTGCTCAAGTGGTTGACAGAGCTGAATTTTGGAGTCCCTGTCTACCACCAGAATTACTGGGAATCACAGCTGTAAGTCTGGAACTCCAAGAACGGGGCATTAAACGAATTAAACTAAATAAACACGGCTTGCAACAAATGCAGAGTCCCTTTGTCTTCCATGGGCTGCTCACATGCTTAAATCTGAAATCTAGGCATGTCAAAAAGTGCTTTTCAGGATCCAGCCCAACAGCTCCAGGGGTGTTGCAGGAGCCCTGCTCTACTCATGGCCCACAGAATGAGGTTGGGGAGAGCTGGGAGATGTTGGGGAGGCGGGCAGGGACATGGGGAGAGAAAACAAACACGGGCTGGTGAGTGCAGGGAAATGGAAGAGGGAAATAAAAAAAGGAACTGAAAAGCGAAAAATCGAAACGAAGAGAGAAAAAAACAACAACAAAAAAAAACCAAAAACAAGAAAAGAAAAAAAAAAGAAAGGGGAAAGAAAGAAAGAAAGAAAGAAAAGAAGTTGAAATTAGAGGAACTAACATGGCGTTACTGGTGGCTGTGGCCGAAACTTCAGCAGAAGAAACTACTCCACACTTGGAACATTTGAGCGTCATGCCGTAAAGGGGCACTGCCATCTGACTGCAATTAAAACCAAAAGACTGAAACAAAACAAAACACTTCGCTCATGAGCACAAACGTCGAAAGGAAAGGGAAACAGAAGCCAAAAAGGAAGGAAGGAGGAGGAAAGGGAACCAACCAACCATACCCAGTTTGGGAAGAGAAATGAAAAGACAGGCAGGAGTTAAAACTCTCTCATCTGTACCACTCCAGATGCGGGGAACGGGGGGAAATGCACAACTCAGAGATTTGTTGGTGCTGCTGGAGAGGGTGGAACTGTGTTGGTGAAAGTCTTGCCAGATTCAGGGTGTCTCTCTCTGGCACCCACGGCAGAGAAACCAGTACTGCTCTCCCTGTCTCCACCTCCTTCTTTTTGTTTGGGATTTTTGGAAAATTTTTTTGTTTGTTTTGTTTTGTTTTGTTTTGAGAAATTGCTCTTTTTCCCTCCTGGCCTTTTTGCTCCAAAACAAAAAAGGTGGCAGGGTTGTGCAGTAGAAGGCAAGAAGTAGGGCTGTGGGGGCTGTGCCTGCTTATTTTCTGTCCTAAAGCAGTGCAAGGGATAAATCACTTCTTTTCTCTGACTGGGAGATGGTGAGACCAGGACAGAGGCCACTCTTTGGTTGCTCCATCCCTGATGAAGGATGGGACTCTTTTATGTCCTGAAGTTCATCCTGAGCTTGGGTGTTTCCTTAGAGCCCCAACCTGTCCTGAGAGGAATCCGACTGGCTGACTGCTCCTGAGACATTCCTTCTCTCAGATCCTGTTCTGGAGCTGAAAACATCTTTGGGATGAACCCTGAGAATTATTCCCACCTGCTGCTCCCACTTTTTCTGGATGGGACCAAGCCCACTGAGGGCTGCTGGTATGAGGGGATCTGCTAAAGCACATCCTTGGGGTTTTTAGCAGCTGATGTGTGGTAACCCCTCTCATTCAGCTCCTCTTCAGGAGCCCAGAAGCCACATTAGCTTGGCACTGACCCCGTTTCTTCCCACAATTCACTGGTTGTGTGCTCCCCCTGCTCTGCACAGATCCACACCCACGTCAGATCTGGCTTGGAAAACGGGAAGGAGTCTGCAAAACATCCCCCAGACCTTCCTGCTGTGCCTGGCACCAGAGGAGACACGAAATCACTGCCAGAGGACAACGGGTCTGTCACCCCCGGGGCGTGGTGGGGACGCTGCTGAGGGAGGTTTGCCCCAACCAGGAGGGATTTTACAGCCCTGCCCTGCCTGGGAGAGAGATCAGGCGACCCCACAGAGCATTTCTTAGCTTTGGTGTCTCTCTGTTCAATCCCACTGCAAAAAGACAGCCTGATGAGCACCAACACAGCAGCAGCAGTGGGCCCAGTGGGCCCCTTTCAAGTGGCTATTGATTGGTCTTTTCATTAATTACAGTGACATAAATCATCATTCCCGTCCGGGATAATGACTAAGGCATCCCACAGAAGCTTTCAGACACAGAGGAAATTAGCTCCTGTGTCCACAGATAAATATCTTCCAGGAAGGAAGGTGTAAATCCTGTGAGGGCAATGGCTGAACCAAAGATAAAGTGGGTCTGGAGAGGCATTAGGTGCACGACCCTTAAAAAATAAAAAAAAACAATAGGACAGTTTATCCCCAAATCTATAAGCCACAAAGAACAGATAAGCAGAGAGACAGAGAGAGGCAGAGATAGGCAGCAAAAAGAAAAAAAAGTAGATTGACTTGAAGAATTTGATGGGAAACTGTACCAGAAAAAACATGAATGACACTGAATCACAGAGAACTGGCCAAAAGACCACTGGAAACACACAACTGTAGCTGCTGTTGGGTGTGTTTATGCAGAAAGTTGCAAGCAGTGGGCACAGATGTGGGTACATTTATCTCCCAATTCGTTCTGGTTGGGGGCATGAGGTTGTTAATATATTGAATTTCCACAGCGGGTTTAGATTGGCGCCTGTGCATATGAAAGGGTGGCTAATTAAATAATCACAGTGAACGATGCCTTCATTTAATTTAGCTTTTTCTGCTTCCTAAACATCCACAAACAGCTCATGGGCTCATCTGGTGTGTTCACTGGAGCCTGGGCTTTTCTACTTTTTACTGAGCAGGGCTTTCCACCATCCACAGGAGCAGGAATGCTGCTTCCAACAGGAACCATTCCCACAGGAAGGGCAATCCCAACCCCAATCCCAACCCCAATCCCAATCCCAACCCCTTCCTGTCTCAGTGGAGTTATCACCTTCCTAATCACTCTCTCCCCTCTGTGCTCTGACATCCCAGCTCTGCTCCACCCCATCAGGACGCCTGCACAGAGATGGTTTCACACAAGGTTTTGGGGCAAACCCTTCTTGGGTGGTTTCTGTGATCAACAGAGATAAAAGAAGAGGTCCTCTAAGGGGGGACAAGGCTCCTGTCTCTCCCCAGGAGTGGCAGAGGAAGCTCAGAGAGATTAAACTCCGCTAAAATGAGCCTGATGGTCTCGTTCTTCCTCCCTGCCCGTGGGAGCACACAAGTGCTCCTGGAATCAACACTGGCTGAATACATTTGAAATTAATTTTAAAGGCTCCTGACATGAAAACATTCATTTTTTGGTAGCAATCCCTTCAAGAGAGCACAAACACTGCTGGTGGAGTTGGCCACCAACAGAGACTCTTTTGCTGGGCTGGTTTTCTCCATTCCCAGACAGGTTTTGGGGCTGCTGTGGCCTTTCTCCAGCTCTCCAGGTATCCACGCCCCCTTCTCCACAGCCTGGTTTTGTGATCCACCTATAAAATCACTGCCACTAGAAAATCTGCATTTTCTGACAGATGTGACAGCAATAACCACAGCTATTTCCACTGCTAAGTACAGGGCAGAATCCTTGTGTCTCAGGTGTTATTTCATGAGAACTGCTGGCGCTGATGGATTTGTGACAACCAATCTGTGGAGTGTGTGCTGGGCTCCTCTTCATATCCAACAGCTTTTTTTCCCTATTTTTGGGGATCTTTTTTCCACCCTTTTAAAAAATTGTTTTTGCAACACTGAACCATACTTCTTGCCTCTGCTAAAAGGAAACACAACGTTTCTTTAGACCATCTCCTCAGGTCCAAACATCTCCAAGGCCGTTACTCGTTCTGATTTTCTTCAGATCTACCTTCCAACACGGTTCCCAAGCCCAGGCCAGAAGCAGAGAACTAAAGGGAAAGGGGCACCAGGGCTCTCAAAAGTGCTCCCACACTCTCAGCAGGGGCACTTGGGAAGGGAGAACAAAACCACCGAGCACAGATAAGGCTTAAAAGTGCTGCACACACACACAGACACGGAAGAAGGGGGGAAAAAAGAGAAAGGAAAGAAAAAAAAAAACAAAGAACATCAGAAATTTTTTTTTGTTTGTTGGTTTGTTTTTTGTTTTGTTGCCTCGCAGGTTTTGCTGTTAAAGCCCAGCTCTGAGTGTGATCAATAACCAGCTGCTGTGTGTTAAATGAGGTCACTCCGTGTGAGGTTTGGATTAGAGAGGGAGGGACTGAGAGGCAGCAACTTGCTGCTTTGCTAATCCAATAAACCATTTATTGCAACTCTGCCTTTCAAGTGCAATTACCCTGCTCCAGACCCTGCCTTGCATCCTGGCTGGTTTTTTTTTGAGTTCTCTCTTTGTCAAGAAGGCATCATCCAGAATGAAGCACTTGCTTGTTAGCAGCTGCTCAAAGCAATGCACCAAGGTCACTTCCTCACATATTTTTTCAACCCAGCAGCAGTTGGTACCATCCAAATCTCCTCTTGTTTTACGGCACTGCTCAGGCATCAAAATTCCACTTTTGCTGCACCCAGGGACTCCCATGTCAACACTGCTGATAAACCATGAGCCTGAGCAGGTCCCTGTGTTTCTCACAAAATCACTGAGGTTGGAAAAAACCTCCAAGATTGAGTCCAACCTTTGACCAAACCCCTCCATGGTCACTAAACTATCACAAAGTGCCAGGTCCACTCGTTTCTGCAGCAATTCCAGGGATGGTGACTCCACCACTTCCCCAGGCAGCCTGTTCCAAAGCCTGCTCATCCTTCCAGGGATGAGATTTTTCCAAATATCCAACCTGGACCTCCCCTGTTTCAACTTGAGGCCATTTCCCCCTGTCCTGTCACTTGTTGAGACTGACCCTCACCTCAGCACAGCACTCCCTATTTCAGGGAGCTATAGAGAGTGATGAGGTCTCACCTGAGCCTCCTTTTCTCCAGGCTGAGCCTCCCCAGCTGCCTCAGCTGCTCCTGGTGCTCCAGACTCTTCCCCAGCTCTGTTCCCTTCTCTGGACATGCTCCACCCCCTCCAGATCTTTCCCGGAGTGAGGGGCCCAAAACTGAACACAGGATTTGAGGTGCTGAATAAGAATTTGCCCCTACCTTGGGTTTTGCCTCCACCACTCAATTAAAAACCACTTTCACCCCAACTACTCAACAGAGCAGTGTCAGGAATACTGAACCCCATCCATATTAACCACCCCTCCCCTCTGAGACTCAGTGGAGACCCTTTCTCCCTCCACTTTTCCAGACAGGATATATCCATGCACCCTGTGCTTTCTCCACCAGCCTCCAAAGCTTTCAAACTCTGCCTCCGTGCAGAGGAACCAGAACAGCTCTTGCTCTCCTCGTTTCTTTGTGAACAACTTCTTCCTTCCAGAACACAGCTGTGATAAATCAAATTCCTGCAGTGGACAATTGGGAGCAGAGATCCCTGCCTTTCCCAGCAGCAGGAAAGGACAGAAATTCTCTGATTGCAACAACAAACCAAGAAAGGCAGGGGAAAGTAACACACATCAGCCAGGCTGTGCTGGGGACCTGATGAGAGTCAAGAGTGTCAGCCTGGCATTGCTGCCCCTTGCTCAGAGCAGAGCACAGCTCAGGGATAAAACCTGAGCAGGCAGCAGGCTCCTAAAAATGGAGAGGAGAGGGGTTCTCATCCTGCTGGGGGTGTTGGCAATGGCAAAACAGCCACTGCCAAAAGTTTGGGAGTTACCCAAGAGAGAGCCCTGCCTGGGAGCTGCTGCCCTGGCCAAACCACCCTGGGAGACACCAGGATGGGAGAAATGTGGAGTCAGCCTTGAATTTACACTCCAGAAAAAAACAGGTAACACAAATCCTCTGGGTTCAGGAAGGGAGGCTGTGGAGAAGATAAAGAACCTCGGGTGGCAGCAGAGTTTTTTCTCACAGCAGAGGTTCTTAACTCACCCCTCCTACTGCATCCACCTGCTTCTCTGCTCTCTGCCAGACCAAGCCATCCCCTTCCATCACACACCTCTGCTGGCCCTGAGACACCTGCCAGCCTTCAGACACGACCCCTCTGTCACCCAGCCCTTGCCACGTGCCACACTCAGCAGGGCTGAGTCTCTCTCTGCTGTCCCCAGGAGTTAGTGACAGGAGCCACTTTGCTCTCCCTCATTTCTGGGAGGATGTATCAGCCTTGGCTGAAGCCTTTTTAACAAAGAGATGAACTTTTATCCTTCCTCCATAGCAACACGGGGCTGCTTCTTGCATTTTTGTGTTCTGCTGCTGCACTGAATGACAGAGCAAAGACATTAAATCAAGTTGTTTTTTTTCTTTCATTTTGTTTAAATGTGGTTATGCTTTTTTTTAAATTTTTGTTTGCATCCCCAATCTCTTTTTTCATCCCTTGCCTGGTTATTGATCACAACCTTGGGTATTTTCGGTTTTTATTTTCACTCTTTACTTAGATGTATTGATAAGGCATACCCTGCCCGTTCCTTCAGTTTCTTATCTGTTATTCCATCTTTGGATACAAGTTTGTTAAAAACCAGAATGCCAATAACCATGTTCACCTGTCAAAAGAGAAACAACACACACGTTTTGTTCTCGAGCGGCTCAGGTCAAACTCGGTAACACAGAAGGGATTCTCCCAAAGCCAGGTCACACTTCTGCAGGCCACCACCCCTTGTGTCCCCTGTCCCCCACTGTCCCACCTCCCCTGGCCGTGCATCAGTGAGTTCAGCACAGCAGAATGCAGCTGGCAGCAGATCAGGGAGGTTGGAGAATCATTAAAATTGGAAAAAAAACCCAAAATTCTCAAGTCCAACCCTCAGGTCTCCACGAAGCAGGAGAGACTGGGAGTTTCTCAGATTGCTGCAGGGCTCTTTGAACCCAAACATTGCTGGAGGTCCAGCAAGGCAAACTCCAGGCACAACAACCATTTTTTGGGCTAATCCAAACAGAGAGTGGCCAGTACAGAGATGAGCAGTGGGTTGACATTGGCTGCTTCCCAAAGCACCTCCTGGAGTCAGAAGCAGCATTAAGAGAATGCAGACAACGTGTCCCAGTTCTTTCCTGGAGAAACGCCACTGCTGCTCTCAAAATAAGAGTTGGAGGGGCACTGGAGCAAGTAGAAACATCACCTGCTCTGGTGGGATGACTTGGGAGATTCTGCAGATGGCACAGCACACAGAATTCCCCCCAAAAATTCAGTAATACAATTCCACGCAGTCCCTTTTCCTCGGGGTGAGAGCAGGGATGTCTGTGTCCATCAGATAGAAAAAATCCCCAGTGAAAGCCAGGCTGGACAGAGCTGAGATCCTGCAGAGTGACCCCAAACTCCTCCCTGTGCCTTTCCAACTGCACCCACTGCTGCCAGCTGCATCTGCTTCACAAACCTCATCCAAACCTCGAGTTAGTGACACACCAGCCCCACCCTGCATGGAGGCACGGCACTGATGGTGGAAAAACCTGACATTCTCCTGGTTTTGCTGTCAGTGGAACAGCTGGCGGTGGTAGGAACTCTGGTTGATGCTGTTTTGCATGTGGGGCTTGCAGGGAAATGTTTTAAAGCCAAATTCAGAGATAAATTCATGTGACTTTATGTGTTCGTGACTTTAAGAGTCACCTGACCTGAAGGAAGGGACCAAGCCTCTGCCTAATTGCCTAAATCATCCTCAAAACAATGATCAAATCTTCCTGCTGGTTTCACCAGCTCACTGATGTGCAGCCCACAGCTGGGAATCCATGGAAAAATCTCAGAAATTGCAGTTATTTCTGTTTGCATCAGCCGCTGGGTCAGTGAACAGCTGAGACCATTTCTGGAGTTCACCACGGTATTGATTTAGAGAAACAACACTGCCAAGTGAGGCACAGTGACACAGGCAAGGATCAGCAGGAAATCAAAGCCTGGTTATGAGCCTGGAAAGGGAGGGAGCACTCTGAAATCACTGATCCTTCTCTGTGGAGGATCAATAAAGGTTTTTCCTTAAGGTGCAGCCAGGCAGGAGGAAAGGTGGGGTCAAAGTGTGGCTGGATCTCCCCCAGGGCTGGCCAAAGTGGGCATCCTCATTCCTAAGGAGCAGGGGAGACAACAAAGAGCACTGGTTATTTATTAAAACCAGTTCTGCACTGGTTTTAATAAATTAATCAATCAATCAATCAATTAATTAACTACATTGATCATCACGATCAACATCTTGCTCTGATCCTAGCTCTGCTTCTTTCCTAAGTCAGGGATACAACATGGATATTCTTCCAACAACATGCAGAGTAGCTTTGCTTCCTTATCTCTGAGACAACTTCCAGAAGCAAAGCCTCAGATCTGAGATTCCTGGAGACAACCTGAGCGCTGCTGGCCCTGTCCTCTCCTCATTCCTTGATCCTCCCCCTGCCCACAGCCATCACCAGGCTGCTCCACGTGAGCTGGGCGAGCAGAACTGCTTCCCAGAGCTCTGTGTTTAAGGCACATCAGGATTTTTAAGACTAAAGGTCAAACTTTTATCCTTCAAACCTGCAGCTGTGCAGTGGCAGTGGCCTGACTGTGAGTTCTGAACATTGCTGAAGCTGCAGGCCAACCACCTCCAGAGTGTTATCAACTTTCTGAGCCATGTTTGCAGGTTCCCATTTATAAAAAGGCTTCCCATGCTTCTCCTTCTCCTTCCCCAAGCTCTCTGGTGTCTCTACCAGGGCAATATTCATTTGTCACTTTGGCCAGGAATGAGTCAGGCAGTTTAAAGGAGGCGTGTGGCCTCTCTCTTGGTGCTGATCAGGGCCAGACACCCCCAGAGATGATTCACCACTTCCAAATATCAGCTGCAGGAGCCTCCATTAGCATGTGCTGACCCCTCTGTGGGGACATCTCATCTCCTCAGCTTGATGGTGAGGGAAAACCCAGCTGCCAAATGGAAGCAGGCTCCTGTGTTTTCCTCACACTTTCAAAGTGCCAAGGAAAAAGAGAAAGATCTCTTCCCTTGTTGTTGGCACAACAAAAGCGAGGTGGTTTGAGGCAGCAGAGTGACTCTGGGCACTACCAAAGCTTCCTCTCTGCGAATCACTGTGTCACAACCCCACATGAAAGGCCTCAGCTCATCCCAGTTTTGATTTCTTGCAGGGGAGGGACCACTGCTGGCTGTTCTCTTTGTCACCCGTGGTGAAACGATGGCACCAGGGTGGTTTGATGTGCAGTGACAGTGCTGACAACAGAGGCAGCCCCAGCTTTTGTGGAGTTGTTCTCCTGTAAGCTCCTGCTGCGGGGCATTTCATCCCCCAGGCACAGCACAAAACAAAAGCCTGAACTGAAAAAAGGAATTGTGAGTGCAAACAACCCCATTCCTGTGGGATTCTCCAGGGTTCTGGAGTCTCAGAGGGCATAAAGCTCCTCCACTGGATAAAACAGTGGGCTGGAGAGAAACTGCAGAAAGATGTGGGGGCTCCAATGTGGCTTTGAAGCCATGGGAAATGCAGGAAGGATTTCCTGGAGGAGCAGAAATTCTGAGATTCTTTCAGCCCTGAGGTTCCTCGTGGCCAGAGAGGGCTCAGCAGAAGGGAAGGGACGTCACCTGGAGTGACACCTTAAACTCCAGTAATAACTGGCCAACGTTGGTGCTGGGGCTGTGCTGGAGCCAGGGGTGATGAGACAGAAGAACAGACTCCCCATGCAGGAGCTGGAGTTTAGGAATGCCCACTTGAACCCTGCCATCTCTTTGAGTTCAAAGCAAACATGACATTTTTAGGGTCAGATCTCCTCAGCATTGATTTGAAGATTTCTGTTTCACCTGCCAACAAGGAAATCTGCTCACATGCCCCAGCCTGGGGTGGAGCAGGAGTAAAAGCTGCCTGTGAGGGCACAGCCTGGTCTGAAAAGCACCAGGAACAGCATTTTCTGAAGGAGACAACGTCAGAGTTTTCCACCATCATCCTGCACTTCCATCCAGACACAGCAAAACCAAGGAAAAGCATTAATCAGATGTTAGGGGGCTCCAGTGAGGACAGAGCTGAGTCACATTGTATTTCAGAACCAACCCCATCCCAAATCCCTGGCTTTGCTCATTACTCCTGAAGGAGGAAGCTCTTCAAAACACAAGCAGAAATAAAGAGGGGCATTCTTGGATTGAAAGAACGAGGAAATTGCTATAAGATATAGAGGAGAGGAAAAAAAAAGAACTTTTCAGACAAGCTTCAATACCAAAACGACAGCAGCCGCCGGTCCCACGAAGGCATAGAGGAGTCCTCCCTCTAACGACAGCCAGCAGCTGGAAAATGAAGAGAGAAGAGAAAGTCACCCAGTGGCAAATGTCCCCAACAGGCACATGTTGGCTTCTTCCCTTTGCCTGCCAGAGTTCAGCCTGGGAGGTGACACCCCGTGGCAAAAAAAAAAAAAAAAAAAATCTCCGACTTTAAATCAAGGAAGTTTTGCTTCCCATCTCTCCTGAACTTGCATAAGGGCTCCTCTGCCTGGGGACCTGCCTGCAGGATGACATCTGACAGGGGAATTCATGTAAAATGAAGGGGAGTGCTCTGTTTCAGAGCAGGTCCTGGGAGCAGCTGCAGCATTTGGCTGGCAGGATGATGCTCTTGTCCTCCTTACATGGGAGAAAGAGTGGAAAGAGTGGAAATTTTCCTCTGCTCATCTGCTGACCAAATGCAAGGACATTTCTTCCCTCCCTTTCAGATTTCCCCATAGGGAAATTTAACAGCACAGCAGCAAGGTGGGAATTCACAGCATTCCCTGAGTGAAATTTCTTATGGAATAAGCTGAATGTGAGGAGTGAGGTGCCTTTTCTGGAATCCAGCTCGTTCCTTCTCCCTCACACCACATAACCTGAGAAGGACATCTCCCTTCTGCACTGCCCAGATATGGGATTTGGGCTCCTGCACTGTCCAAGGCCAGGTTGGACAGGGCTTGGAGCAGCCTGGGACAGTGGGATGTGTCCCTGCCAGGGCAGGGGCTTGCAATGAGGTGACCTTGCAGGTCCCTTCCAAGCCAAATCACCCCCTGAGTTTTTGTTTTTCCTGCTTGCTGTAAGGTCAGGAAGGAAACTGTGAGCCCTGCCAAAGGATGAGCAGAGCACTTGTGAAGTCTCCATCCCTGGGGACATTCCAAAGGCACCTGGGCACAGCCCTGGGGCAGCCACCTCCAGGTGACCCTGCCTGAGCAGGTGGTTGGACAAAAAAAACCCCTGAGGCTCTGTGACAGCCAGGAACAGCAGCGCTGGAGCTGAAATTCCCATTTTTTTTTTGGTGGAATTCAGGGCGTGGAGACACAAATGAAGTGCTCCAGGGCAGGAGGGGATGGGAATTTAGGATGTGTCAGCAGCCCCTGGGAAAGTTTGCACGCTTTAACAGGGCAGAACCCTGGAGAAAATGTGGGATGGAGTAATCCTGTTTCAGCAGGAAACGACTGTGCACTCAGCACAGGAGAAGAGCAGGGAACCACAATGGAGAGGGAACTTTCTCCAAGCTCTTAACTCAGCTCACCCTGCAGTAATTCATTTGCCCTGCCCTCAGTGAGATGCTTTCATCCTGCAGCAGGAGCAAACTGATGCTCCCATTAAAAAAAAAAAAAAAAACCACAACCACAAAAACCCCACAAAAACAAAAAACAAAAAAACCCACCCAAAAGTCTTCCTGGAAACATTTTAGCTTTGTTGATCAGCCTCATGGGGTTTTTTTATTAAATATCAGTTGCAAAACATGTTAATTTTTATTTCATCCCGAAACAAGGAACATTTCTGAAAAGGCACCCCCAAAAATGGAAGTATTTCAAACTGAGAATTAAAAATAGGATATTCTGGTTTTCTCCAAGGTCTGAATCTTGTTTATGTCTAAATTAAACCTGTAACGTGCTAATTTAATCAATTCTGATTTCTTCCTGATAGCAAGTTGCTCTGTCACAAGCTGTCTGAGCAGCTGTAATAATAAAATGAATAATCAGCAGAGGAGGGAGGGAGTAAAAATGGGGCTCTGTAATGACTGGAGGTCTCCCTAAACACAACAGGAGGGCTCCCAAATCCCAGTCCTTGTCCAAACCCTTTTATACCCTGATTTTTGAGATGTATTTTTCTCAGTGTCTCTTCCAAGTGGTGGCTTAATGAAAAAATCTGACAGTCCTGTCCCGCAATTAGTGACGAGGACGAGTCCTCGCACAGAAATATTTGCATTTTGCTAAGAGGTTCCCTTGTGCTGTCAGTGATTTTTAAAATAAAATTATCACTGGAAGGGAGGAAGTGAATGGTTTAACAATTCCTAAGCAGTGTTTCCTTGACTGACAGCAGCTCTTGTGTTCAGCACAAAAAAACCCCAAAAAAACAAGAAAAACCCGAACTTTTTTTTGCAAAGCATCTGATCTTTTTGTGACTCTGCCACGGCACAGATGGGAGGTGGTGGCTTTGGTGCTGGTCCTGGGAAGGGCTGGCTCCCACTGAGCCATTTGTCACTCTGTGCAGCCCTGCCAGCCCCAGCTCCCACCTCAATCCCGTGTACAACCAGGCAGCACCCACAGAACATTCCGTATAACCGAGATTCCAGTCGGGAATCAGGGCTGGTGTTCACCCAGAGATTAACCCAGAAGCTGCTGAGATACCTGTGGGTCACAAAAGCCCTGATGCAGTGACACTCCAGGACCCTGAGAAATTTGCTGTGTGCAGGCTGTGCTCTCAGAAAACTTCTGATGGGCTCACTTGTGGGGGAGGATGTGAGCTCCTAGCGCCAGTGGCACAACCTCAATTATTCACTTCCAGCTTCAGGAGGTTGTTTGTGAAGCTTTAGAGGTGCAGAGGCAGTCCCTGGAGCGCCAGCTAAAAGCAGAGTTATTATTCAGGCACTCAGCCTCATCTAAGGAGGGGAGCAGTGGCAGGTCCTTTAGACCTCTGGTACCCCTCAGACTTTCTCTGAGACTCTGCCCTGCCCCAGCATGCTCCAAACAACAGCAAAATGTCCTTTCAAAAGCAGTTCAGATGAGAGAAAAGAAAAAATCCCCTTGTTGGAGTGTCCTGACTGATAAAGGTTGAGTGAATGGCTGCTGGGAATCACCACTCACAGAACAACACAGGCACACTCCAAACCCTGCAGCACATACTCAATTTTTAATCTGAGCCTCCCTCTCCCTCCTCAATTTATGACTCAGTGCAGTCTGGCCAGCTAAATGGTAAATATTAAAGATACTACAAGCTCCCTAAACTCCCCACTGGCTCTGATCTCTGCGCATTAGAGCCTGGAGACACAGCCAAGCCTTTGGTGGGACAATTCTTGGTGGGGCAGATCCCCCTCCTGCTGCTCAGTTGTGTTTTCATTGTTAGAGAAAAGCTTCAGCCCATGAGCAATTAAAAAACCAGGACCAAACTGGGTGAAATCCTGCTGAGGTGCCAGGCTGAACACCCTGATGGAGTTTGTTCCATTTGGAGTGTGGCTGGGCCACCTTTGGCACATCCTGAAGATCCAGCTGGCCTGGCAGCTCCAGCCTCAGGACACATCACACATTTCACACCCTGCCCCTTCCACCAGCTTTGAGACTCTTTAACACCAAGATTAATTCTGCAAAGCCTTCAACACTTGCAGCTGTCCCCAAAATGCCCTCGTGACCATGTCCTGTAGTTGGATGGCAGGGTGTTTTTTACCACTGGGAGTGGGATGAGAAAAAAAAAAACTTGCTAAAACTGCTTTAAATTCCATGCTCACCTAAATATCAGAGCCCTGCTTTGACCTAATGTCCACCTCCACCACAGGAGCTCATGAACTGCTCTTGGGACCAGAAATTGTAGGGTTGGAAGAGCCTTTAAAAGGCTCTCTGTGGTTTATGCTTATGTGGGGTTTTAAAAGTCCCTTGTGGTTTATCTTGTCACTTTGTGTCCCCTCCTTCTCAGGGAGGGATGTGCTGTGATTAAAGCTTTTCCTTCCTTCTGCAAGCTGGAATTATCGGGCCTTGGAAGTCTGCAGTGCCCCATGAGTGCCCACTGGGCACAAAACTGGGCTGAAAGGACCTCCAGGATCACCTGGTTCCAACCCCCTGCCACAGGCAGGGACATCTCCACTATCCCAGGTTGCTCCAAGCCGTGTCCAACCTGGCCTTGGACACTTCCAGGGATCCAGGGGCAGCCACAGCTTCTCTGGGCACCCTGTGCCAGGGCCTCCCCACCCTCACAGGGAAGAATTTCTTCCCAACATCCAAGCTAAACCTCAAGTTTTGGAGCTCAGCTCTGAAATTGCTGCTGTCCAGTACTGACTTTGCAATGCAACAGAGCTTTTAAGCCTTTTTGAGCAGGAAAACAGGGCTAGGTGGGAATGCACTCCAGTCTGTCGGGGCACTTGGCCCGGCTGGACCCACAGCAATATTTATTTTGTGTTTTAAAGCGCACAAAAAGTGTAAATGGAACTCTCATTACAGACATGCTCCATTTTATTCAGCATCAGGGCTCATGAACCCAGCACTCAGGGCAAGTGAGCTCTGTTCAACTCTGGCTCTTGGTAAAGCCAATCCCAGCAGGAATTCAGAGAGTCATGGAATGGTTTGGGTTGGGAGAGACCTCGAAGATCATCTTGTCCAATCCCCCCTTCCACTATCCCAGGTTGCTCCAAGCCCTCTCCAAGCTGGCTTTGGACACTTCCAGGGATGGGGCAGCCACAGCTTCTCTGGGCACCCTGTGCCAGGGCCTCAGCACCTTCAGAGGGGAGAATTTAATCCCAATATCCAATCTAAATCTGTCCTCCTTCAGCTCAAAGCCAATTTCCCTTGTCCTGTCACTACATACCCTTGGAAAAAGTCCCTCTCCGGCCTCCTTGTATGTGTTTGAGGTACTGGAAGGTACCAAAGTGTGGAATTACAACAGGATGGCAGCGTTGGGATGGGATCTTGGAGCTTGAGAGGAACTGTTGTTCTCCTCATGACTTCCGTGGGACTCACCAGCTTCACCCCACATTGAGAAATGTGGAAAGGAGGCAAAAGGAGGGACCACAGAACCATGGAATATCCCAGAAAAGGCACACAAGGATCACTGAAACCAAACTCCTCAAACTGGACTTGCTGGGGTGTGAAGGCCCCACCACAACCGTGGTGACAGCAGAGCTGGGAGCACAGGATCCCCTCCCATCCCCTCCCATCCCCTGGCACCCAGCCCTTGGATGCAAGGAGGGACAGAGTCTTTAGGGCTGGAAGGAGGACAGAAAACAGGGAGTGCTTTCCTGCACGTCCCTCCCTTCCCCACCCAGGCCCTTTTGTGTGGTTTTTTTGACTAAAAAAGTCTTAAACATTTTTGACAGAGCCACAAAGCTTGTTGCACCAACACAAACCAAAAAACAAACAAAAAAAAAGAAGAAGCAGAAATATCCAGGGCCTCCCTCCCATTTCCCTGAGGCTTGTTCATTCCTCGTGGATGTGCCTGGAGCAAAGTGCCAGAAGCAGCTGACCCACGGAAAATCCAAAGGGAATCAATTGGGGATCTTGGTGATGTTTCTGCAACCCAGGCTGGGTTTTGTCCTCTCCTGGGTCACACAACAACCACTGGGTCCCTCTCCACCAGGACACACTGAAGGTGGGACAGCCAATGCATCCAGATGCCAGCACAGACTTCAGGAATTCTGTCCATGGATTTATACTGGAGAAATCCACGAGAATTCAGGTTGCAAAGCAAACAGAAAACGCTGCTGTGCTGCTTTAATTCTCCCCTGCAATTAAAATGCAAACCCTGGACCATTTGGCCGTGGGTGTGCAGGATGTGGTGGGAATTGAGAGAGAGCAGGAGGTTCCATGTGACATTTCCTCAGCGGGACCATCGGAGCCTCATCTGCTGCAGCTCCCAGCCCAAACCTCGCCCGTGGGGGCTGCAAACCCCTGCCCAGGAAGGCTCTGGAAAACGATGGGATGCAGTAGGGAAGAGCCTGACTTATTGCTACATAAAATATTATCCTTGAACTGTCACTGTCTATGAAATTTCTAAGGTTTTTCACAGCAGAGGGAAAAAATATTTTCTCTTTTTTGCTTTTTCGTTTGAAGTCGTAGCAATGCTCAGCTCTGAGTGAGCCCAGCCTTGCCTTAATGCATTTTTTACCTCTTCCATTATTTCTTTCCTGTTTTCCTTCCCCTCTTATGAGCACATAAAAGCTTCCTAAAGACAAAACCTGTGGAATTTGGAAAAGAGGCAAACACAGGCTGCTGTCAAAACCTTGGTTTGCACAAGTCAGGCTCATTCTGCTGCCTAGAACTGAGCTGAGCTACTCTGAAAACGTGGGGCCAATCAAACACAAAAACAGATTAAAAGAAAAGCTGGTTTTAATTTTTAAACATCCTAAACTTTAAATACTCCACATTTTTCCCCTTTTAAAAAATACATTAAAAAGCTCTAAGTAAAAGGTATTCAGATCAAAGTGATGTCACAAATACAACAGTTAAACCTAATTAGTCCCTACCAACTTTTTTTTAAAGGAACACACGATCCAGCTTGGTCAGATGATGGATTGAGGAGGCAGGGATGCAGGAATTGTCCTGCACATGGAAATTTAGCTCCCAGCCTGCCTCCTGTGGGTCAGTGACCAGGTTTTGACAGAAAGGATGGAGGATAAAACAAGGAGAAGAAGGGAATCCTTTACTCACTAGTTCACGGTGCCGTATCCCTTGGCCTTAGTAAATCCCACGGAAATGGCAACCACCAAGGCAGGGAGCCCTGTGGAAGTGAAACAGGAGGAAATCAATCATTTCAGCACATGTGCAGCCCTTCTCCCACTCTATATTCCCCATTTTTCCCAGAGTTATTCCAGCACCATCCATTTCAGCCTGGTTCTGTGACAAAGACTGAGCTCAGGACCCTCAGAATTAAAAGCAAGAACTTTCATTATTTCTGTTATTTAAATAAATAACATGAGCTAAAATCAGCTCCCGCCCTGCTGTGGTCTCAGCAGTTGTGGGGAGTCTTTCAGCAGATTCATAAAATTGATTTATTTTATTCTTAGGTGCTTCATGGTGTCTCTGAAGTTGGAATATTCAGCCACAACCCAATGCCAAGAACCCAAAGATTAAGAGCTTTGTTTGCACACAGTGTAGGATGAGCAACCCAGGTTCAAATCTGCCCTAAATGAGACAGAAAAGGAAACTAAAACTGAGTTTCCCTATCCCAAACAAGTCCCCCAGTATCTGTAATGGAGCAGGTTCCTCTGACCAACAATGAGAAAGAGTTTCAGGACTCTTCCAGGATTTATGAAGGTTCAAAGTCCAGCTCTCCCCTTTCCCTAAAGAAATGTCTGAAGATCAGCACAAAACATTGGGTCCTTCAGCTCTGGAGGCCTCCATGTGGCTTTTTATAGCCCTCCTCCTTGAGGCAGGAGGAATTAAGCTGTCTCAGCACTAAAGATGGGAAAATCCCATTAGGAATCAGCAGGATCAGTGGCCAGCTGGGATTAGTGCCCCTTGAGAAGGCCCTAATTCGTGAGCTGCAGAGGTCAGGGCAGGTGACCCCAGCAGATCCGGGGAATGTACAGGCACAGCTTCCAAACAACATTCCTCTGGGAAGGGCTCCCTCAGCTACACCAAGCATCCCCAGGCTGATTTACAGAGAGCTGGGAGCCACAGGGCCAAGCTGGCTGGAATGTGGAGCATTTGAGGGTTACCCTGCAGGGAAGGGCTTCTCTTCCCATTTGAGGTTTCCAAGCACAGATCACCTTTCTTCAGTCCAAACCCAACAGGCAGTAGGTTTAAAAAGCGTCTCTTTTAATATTCATTTCCATTTTCCTTTCAATTTTCCTTTCCTTTCCTTTCCTTTCCTTTCCTTTCCTTTCCTTTCCTTTCCTTTCCTTTCCTTTCCTTTCCTCCTTTTCCCTTTTTTTCCCCCCTTTTTCCTTTCTTTCCTTTCCTTTTTTCCTTTCCTTTTTCCTTTCCATTCTTCTTTTTCTCATTTTTTTTTCCCTCACTGACTCTTGCTCCTCTCGCTGAGCCTCCTTCACACCTCACCTGGATAAATCCTGGCTGCTCATTCCCTAGGGTGCCATCAGTACAGCATCTCACAGGAAGAAACCACAAGGGAAGGGACATTTTCAGGAACACAGCCTGGTGCAAGAGACCCTGGGAAAAAGGAAATTTGGCAAAGACTCTGCCAAAAATAGCAACTTGTTCTTTGCAAAGTGCTTCTCTCCGACGTGGTAATTATGCAGAAATCCAGAGTGGGGCTGTGAACTTGGCAGCTCCAGGGACTGGCTCGTTCCAAGGCTGGGTAAAAGCCTCAGTTTGGGCTGGGAATGGGTCTGGACAAGGAGCAGCTACTACAGGTGGCAGCTATGTCATGGTAGTTAAGCCAAAGAGCATCATAACGAGAGATGCAGCCCTGGAAGAGCTGTCAGTGGTCTAAGCAAAGTTAGATGGGATTAGATTGAAAAAATCCCCACCAAAAAAATCGAATTTTAACCTAACTTTTTTTATTATTATCAAGACATCTATTCCTAGCTGGCCTGTTCCACATACCTGGCGTGGTACAGGCAGCACCAGCAAAGCTTTGGGGGCTTTCTACACAAAGGGAATTTTACACTCACAGTTCCAAGCAAACCCATTTCAAAACCTCTTTCAAAGAATTTTGTACTTCCAGGTCACGGGAGAATCAGGCCATGTGTTAATCATGTTCCACTAGAGGAGATGTTTGCTAATAATTCCCAAGAGCCATTTCTGTTATAAACAGCTGAAGACCCACTCAGAGGCTGAGCTACGGCAGCATTAAAAATCCAGCTGTGGAAACTGTAACAGGGTCATAAAAATCCCAGCAAAATATATTTCTTCTTTATTGGAGCTAAATATGATGACTGAGCTGTTCCCAGGGAACAATTTATCTGTCTGTTCTAAATCAGAGAATATCCTGAATTGGAAGGATCCACAAGGATCATCAAGTCTAGCTCCTGATCCTGCACAGGATCCCTCAAAGAGTTACATGATGAACTTGAGAGCATTGTCCAAGAACAGCCAAGAATCATTAATAATAATAATAATAATAATAATTACTGTTATTACTAATAATAATTTAAAAATCGAATTGCAAAGTTGCACATCCAAGAGGAGACCAAAGAAATAAAAAATAATCCTCGCTGCTGCTGAAATTCTCTGCAGCTTCAATGAGCTACAGCTGAGAGCAGCTGAGAACTTGGCAAAGACGTCTCCAACGACGGCTTAGAAAAATGCAAATGTGCAAAGAGGGGAAAGGGGGGAGAACCAGCCCATGACAAAGTGAATTGTGCTAATTATTTCAGATTACGCTCTTTAAAACATATTTTCAGCTTCTTTCCTCTTACAAGTGCCATTAATCCCAGCTCTGCAGCTGAAGTCTAGCAGGATGCTAAATATCCAAAATTCCCTTGCTGCCTTAATAGGCGAGAGTGTTCTTCATTTCTTGTCCTAACCTACTCCAAATGGTTATTATGCATCATTTATCAGCAGTGCATCCTAGCTCAGAGCTGACTACATTTTACTAGCAGTGCAAATTATGCTTCTACACATGTAGGGGGATTTTTTTTTTATTATTTTTTTTTAATCTGTACAGACTACAAATGTGAATGTTGCTCATCCAAAATTCCCTTGGCTAACACGCCCATCTGTCCCAGCTTTTACAAATCAGGGGGGAAAGAAAAAAAATCCCTTTTTATTACCTAGGAAAGCTATTAGTCTGTTACATTTGATATCCCTGATGTTGCTGGAGGTATAAACACATGCATGAGCACACCCAGGCTCCTGCAGCCTGTCCTCTGCAGGTATCGTGGTTCTGCTCCTCCTAACACGCAAACCTTGGATTTTAATAACACAATTTATTCTCTATTGTAAGCAAAAGCTTAGGAGGGAAAACTGAGAGGGATGAAGGTGCTGCAACGAGCACGGCTCTTGATGTGCCAGAATAAATCACATCAGGGTGCTGGGTAAGCACCAGAAATCTCTTGCCTGGGGTGAATTGTGAGACTTCAGTAGTAAAATGAGACATTAATGGAGCTCAGCCACGTTCCTTTCTCTCCTTTGCCTCCTCACTTCTCAGCAACTTCTTGTGCCGCTGCTCCTTTCAAACACACCCTTGTTATCGCTTTGAAAGCCCAGGTTTATGGGTTTGTATTTGTTTTCTACTACAGAATGCATCATTTAAGGCTAATAAATTAAACATACGGCAGAGGCAGAGGGAGAAAAATTAGTTACAAGCATCTGCAGCGGTCTCGCGGTTTATTTGTCTCCGAAAGGCGCTGCTGCCATGGAGACGGGATTTCAGAGTTTGCTTCACTCCAGGTTGCTCTGCAGAATCTTAGAACCATAAAATCATTGAGGTTGAAAAGGATCATCGAGTCCAGCCAGGTCCACCACTAAACCATGGCCCTAAATGTCACTTCTTCATGGGTTTCCGAGCGCTTCCAGGGATGGCGATTCCACCACTTCCCCGGGCAGCCTGTTCCAATGCTTGGCCATCCTTTCAGTGATGAAATTTTCCCTAACATCCCATCTAAACCTCCCCTGGTGCAACTGGAGCTGTTTCCTCTTGTTCTATTGCTTTTACCTAGGAGCAGAGCCTGGCCCCCTCTGGTTGCACCCTCCTGTCAGGGAGCTGTGGAGAATGAGAAGGTTCTTTCCAATCCTTCGTTTCCCCAGGCCAAGCCCTCGCAGCTCCCTCAAGCACTCCTGGTGCTCCAGACCCTTCCCCAGCTCCATTGCCATCTCTGGACATTTTCCAGCACCTCAATGTCCTTCTTTTAGAGAGGAGTCCAAAACTGACCCCACAATGTGAGGTGTGGCCTCAGCAGTGCCTGGCACAGAGGGACAATCCCTGCCCTGCTCCTGCTGACCACAGCACTGCTGATCCAGGCCAGGATTCCCTTGGCCGGTATCACAAACTGTCCTGGAAAAATCTCAAAATTGGTGAAATCTCAAACTGGCGAACCAAAACCACTACAGGCACCAACGGGACACATCCAACATGGAGGGAGACAGACAGAGACAGAAAAGTAGAAAGCAAGAAACAGACCCAACCCCAGGAGAAACCCCCCTGGAGCACCGTCCGAAACCTGAACTCGACTCCTCTATTTTTGGGTGCACTGGGCAGGAGGTTCAACTCACGGCTCTCTTATTTTTAACCATTTCAGCCCTTCTTGAAACCCCTGGAAGGGTTCCAAGCACCCTCTGCCAAGCCTCCTGAGGAGCTCCAGCCCCTCCTGCAGCCTGGCCCTTCTCTGCTCCGCAGCCAGCCCCGGATCCTCACCCCATCCGAGACACAAGAAGCGCTTGCGGATGATGCGGTTCCGTAACCGGCCCGTCACGGCCATGTAGGACTGCCAGGCCTCGGTCAGCACCCAGCAGAAAGAGGAGAGGAAGAAGAAGTGCAAGAAAGCCGCCACCAGCGTGCAGATCACCTGGAGAGAGGAGGAAAGGAGGACACGTGAGAGGAGCGGCAGGCGGAGAGAGCAGCAGGGAGCAGAGCGGAAGCCGCGGGGAGACGCTTCCCAAACCGGGCTCTGGAAGGAAAAGTCGTGGAGATCAGGACATGGAATTAAGAGGGGGCAGGCTCCTCCACAAGCTTTGACCTAGCAAAGGCCAAAGCTTTAAATTTAAGTACTGTGTGGAAATCAGCTGCTCTTAAGCGTGAGCTTTAGGATAAGGCCATGGTTAACACTTTAGAAGAATTGTGGAATTATAGAATTGTTTGAGTGGGGAGAGACCTTAAAGTCATTTAATTACAACCTTCCCAAAACAGGCAGGGACACCTTCCACTAGAAGTCTGAGCACACATCCCATCCTGGTACTTTCTGTGCTCCAGCAAGATATATTTAATTTCCAAAACATCCAAACTATTGCCATGATCCTTACAGGGCGGGGAGGGGGGACAGAGTAGTTAGTAAACAGTGCACTAATCTCAGCTCAAAAGGTTTACAAAGCACCACGTCCCTGGCAGCCCAGCCATGGAAATGAAATCCGAGGAAGGCAATTTGGATGGTGCCCTTGCCAGAAAAACAGGGCTGAGTGAAAGAGTTAAGCCGTGAGAGCTGGGTGAAACCATGGCTGCCAGGGGCTGGGAAAGGACAGCAATCATGAGGGCACAGTTGTACAAGAGCACATAACTACCAGCAGACAGGAGGGGAAAAAAAAAAAAAAACAAAAGAAAGAAAAACCCCCTAGATTAAAAGAATTTCATAATGGTGAGCTCTACTACTTGGTGGGGAAATCTCACAAGGGAAACGCAGGCAGCTTAAGCCATTTAAAATTAAAGTGGGGAAAGAACTGGCAAATGCATTATGAAGAACAATCCCAGAGTGCCAGGGAGATGGACTGGAAAGCTGACAAGCTCGTCTTTGTTTTAACTCAGCAAGGCCAAATCTTTCACTGGTGCAAATTGGTGCCGCTCTGTTTCACTCAGCCAGTTTTCCCCCATCTGGGAGCTGAAAACTGTGAATCAATGTACTTGAGAAGAAAGTGATGGGAAGAAACTCCACTGGCTCCTGAAGAGAAGGGAGAGCAAATAGATTTTAAAAGTGATTCTGGATGGAAAAAAAAAAAAAAGGCTTCAGGCATTTGGGGGAGGGGGAGATTTATAATCAAGAATTTCTTTGCTTTGAGTTATATGGGGAAACATGGACTTGGCTTTACGGTCAATGAACCTTTCTCTTTCTTCTCTTTTTTCTACCACCAGCATCTTTCAAGCCAGAGCTCTCATGCACAGAGTGGCTTTTATCATGATTTTATCGGATTGCTCTCGATTCATCCGCTGGCACCACCCGACGTTATCAGAGGCTGTGAATAAAAGCAAGACCCTGTGTTCTCTGAGATAGGAACTGTCTTTTTTGTTCCAGATTTGCATTTGACACCAAATCCCTCCTTATTCTGCTTCAAAAGTGGATTCGGGATGTCGGTTCAGTAAAATAACACAGCTCAATATGATAATGTCCAGTAATTTTCACATTTTACAAGAATCCTGAAAAAAGGTGGCTCCTATTCATCAGCTTACAAACCCTATATAAAACAGTTACAAACTGAAGATGCTTTCTGGAATGGATTTTAAGAGATTGCTATTTTAGAACCCTTTTCTTTTTTGACTGATATCAGGTCAAAACACTGTTCACGTTGCCTTTTTGATTTTGTTTCAAACCAACGTAGTTCTTTCCTTGTAAAGGGGAGAGAAAAGCTTTGTGTTACAATTTTACACCACAGAGATACATTTGGGTTTTGTTGTTTTTTGTTTTTTGGGTTTTTTTTTCTCAAATGAGTAGCTTTGATAGAAAGGGAAGAAGAGAGGAGGGGAAGACAAGAGAAATATGCACATCTCAGGTGGACCAGGATGAACTCATCGCCTCAAATGAACTTGGCCAACTGAAAGGCAGGCAAATATTTGCTTCTGCAACCTCTGCTGCAGGTTTTCCCTTCCTTATGGGGAAAACCAAACATCCCCATGAAGGGCTAAGCACAGGGATATGATGTCCCGGGATCCAGCAGAGCCTGTCAAGGCCATTAAGCCTTGTTTTCCTTTAAGAGGAGAAATTTGTTCCCCTCCAGCACAAGCCTCGGAGACACGGCCACTTCCTGCAGCATCCCTTTCCTTTGTATCCCCGGATTGCTGACTGTAATTTTTTTTAGCCTTTTCCCAGGCCTTTGATCTTCAAAAAGCTTAGCAAATCCAGGTGTGGAATCTCGCCTTTGAGGTTACACGGATGGAAATCCAGGGAGAATTTGACATTTCCAGGGAAGCTGATACGGCAGAAATCTCCCGGAGAAGCCGCAATTGTAAATCACCAACGTTTTAAGGCGCTCCATTATCGATAATTGAATGTGAATAAAATCTTAATTTACACTCCTTCGTCTCTCCTCTGTATCATTTTCTTTCTCTGTTGCCTGCCAGAGACTGTTTACTAGATGGCTGAGAGGAAATCCAAGAATAACCTTTCTATTCCTGGGGTTTCATGCATATGGATGTGCAAAGAGCTAATCTGCCTCCTGCCATCGCTGCCGGGAGCTTCGAATCCCCACCAACAGCTCTGACAGCAAACTCCCAGAGTCACGGGCCAAAATATCCACCAGGGAGTTCATAACTGTGCTCTGGAGGAGCTGGGAGAGGAGGAACACACCCAGCTCCTGTCCTGAGGTGAAGAAGAACCACCAAAGAGGAGGTCCAGCCGTGGTTTGTCCTGTTGAGCATCCCTCGGTGTTTCACCCCATGGAAAGAAGCTCCCAGCACACGTTTGGTGTGGCAGAAAACACAACCAAGGAAAGGAGGAGCTTGGGTTGCCCTCTCTCCACCTCCTGCCAACCCTGTGGGCAATGGAAGACAGCTCTGCTCTGGGGAGGAGTTTCTGAAGGGCCCTTTGTAGCAGGAGCAGAGTTGGCCACTTGTTTCCACACTTCTCTACACACACAGGGCTCCAGCAGCTGGAAAGCTTTTCCTAAAACAACCTAACTCTAACCCAAAGGGCCTTCCATAGAAATGAGTCCCTGATTCACTGAATCTTCTGCTTCTCTGCAGGAATCATGAAATGACAGAATGGTTCAAGTTTTAGGAGGGACCTTAAAAACCATCTCATTCAAATCCCCTGCCATGGGCAGGAAGATTTTCTCTGCTTAAAGCTCTGGCCAACCTTGCCTTGAACATTTCCAGTCACTCACAATTTCCCTGGGCAACCTGGTCCAGTGCCTCACCACCCTCACAGGGAAGATTTTATTCCTGATATGTTCCTAGCAGAGACACCATGATCATGCTGCCAAAGCAGGGCTCAAAAAACCCAGCTGGTCGCTGGTTCCTTTTAAACAATAACTAATTTTTGACTTCTGATCGTGATTTTGGCAGCAGAAAGAGTGGAGGAGGCATCTTGACTCACGTTTTTTGGCTCAACAGAGTTATGACGGTCAGAGCATTTGGGAAGAGGGGAAATTTTACAAGAGGAAAATACTAATGGTGAGCAGTGATTTGTCAGGCCAGACATCAACAGGGAACCTGGAAGTGCTCGAGCTGGAAAAAAGTCATGGAGGCAACACACGCCTCTCCAGCTGGGTCTGGTGGAAAGAGAGCAACCAGTGCTCATGGCTTGGCAAACCACACTGGGTCTTGCCTGGACTGCTGGAGTCACTCTGGGATCTGCCCCAAGTCCCTCGTGGCCCTGCAGTGCTCACGGTGCATCTGGCAATGCTTCCCATCCCCAAAAAAGGTTGGACAGTTTTGTGCCTGTGTTCATTAACATCTGCCAAGTACTTTCAGCTCGGAGTAGAAAAACTGCTGGAGAAATAAATGTAAAGCTGAGAGGTTGTTTGTTTGGGTTTTTATTTTTTTAAGCCTTTTCTCAATCTGTCTTTGTAATTTTTTTTTGAAAATAAAATGGTTAAAGCCTTGCAAATCACCACGCTTCTTCACCGTGCCGTGTGCCAGCTACTCTAGGCAGATATTCAAAAATATCACATTGGTTTTAATCAAAGCCCTGAGGATGCTGACAAATTATCAAAGAGAGAGCGAGAGAGAAAATTGAAATCTGCCATTTAGCCGTGTCTTTGACATGTCGCTAATTAACAGATGGAGGAAAAATGAGGAAGCGCTGCCTGAACGGATCATTTCAGTGCTAAATCAGGGGGAAAGCAAACAAATAAACAAAGCCCCAGCAGATCCCTTACCTTATTGCGGGTCTGGGTCTGCCCGATCAGGATGAGGGCGTTGGAGGAGATGATGGAGAGGCAGAAGTTGATGAGGATGACGGAGCGCTCCGAGCGGATGTACCTGCAGGGACAGAAGAGGGGAGGGAGACCCACCCTGTCACAGCCTGCCCTGGGTGACCTCTGGATTGCAGCAATCCAGGCCAGGCTCTACAGAATTGCCAATTTCCTGAAGATTTTATGTGCTGCACAGACAAGAACAAGGAGGGGAGGAAGGGAGGGGGAGAAGATGTCTCCATCATCCCCCATCAGTGCTGGAGTTAGGAGCCAGCAAACGAGGGGCCAGCCTAGTCTGAGCCCCTCCTAAAACAGTAGAGTGCTGCAAATCTTCTTCAGCTCTGCCTACTTGAAATGGGGGCTTGAAAAGGAGCTCGAAAGAAAACAAACAGGCAACACACGGAAAAGATTCCCAACCAAGAGCCACCGGCATGCTGGCGATGGAAGCAGATTACAAACACATGCACCTTGACAACAAAGTGTGTGTGATTCAGCATTCCACTTCCTTCAGCCTAACAACCCTTCTTTGGGGTGAGAAGCATTGAGAAGCATTTCTGGCTTTTTTTAGTTTAATTTTTAATTTTTTTTTTTTTTTGGTACTGCTTCTCCAAAATAGGCCAAATACGTAACTGCAGCTGTGGGTTTGGGACATCAGGGACAGCAGTTAGGGAGCTGTTGCCTTCAGCACCTTGCAGGAGCCAGCAATTTGTCATTTCTGATTTGCAGCACAGCACCAGGCTCGCTGCTGCCGAGGTGAGTGCACCACAGTTAATTCAAACCACTGGCTACGGAGGGAAATTTCTTTGAAGGCACTTTTATGTACCCAAAAAAACCAAAAAGGGAACTTCAAAGGTGCAAGTCCTCAAGGACTGACTCAAGATCTGACCACACCGATGTTCACACACGTGAATTATCTCAGAGATGCTGCAAGTGCCCTGCCTGAATGCCAGATGAGTGAAGATGCTGATGCTTATATAAATTAGAAACAGATGTATTAATCAACCAGCTCATCCCTGGAGGCTAATGCAGGATTATTTCCTATATTCCAGCACATCAACTATTTATGTTGGGAATTTAATTTCATTAATTAATTTTAGCGAGAGGGAGTTGGTCGTGCCTTGGCTGCGGAGTTTTGGGTTTCTGATGAGGAGGGCAGGATGGGTTTACTGCAGGTGTTTGTTCTGCCAAGGGTAAATCTGTGCTTTAGACCTAATGGAGGCTGTAAAACTTTGATTTTTTCGACTTCCCCTTGAGCAGTACCTTCAGACAAACATGAATGGTGGGGATGCAAAAAAAAAGAAAAAAAAAAAAAGCAAAGGTAGCATGAACTCCTACTGAATCTGTTGGAAATCTGGTTTATAGGAAGTTCTCCCTGAAACACTCCCAGCCCCAGAACAGGCTGCAAAATGTAGGATTCCTCCTCAGCAAGGAACTGGGTTGACAGGCTGCAAAATGAGCTTCTGGTTCCTTCCACAGCCAAGCTGAACCCAAATTTCGTAATTTCCTCATTTCACTGGGCTCCATACAATGCTGGCATCACCTGGACTCTGCTCCATTTGTGACTGGAGGGTACTGAGACCTCAATCTTTTCATGCTTTGATTGCGTGAAGTAAAACCCCAAATCTCCAGTCAGCAGGTTCTGTGGGGTAGAAATGGAGATTTGGGCTCTGTCCCAGTGGGAAGGAGATGTAATAAATCTCTAAATAAATGCTGTGATCTCACTGCCATTAGCATGAACTTCTGAAGTCTCCACTGGTCAGAAAAAGGTAAGAAATTAATTGACCATAATTCTTTATTTTAATGTAAGGGGAGATAATCCAGCTGTCTTAAGACTTTTTCCCCCTTAAGCCCCCTTAAACCAACTCTCCTTTTTCCCTGCTTTCCTTCACATCCTGAGATTTTATCTTGTTCTCCAGATACCTGAACCTCCAAAGAACAAGATGTGGGTTGGCAATGAAAAGAATCAGAATAATTTAGGTTGGGGGAAAAAAAAAACCCTCTCAAGTTCCCAGTCCAATCCTATACCCAAAAAAAAAGACTGATTTCCAAGTCAGATCAGGTTTCTCAGGGTCTCGTCTGATTGAGATTTGAAAATCACCAGGAACAGAAATGCCACCACCTCTCCTGGCTGACTTATTACAGCACTAAACTGCTTAACTTAACTGCTCTTGTGGTGAAGGATTATTTTGCTTTATATCCAGCTGGGTCTTTTCCTGCTGCAGCTGGTGCCTCTAGACCTTTCCCTGCCTACCTCTGCAAGTTGTTTGGCTCTTTAACAGCCTCCTCTTCTCCAAGTTTGTTCTCTTTGCCTCCTCTGACATTCTCCAGCTCCCTCAGCATCCACTGGACTTGCTGTGACGTGATGTTATCTCTGGTACTGGGGGGATCCAGCACTGGGCACCTCTTCCAGGTGTGGCCTCAGGAACGTCAAACATTGTCCAGGTTGTTAAAGGAGACATTAAACAATTTTGGCCACTCCACCAACCCTGGCCAGAGGTGACCAGCTCTTGATTAGGCCTCCAACCTTTGACCCCTACCCTCAAATCCTGCAGGAATTCCATCCAGATATAAGCCAGCAATCCAGTGCATAATTCCATAATCTGGTGTCCTGGGGTGACTTTGTAATGCTGATATCCCCATTCATCTGTTTAGCCCAAAAATAAGTTTTGCACCTTTAAGACTGGTTCCGAGAGCAAAAGTGGGGGGAGAGAAAAAGCAAGGAGCTTTTTATCAGGAACCTAAACCAAGACATCTGGATACAAAAATGCATTTGGAGACTGTGTTAATGGCCTTGGTAATGTCAAAATCCACACCAGCTGTTTCTCCCCACTGTCCACATAAGCAGTCATCCCATCCCAAAAGGAAAACAGGGCAGCCTGTCCTCCATAAATCTTCCCTGTCTATTCCCAATCTCTTCCTTGTCCATCATTTTGCCTGGAAACAACCTTTAGAGCTACTTGCTCTTTAATCATCCCAGGGGCCGTGGAGGTTGACCAGTCAGTTGTTCTCTGGATCCTCCTCCTTGCCCTTTTTAAAGGTGGGTGTAACATTTGCCTTCTTCCAGCCTTCAGGGCGCTCCCCAGGTGGCAGAGAGTGGCTCCACAGTCACACCAAACCTCTCCCTCAATGCATGCCATGGATTTGCAAACACCCAGATAACTTAAACAGTGCTTGTCTCTCTTTTCCTTGGCAGTGGGGAGCATTTTCTGCCTCTGGGGAGGAATTTGGGTGCCTGGGAGCCAACCCCGCCAGGAGAAAATGGCAAAAAGGCACTGGGTACCTTCACCTTTCAACCTCCTTATCCATTAGGCTGCTTGCCCCACTCAGCACCAGGCCAACACTTTCCTGGGAAATCCTTTGGTGCTGAGGTCCTTCCAGGGCCCATTCTTGATGCCTTTCACATCCCTGAGCAGTTTCAGATGCAGCTGAGCTCTGACCATTCTAATTCAATCCTGTATTCCTGGGCAGCTCTTCCAGAGTCCTCCTTGGTAGCCTGACCTGGATTCCAAACATTTCCTCGTTAAGTTCCTGCTCAGTCAGAATGCTAAGAAGACCTCCTGCCATGCTTGCTTTTTTCCTTCCATTTCCTCTTCTCCAGCACAGGATGCTCCACAGGAAGAAATCACTACTCCTCTCCAGACCCTCTGGCCAAAGAAGTCAGGAATTTGTATCAGAGAGGGGAAAAACCATAGAACTTGATGGGTTTTGCCCAAAACCATATCTGCAGCAAAGACAGAGCTACTCCAGGGCAGGGTGCTGCCTTGCTACCCCTCCACTGATACATGGATTCTGTCTACTTAGCAAAATATGCTGTACTCAGCCACAAAACTGAGGAAAAGTCACTGCTAATTTAGAGAACTTCTGCTCCAGCCTGCGTCCTACCATCACAGAATATCCGGAGTTGGAAGGCACCCACAGGGATCAGCAAGTCCAACTCCTGGCCCTGCACAGGACACCCCAACAATCCCACCCTGTGCCTGAGAGTGCTGTGACCATTGCCAGGGGAGCCTGTTTCAGTGCTAAACCACCCCCTGAATTAAGAAATATTTCCTGATCCCCAACCCAACCCCCCTGACACAGCTCCAGCCATTCCCTCAGGTCCTGTCCCTGGTCACCAGTGAGGACACCCACATGCTGTGGGAAGCCCTGCACCAGCTGAGACAGATGGAAAAGGTGGGAAAAGCCCACAGTCTGTTTCTCTGCCCCCTTAGCCTCCTCTCCTCTCCACAAACACTGAGTCACTGCTGCTTTCTCACCGTGTGTACACACATCCCTCTCCACGCAGCCACTTACTCATCCCTGCACCTCCCACCAGGGCCAGGAGTGCCTCAGCATCCCCAGCACGGGCAGAGCTCCTGGGTTTAGAGCAAGTGTTAACAGCCCCTCGAGAGCTCACTGACAGGCACTCCATCAATCCTCAGGAGTGGGAAAAGCTGGGGCTGTTCTCTGGCAGTGATGCAGAGCTCACCCAGCTGCTGGCAGGGACAGAGCTCTGCCCTGCCCCACACGCTGATGGGATGTGGATGTGGATGAGCTGCTCGATAGCAGGGATCGATCCCAAGCTATGGAAAGGTCACTGACTCCAGAGGCTGTTGAGCTGCAATGAGTTCAGGGATGGAAAACACGTCCTGAAATGCCAGTGTGTCAAGGAGCTGCTTGGAAAGAGGTGTCATTTCACCCCTTCTGACCCCTCAGTGGTTGGGTTTCCCCCTCCCCAGTTTTTCATTTCCATGCCAGTTTTCAGTTTTTTCTTGCAATTCCCCCTCTTTTTCCACACGGGTGGTGGAGCACGTGGCCCACACACAGATTGTGCCTCCAGCTGTGAGCCAGGACAGTCAGTGCCGAGATGGAACAAGGTCACTCCACTTCTGTGGCCCAGTGTGTCACTGACCCCTCTGTCCAGCCTGCTAATAAGACCAGAGATGCACCATCTGCAGCAGGGATTTTTGCAGCCATCTGTCTCCTGGGAACTGGAGTGAGGCCACCAACAGGCCACCAACAGCCGTCGAACAGAAACAACTTCCAGTTTCCAACGGGGCCGTGCCAAGTTGGCCGTGTCTGAAGTGATCACTTGCCTCAAAAAGCTCGTGCCATTCATGCCAGTGGCTGAGTAGGTGCCACCAAGGAGCAGCCTTTATTTGGGGCTTTTGAATGGGGGGTGGAGGGTAAATTCATTTCCTCCCTGATACGTAGCCCAAAGCTGGGATCACCTCCCTGTCACTCTGCACTCTATTCTTCACCCTGTTCCTTTCCCTCTTTCTCGCCCTCCCTTCCTTTCTGCTTCCCATATACACAAACAAACCCTAGCTGGGCAAAATTCTGGGAAAGCTTCCAGATTGTCAGCCTCAGCAAGCTTATTCATCAGAAGTGTTTCATGCTCAAGCTGGGTCTGTGGATGCATGCTCCAGATGCCTTTGTCCGGAGCTCCGAGTGGGAAATTTTCCGGCCAAAACTCCACGAAACAGCTGAGCTCTGGTGAGTGCTCTCCACACAAGATCAGGCAGCCAGGACATGAGGAGTTTCTCTCCAGCATGGTGGAAAAGAACCACTTTGATGCTGCTCCTGTGTTTTAGAGACAATAATACTGCTAATTCTGTTTCTAAGCACTCCTCCAGCTGCTGTCTATCAGAATACACAACATTTAGGGCAAAACAAAGTGGGAGCCAGGAGATAACGTTGAATACAAAGTTCCTGAGACTGTCAATAGGAAAGCACATTCACGTCCAGCAGCTATGCCTAAAATAAAAAGGACACACAGAGCGCTCAGGGCTCAGCCACAGGAATGCTGTGAAGTTTGGAAAACATGAAAACATGATCTACAGAGAAGGAATGGAACAAACTCAGCGCACCAAAGAGAAATTCTAGAGATCACCCCATCATGCTTTACAAATATTTACACAGAGAGACTCAGGATAGAGAGCCCCTTAATCAAGATTTAGCTGGTCTCAGGATCACTTGGAAATGCATGTCCATCCTTGGCTAGCTCAGAAATACCCATTCAAGCCTCCCATAAACGTGTCCTCCCATTCCTGCTGATCGTTTTGGGCATAGGCATAAGGCAAAGAGTGGAATGAGAAATTAAACAGAACACATTTGAAACAGGTCAGGCAATTTACTGTCCTCAATAACAGTAAATATTGGAGGGGTAGGGGGGAGCACAGTCCTGGAAAAAAATACATCATGTTATTCCAAATGGCTCTGGCATGCTCCAAACTGATTCAGCCTCATGTCTGAGCTTGGGCTTCAGATCCTGACCCTGTTTCTGATAGGAAGGAGAGGGTGAGGCTCGAACGCTTGCTCTTTAATCTTCTATCCTAACTTTCCACTTGATCCTGACACCAGTGACCCCAGCAAGTCACCTACCGGCGCTGCTCAGTGCCGCCCAGCCTGAGGAAAAGCAGGAGAGGACAAGGACTTGAGCACATCCAATGATACCCCAGGCACGGAAAAACCTGAGTTCTAGATAAACGTTATCATGATCAGTCTTCAGCTGCCAAAATTAACCAGCCACTATGCACTGTCACAGTATCAACAAAAAAAGAGATGCATTTTTGCTCAGTTTTTACTCTCTTGTTTCTTTCCTCTATCAAAGTGCAGAAAAAGTTACCTCGATTCAACCTCTGAATGGAATTACCTTTTCCTTCCTACTGAGAAGAAGCACTGCACAAAATCAGAGCCTCACACTGATCCCTTCTCCCAAAAGGACCACCAATAATACCCAGCTGTATTCCCTGCAGCCACTGCATTTGGATTTCACAGACATTCACCTGGTTCTGATTTGTCTTTGCTTGGTCGAGCCATGAAGGTCTCAGTGTGTTTGCCATGGATTTAGGAGAGACATGGATCTCGCAGGATAAACTCAGACCTTGCTCAAGGCAATACAGGGAGAAAATCCCTTGCACACCTCAGGCCCACCAGCTTAGAGTCACCAGGATGTATCAAACAGGGGCAAGGGCCAATTGTTCATCAAAGCTTTGCTTCAAAATCCCTTCAGCCTCCATAAATGACACAATTTTAGGTTCCACCCGACTTGTGTACAGGAGCTGTCAGCAATGGGATGTACTGAGAGATCCCATATGCATCTGAAGCTGAAGGCAAAGCGTAGCTAAAAGGCTGGGGAGTTATTTAGATGATTTAAAGTTGAACACCCTTAAGCTCCTGAGAAGTTCTGTCAGTTCCTCAGGCCAGATGTTTCCATGGCAGGCCACGGAGGTCTGGATGTTCCCAAAGAATCACCTTGCAGCAGCATCTGCCTGCCAAGAGGCCGTGCGTGTCCACCTCGCCTCTGACAAGGCTTCCTGGGGTACTCAAAGGCATCGAAACCAGCACGAAATTTCCATTTTGGAAATGGAACAATGTCCCTACATGAGGGCATGGCACTAATTTCACCCTGCTAATTTCTCTGGCACTGAAAGGAGAGGATAATGCCAGCTAAGCCACCAGGATGACTTTCTGCAGGGCCCACTCGTTCCCAGACAGTTCCTCCTCAAGCACCAGACACCCAAAACCACAGAGCAAACATTCCAGGATCCGTGTAGGTCAAAAGGCAGTTACTTTCCCCAAAAAGAAGAGAAGAGAATGAAAGCCATACCTCCAAACAGAGACATAAATGATAATCAACAGCAAAAGTGTCAGCGAGGATACTCCACAGCCTACAATTAACGTGACAGAAGGGACCAGCACCTTTTCCATGTTCTGAAAGAGAAAAAGTGAGACATTAAAAAATAAATTCAGCCAGTTCTACCACGAGAATTTCATGGCAAGAACTCTCCTGTTGGTGTGTCTACTCAGCTGACCTTCACATCACACTGTGCATACAAACAAACAGGGAAGGAGTCCAGGATCTGTTTCCACTTGACACGGCCTTTTTTTGTCAAGCCTGGGTAACAATTCTGATATCCATGGAAGGCAGGCATGTGAAAAGTGTGGGTTATGAGAGAAGGATCAGGCCCTTCATATCCACTGTGGAACCAGGAAGATAATTAATGAAGCAATAACAGAACAATTACAAATGAGCTCTTCTGGGACTGCGGTGATGAAGGGTGGAGGATGAAAAGAAGGTGAAAATTTTCCACCAACCACCAACATTCATCTGGAAAAGGATGAAATGAAGCAAGGGAAGGTAAAACAAGATGTGTATCCTCCCCAGGGATCCACCATCCATCAATTCACTGCTCTTACACCACTACACTATAGGATGCGTTTTTTCACAGAACGGGATCACAAAGGCTGGAAAACCTGGTGTGGAATGGTTCTTTTTTTCTGACTGAACACAAAAGAACATCAGCTCTTGCAACATCAAGAGCAAACACATGCTGGAACCTCTCTAATGGAGCTCTCTGCATCCTGTAACTACCCAACATCTGCCACACTGATATCACTGAACTCGCCCTGTCCTCAGCTCAGAGCCAGGAGCTCAATCCCACTTGGCTTTCTCTGCTGCAGGCATTTTTTTTATTTTTCCCCCTTGGCACGCTTCTTATTTCCACATCCGTGATCTCTGCTGGCAGGAAGGCAGAGAGAAGCAGAGCCCCACGGAGAGCAGACACCCAAGAACCCTCTGCTTAGGGTTACACCCTTTGCAGAGGACAGGGAGCCCAGTCAAGGTTGTCATGAGATTGGCACAGCACCAGCACCTCACTCACTCACAGATGAGATGGTTTCTGACACAGCAAGGGCTTAGCATGGGAGATAAAAAAAAAAAAAAAAAGAAAAGTAAATTATGCATGAATTTGGGAATGAAGCAGGCAGTCCTCTAAGCCTGTTGACTCCACAGTTTTGTTGGCAGGCATGAGGCTGCTCGGCCTGAACCTCCAGGCAGAGGGATGCCATGGAGCTGAGGCTACAGCAGCTCTGTTCCAGGCTACTGAGCCTTCTGCAAAGCGAAATCCATCAGGCAGGGCTCAGTGCTGGGTTTGAATGGAGCCTGGCCAGCTGAGCACATGGCCAGAGCAAACCTGTGCCCACTCACTCAAGGCCCACAGGCACTACAGGGTTACTCCACAAACAGAGGTGAACAACCCTGACACACAGAGGTCAGAGCTGAACTGTCCCTGAAATTTTGAGGGCTTGGGAAGATCTTCCTTATTTGCTTATTTTGAACAAGGGCATCTCTCACAGCTGAAGGGAATTAATGAGGAACAAAACTTTCACCACTTCAAGGAAACCCTCAGCAGCTGTTGGGAAGGATAGAACAAGAACTTCCAAAAATTTAGTGGCACACTGTAGAAGCCTAGAAAATTAGGGCATTAATGTGATGTCTCAAACATGGATGGTCGTGGAGCCAACCAAGGATTGTTGGTAATAACACACTGTGAGCAAGAACAAGGTGTGGCTGGAGAAGGGGCTGTGCACAGGTAGGGCAGCACTTTTCTGGGGAAAAAAAATCCTTGTTCTGGCACCTGGAGATCAGCACAACTCAGCACAGTGCAGGCACAGGAATAAGGTCAAGAACTGGGCATGGGCTACAGGGTGGATCAAGACCACCCAAGATCCCTGAAGGCTCCAAACCATCTCCAGAAAGGTCAAGAAGAACGGGCTGTGCATGACAAGTGATTTGCATGGAAAGAGAGAGAGACTTCTCTCCAAAGCAGAGAAAACTTATCTAGAAAAAGGTTCATGGGCACGCCAGGACCCTGGACACCCCATCAGCTGGATCAACGCTGGAGCCAGCACTGCTGATTTGTCTTTCTCCCTTTCCTTGTTTCTCCTTTGTTTCTCTCTCTCCCTCTTTAACCCATCTCCTTTTTCCCTTCCACTCTACCCCTTTGTCCAAAACACACTGCCGTGTGCTGGCACCAGATCAGGGACTAACACAGCAATTTCCATCTGTAATTCACTTATAAAACTTGGGACCCCTCTGACTTCTGCCATTCCTTTTGACCAAAAATTGTGGGTGTTTCATTCCCCTTAAGGGTGGGATGTCACACACATTTAATGGCTTGAGTACACCTGTACAAAAAGAGTACAGGTGTTATGAGGGATCTTCACTGGGTGCAGACCAGCTACAGACAGGAAACCTGAGCCTCACCAATCCCTCCTGCATCTTCCTCTGCTTTGAGATTCCCAAAATGCTCATCAAAGAGATGTTTCAGCTAATCTGTGAAGACTTTCCCTAACTTTTATGGAGACTTGGGTCACTGTGATTTTTAACATCAACTCCTATGACTGTGCTCCCACCCCAAGAATTTACTCCTGCCAAATATTCATGCAAGGTTAGAGCAATTTTTTGGGGGGAATGAGATAAACATAAATTTCAGTGGAAATATCAACACTTTGATTTTGTCTTCCTTCAAACAAAATTGAATTTGGACATCATCCAGGCAGGCTGAGTGCTGATATCGCATATTTTGCTCCTCACAAACTGAAATGTGGAAAAGAGTCTGGTTTACTCAGGTAGGCTGTGGCAGAGATGGATGCAACATCCTGTAGGAAGCCACAGCTTTGCTTCTCCCCCTGCAGAACTCTGGTGGACAACAGCCCTGTCCCACTGCAGAGGTGCCTGGCTGTGATAAAAGCACTGTGGAACACAAGACACTCAGCCATGCATGGCTCCTTGCTCGCTCTCTCCAAGCTCTTTCCCAAGCCTTTCCCTCTCCCTGCTCTGCCCTTACGGCAATTTGAGCTCACATCGCACAACGGTGGCCTGGGATGAGCATCGATTGTGACATTTGATTTAAGTAGGTCTCATTTCCCTGACTTTTCATGGTTAACTGGATAAAAGTGGGGGAGGAGCTCCATTAAAGCAAAGGAAGCCCGACATGTAACTCATTCCTGAACCATCCCAGGCTCACCGAGGGAATGGAGTTTGGTTTTTAAGAGCTGAGCCGGCTGCATCCCTAAATCCCAACACTGCAACCCCTCCCTTCCACATCCTCCCTGAGATCCCTCCAGCCCAGAAGACCTCAGGTTCTCTCACTGCCTTCCCCACCCACTGTCCCACATCATCCACAACCCTCTTTGAGGTCCTGAAGCTAATGAAGGATTTTCTCCATGTACTGGATCATTCCTAGCTCAGATGTTTGCTCCTAGACAAGGCGTGACACAAAAGATGGCTGGCCATGCTTAAGTCAGGCTTTAGGGTAATAACTGAGGTCCATCTGCAGCCCATCCCACAGGAAAGACTCTGATCTCCACTTCCTTCTTTGTCCCACAGATTTTCACAAAGCCCATGTCTAGAAGAAAGGTTTTTGCTCAGGAGATGCCATGAAGCTCATCGCTCCACCCTACACAAAAGGAGGGATTAGTCCAGCCCTGATGGGATTTTTGTTGGCATCAGGAAAGGGGGATAACCACAAAAATCACTGGCTGCAGGAAGAAGAGGAGCTTGCTCCTTTGGGAATAATGAAATAATTAAAGTTGGAAAAGACCTTTAAGATCAGCAAGTCCAACCATCAACCCAACACCACCACCTTATTCGCCACTGAACCAGGCCCTCAAGTGCCATATCCACGTTTTTTGATCACTTCCAGGGATAGTGACTCTGCTACTTCCTTGTTTCAATTCTTTACAATGAAGAAATTTTTCCTAATATCCCATCTAAACCTTCCCTGGTGCAACATGAGGCCGTTTACTGTTATCCTAAGCAACTCCTAAAGACTCAGGCCTCAATACCTTCGAAATCTGCTTTCTTCCTTCATTATTAAGNCATCTCCTTTTTCCCTTCCACTCTACCCCTTTGTCCAAAACACACTGCCGTGTGCTGGCACCAGATCAGGGACTAACACAGCAATTTCCATCTGTAATTCACTTATAAAACTTGGGACCCCTCTGACTTCTGCCATTCCTTTTGACCAAAAATTGTGGGTGTTTCATTCCCCTTAAGGGTGGGATGTCACACACATTTAATGGCTTGAGTACACCTGTACAAAAAGAGTACAGGTGTTATGAGGGATCTTCACTGGGTGCAGACCAGCTACAGACAGGAAACCTGAGCCTCACCAATCCCTCCTGCATCTTCCTCTGCTTTGAGATTCCCAAAATGCTCATCAAAGAGATGTTTCAGCTAATCTGTGAAGACTTTCCCTAACTTTTATGGAGACTTGGGTCACTGTGATTTTTAACATCAACTCCTATGACTGTGCTCCCACCCCAAGAATTTACTCCTGCCAAATATTCATGCAAGGTTAGAGCAATTTTTTGGGGGGAATGAGATAAACATAAATTTCAGTGGAAATATCAACACTTTGATTTTGTCTTCCATCAAACAAAATTGAATTTGGACATTATCCAGGCAGGCTGAGTGCTGATATCGCATATTTTGCTCCTCACAAACTGAAATGTGGAAAAGAGTCTGGTTTACTCAGGTAGGCTGTGGCAGAGATGGATGCAACATCCTGTAGGAAGCCACAGCTTTGCTTCTCCCCCTGCAGAACTCTGGTGGACAACAGCCCTGTCCCACTGCAGAGGTGCCTGGCTGTGATAAAAGCACTGTGGAACACAAGACACTCAGCCATGCATGGCTCCTTGCTCGCTCTCTCCAAGCTCTTTCCCAAGCCTTTCCCTCTCCCTGCTCTGCCCTTACGGCAATTTGAGCTCACATCGCACAACGGTGGCCTGGGATGAGCATCGATTGTGACATTTGATTTAAGTAGGTCTCATTTCCCTGACTTTTCATGGTTAACTGGATAAAAGTGGGGGAGGAGCTCCATTAAAGCAAAGGAAGCCCGACATGTAACTCATTCCTGAACCATCCCAGGCTCACCGAGGGAATGGAGTTTGGTTTTTAAGAGCTGAGCCGGCTGCATCCCTAAATCCCAACACTGCAACCCCTCCCTTCCACATCCTCCCTGAGATCCCTCCAGCCCAGAAGACCTCAGGTTCTCTCACTGCCTTCCCCACCCACTGTCCCACATCATCCACAACCCTCTTTGAGGTCCTGAAGCTAATGAAGGATTTTCTCCATGTACTGGATCATTCCTAGCTCAGATGTTTGCTCCTAGACAAGGCGTGACACAAAAGATGGCTGGCCATGCTTAAGTCAGGCTTTAGGGTAATAACTGAGGTCCATCTGCAGCCCATCCCACAGGAAAGACTCTGATCTCTACTTCCTTCTTTGTCCCACAGATTTTCACAAAGCCCATGTCTAGAAGAAAGGTTTTTGCTCAGGAGATGCCATGAAGCTCATCGCTCCACCCTACACAAAAGGAGGGATTAGTCCAGCCCTGATGGGATTTTTGTTGGCATCAGGAAAGGGGGATAACCACAAAAATCACTGGCTGCAGGAAGAAGAGGAGCTTGCTCCTTTGGGAATAATGAAATAATTAAAGTTGGAAAAGACCTTTAAGATCAGCAAGTCCAACCATCAACCCAACACCACCACCTTATTCGCCACTGAACCAGGCCCTCAAGTGCCATATCCACGTTTTTTGATCACTTCCAGGGATAGTGACTCTGCTACTTCCTTGTTTCAATTCTTTACAATGAAGAAATTTTTCCTAATATCTCATCTAAACCTTCCCTGGTGCAACATGAGGCTGTTTACTGTTATCCTAAGCAACTCCTAAAGACTTAGGCCTCAATACCTTTGAAATCTGCTTTCTTCCTTCATTATTAAGGTTTCTTTGTCCTTCCCACCTTTCTTCTCTATCCACCACATCTTCCACTCAAAATCATAAACCTATCACTCAAAAGCAAACATATAATAATTTGTTTTATTTTTTTCTGATGAATTAAACTCCCTGACAGAAGATGCTGCAGGATCTGAGCCTTGCAAGGGAAATTTCCTTAAAGTAAGAAAAATGGGGAAATCAAGGTTGGTTTAAAAAATAAAGATGCTAGCAACAGAAAAATGTCAAGGTAAGAGAAGGAACAGTCCTATGGGATTTTCCCAGCACCACAGCTGAGGAAAGAACTGGTTGTTTGCAGAAGACAGGCCAGGAACAGGATCCCCACCTGCCTGGACTGGAGGTGGTCCCAGGGAGGAGCTGCTGAGAGGGGCCATCCAAAAACCCCCTGAAACACAGACAAAGCTGTGCCTGTTTGGAGCTGGAAAGAAAACTTTTCCCTGGGCCAAAGAGGAGCAGAGCAGGTCGTTCTGAGGCACAAGGGCTGCGATTCTGTCACCAGGGGTGCGGGGAGGAGGGAGGCAATCAATGACATCAGCCAGGATGGAAATAACGAGCAAGCGCTGCTGCCCGGGGCCACTCGCTGTCCTGCCACCTCATCCTCTGCCTGGCAGGGCAGAAGGACAATTTCCTTTACAATTTTTCACCTTGCTTCCTTCTTTTTCCTTCTCTTCCTTTCTCCCTGATTTTTGCTCTCTTTTGTCTTCTCTGTCTCCCTTCCTCTGGCTATTTCCCATGGCACATTCTGCCTTTTCTTCTTGCTCTTAATGCATTTTTCCGGCTCCCCCCCTTTCAAATTCTCTGCATTTCTCCCTTTCCTTCTCTGGCTTTCTGCAGAATGTTGTGAAAAGCGACTCGATTTGAGCTGGGCTTTTTCCATTACCCTGCTCTGGCTCCAGGGTCAAAGAGGCTCCAATTAGAACAAAGTATTTCTTAATGCTGTGCAGTTTGCCCCAGACCTTACAACCAAGCTGTTCTTTCTGCTTTTTTCCATCCTTTATTCCAAGAAAGGCTTGAACAAAGTCTTTATAGGCACAACATCACACCAATACAATCACCGAAAAATTAAACATTTATTCTGCTCTGAAATTAAACACGGGCACACGAGTTTGGAATTTGGGGAGGCTGGGCTTTGTTTGGTTTTAGAAATGTGTTTGTTATTCATAATAGTTGCCTTAAGCCTGACTTCCTGCACATTTGGAATTAAAGATTCATGAAGTCAGAGAATTGCACGAGCTCAGGTTGCAAGGGACATCTCCAGCTTTACAACCCAATTCGCTGCTTGGAGCAAGACCAGCACTAACATCAGGTGAGGCTGGTGATGGCTTTGTCTGGATTTGGGAATTCTCCAAGCTACAGAGCTCCCATCCCACAAGTGCCCATTCCAGAACCACAACTCTCTATTGGTGGCAGAGGTGACACACGGGGAGGTTTAGATTGGCTATCAGGAAACATTTTTTCACTGAAAAGCATTGGAACAGACTGCTCAGGGAAGTGGGGAAATCTGCATCCCGGGAAGTGTTGGAATCCAGGGCACAGAGAATGTCTCTCTGCCTATTTTAAGAGGCTCTGACCCTCAGCAGAACACTGCTTTTAACCTTCGTCCCTGGAAAAAATTGCCAAAACTTTGGGATGAGTTAGAGCACACAGGTGTGAATTAGATAGTAGTAATAGTGGTAGTTTAGCACAGGGTGAAGAATTTAGGGTTTTAGGATTTTAATATGAGAGTGAATAGGAGACGAGGTGGAGGATTTTGGGTGTTGTCCCTTCCTTCTTGTCCCTCTTCAGCTCCATTTTCTGTGGCACTGGTGGCACAAAGTTATTGGTTAGAGTGAGCAGTAATGTGGAAGTTACGGGTACAGATTAGTAGAAGTTATTGGTAGAAAAGTAGAAACAAAGTAGGTGTTAGAAAGTGATTGGGTTAAACAGCTTTAAAAGGCCTTGGTTTGGGTGTTTGGGGTCCATTTTGTGCCTTGCTTCTCGCATGCTGAGTCTGGTGTGCAGACGGTGCTGAACTTGAGATAAGAATAAACAAAAACCTGAAGACCAAGAGAAAGAGAGTCCTGCTCGTTCTTCATCCTTGGAAAAGAACTCAGCAGGGGAACCCCCTCCAAAGGGCCCAGGGGGTTGGGTTCCTACTCTTGCTGGGACCACCAAAAAACCCAGCAGAAGTGTTAAGGAAATGTCTGGATATTGCACTTAGGGACGCGGTTTAGCCGTGAACGTGGCGTTACCAAGTTAACGCTTGGACTCGACGCTCTCGGAGATTTTTTTCCGAACCTAAATTATTCCATGCACCTCCCGAGCTACAGTTTGTATCTTTCCCCCTTGTTAAACCATCAGGCACAAGCCAGAGGAATTTGGTTTTATAATTTTTGTAACTGTCCCACAGGCCGTGACCAGAGTGCCCTTTACATCTTTGCAAGACCAAGCAAGTCCCTCTCCCTCCCCTCACAGGTCACGAGCTCAGAGCAATCAGGCTCATTCCACTCTCCTGACACAGAACTGGACCAGCTGGGTGGGATTTACTCCAAGAATTGCACAGGAATGGTTTTGCTGTGCCACTGGCCCAAAGGCTTTTTATGATTCCTGTTAAGTTTTTTTTTTTTTAAGCTACACTGTATTGATTTCACTGCTGGTTGGACAACTCTTGTCAAAGCAGGGAGAGAGTTGTTATAATTGCTGGAAAATAATGCTTTTAGCAGGGCTTACAGAAGCAAACAGCTTCCAGAACAAAAGGTGTGTGTCAGGGCTGGAGAAAACAACTCAGGAGGGTTGAGTGACCAAGAGGTGAATGTGCTCTTGTCAGCTGCCAAAAAAACACTGATTTTTTAAAATCCCCAACTCTGTCAGATTCAGGATTTCTCATCCAGGCTCAGGCCCTGTGAATATCACATTTATACTTTGTTGGGGTGGGAAATTTCCATGTACCTTGGGCCTGCTCAAGGGAATACTCAGTTTTCTCTCCCTGGACAGCGATTTCCTGCAGTGATGGCAAGACAGAGAGAGAGGGAGAACAGGACACAAGCACTTCTTGGTGGATGTCAGCATTGGGCCAGGGGTGAAAGGAGATTTTTTGGTGGGTCAGCCTTGTCAGAGGTCTACAGGGTTCACTCAACTCAAAGCAGATGAGCACTGAGGAAGGACCAAAACATTCCTTTTTTTTCCCCCCATAGAACAGTTCGGGTTGGAAGGGACCTTTGAAATCATCTCATTCTAACCCTCTGCCACGGGCAGGGACACCTTCCACTGTCCCAGGCTGTTCCAAGCCCCATCCAGCCTGGCCTTGAACACTTCCAGGGATGGGGCAGCCACAGCTTCTCTTGGCAACCTGTCCTCACCAGTCCTCACCACCCTCACAGGAAAAATTTCTTTCCCAATATTTACTATAATTCCACCCTCTTTCAGTTTAAGCCATTCCCCCTCATCCTCTCACTCCATGGCAGTGCCCAACAATCCAAAATATAGTCCCATGCTGGCTACTAAAATTAACTATCCTGCATTAAACCTGTAAAAAAAGTATTTTTCCACCTTTCTTATAACACTTCAGATACTGAAGAATCAAAATAAGGTCTCCCCAGAGCCTTCTCTTCTCCATCATTTAACCTCTGAGAAGGGCTTTGAGGTCCCTGTATGAAGATCACTTAGAGGCATCATTAATAAATCATCTTTTCACACTTTCTTTCTGGAAGATGTGACACCTTCCCAGCTCAGCCCCCCCCCACCCCGCCTCTGCCAGCCGAGTCCAGAGGATTTCCACCTTGCTTTGTTTCCCTCCTATCAAAACCACAGACTTCCCATGTCAAAGCTAATAATCACCCATTATCAGGAACACATTTGTGGAGCTCAGGGCTCCTTTTGTGGTTTTTTTGTCCAGTTTAACAGGCAATTCTGTGTAATTACAGCACACAAAAATCACCCAGCCAGACCTCTTAAAGTGCTGCTATTTATTAACAATCGCTACCTCCTCAGCACGTATTGAATCTGCTAGCAAGACACAACCTGACGATTTGCTTCTAGTAAACAGCTGTGATGAAGTTTTCAGGGCAGAGGAGTGGTCACTCAGCCTCTCCTTAATGGGAGCTGTCAGGGTAATTTCCTCCAGGCTGGCAGGGAATTACAGGAGTTAGCAGTGGGCATTATTTACCTTCCAGTCAGCTGGAGCTCCCAGGCTGCTCTGCCAGTGCCTCAGTGCCCAGTCCTGATGTCAAGGATGGATGGATCAGGCCCACATTAATGCTGAGGACCACTCTCCTCCAGACCAGCCAGCTCTTCCCAACCATTTTCACCATCATCCTTTAAAACACTCAAAGCTTTTTTCGCTTTATCTGTCCCTTTCCCACTGCACCTCACTCAGCCAAGCCACTGAAATCCCAGTTTTACGGAGCTCTGATGAAGAGGCTTGAGTCACTCTGCATCCCTCTGCCAGCTAGGGGTTGGGAAGCAGAGTGAGGAGCCAGGGGAGCCTGGAAGGAGAGCAGGGTCTGTTCCCAGCTCGCCCACAGGTCACCTGTGGACACACAGCTCCATCACTTAAGCCAATCTTTTCAAAGGCCTCTCAGCTGATCTGATTTAGGTGGCAAACACCAGCCTTATCTTCTCAGGGGCCTGTTTTGATCCCCAGGGCATGGAAGGGAATAATGCTGCCCTTCCATCTCTCTTCCAAAGCTTAATTCAGCTCAGATTCCTGCTGTGTGCAAATCCCTCAGGGGGGTTCCTAGGGCTGTGTCACAACAATCAAGCACCAGCACCTTATTCCCTGCTGTGCAAGACCTTTGGGAAGGATGGAGGAGAGACAGGAGAGAGCTTTTGGCTTAACTGTTTGTGAGCAGGTCAGATGGTTTGTCTGCTTTTTAAGCCTTTGCTTTTCCTGCATATGGAAAAATTGTTTTGTTCCAGCCTTTCCCTTTAAAGCATAGAGAAGAGAAAATAAAACCATTTTCCACAATGAAGCTGGCAATAATCAAAATGGCCAATCCCTCCACGGGCAGGAACTCTTTGCTTCTGAGAAAAGAGGGGCAGAAGTGAACTTCAATCACAGCAGCACTGACACCGGCACTGCGGGAAACAGCAAACCTCAATCTCCCCGTGTCAGTCCTGGAAAATCAAATGCTCCAGGATCCACTCCACTGCCCTGAGATGAAGTGCTACAATGCAGGGATTCATACAAACATCAGAGCAGAGCAGTCCACACTGCTCAGTGCAACATTAATTCTCTAAAACTCCTTGAAATTAGGTGAGGGTCGGCTGCTTCTCCCAGGCAAATAAGGATAAAACAAGGGGAAATGGTCTCAAAATGCACCAGGAGAGGTTCCATTTGGATATTAGGGAACAATTTCTCCATGGAAAGGGTGGTTAAGCATTGGGACAAGCTCCCCAGGAAGTGATGGAGTTACTATCCCTGGAAATGTTAAAAAAAAAAAGAAAAAAAAAGAGTAGATGTGGCGCTCTGAGATAGGTTCAGGGGGAGTGGTGGGATTCAGCTGAAGGTTGGATTTGACGATCTTGGAGGTCTTTTCTAACCTGAACGATTTTATGATTCAGGGACCATGCCATGTCCTGAACATTGCTGGTTGCCACGAGCTAAGACACATCCAGGGAGCATTATAAAAACTAAATATTAGGGACAATTACAGCAGCTGCTAGAGCTGCCCCTGTTCTAGAGCTGCCTCTGCCATGGAACTTACAATTATTATCATTATCATAATAATCATTGTTACTACTACCACTATTACCATTACTGGCATTATTTTACCACAGGGACATATGCTCAGTAACTACTTTAGAAGTGAATCTTCTTTCCTGCACCTTTCTGCTTGAAATTGTCCTTTCCTTGTGCTACACAGAGAACAACCAGTTCAAATTCCATAAATTACTTGGAAGCTCGTTGCCCTCATCTCTTGTAGCTTCCCAGCTGAGCACCTTGCAGGGAAATGTGGTAAGATTTACACACAGCTAAAATAAAATGAGCCCATAGCAGACTGGGAATGGAAAATGAGAGTAGAATCCAGACTGTGTTTATCCTGATTTAAGCAGTATTTTGGTTCCACGCCAGGCGACAGCGTTTCACCAAATTACTCCAAACCAGCCCGCTGTTTGTTTTACACTATCAGTGGCGTGCTGGAGAGCGGTGCCAGACCAGCAGCTCTCCCCACAGCACGGGCAGAACGTCCCTTCCCCATTTCCTGACCCACCTGAGGAGTGGGGCAACACCTGAGGTCTCGGTGTGTGCAGGATGGCTCCTGCCCAAGGTGCTCAGATCACCCATCTGCCACCATCACAGAGAGCAAATGCCCACTTCTCCTTCCCTCTTGCCTCTTGAGGAGCAGTCCTTAAGAAAAACCTTCCTCCAAAGCACAAGGAATGAACATTTGTACAAAGCCTGCACAAGCCGTGCCTGAAGCATCTCTTAAAACCTGCCTTTATCCAAGAGCCTTTAATTCAGAGAATCACAGAATATCCTGATTTGGAAGGGACCCAGTAGGATCATCAAGTCCAACTCCTGGCCCTGCACAGGACACCCCAACAATCCCACCCCAAACCTGAGAGCATTGCTCAAATGCTCCTTGGGCTCTGTCAGTCTTGGGGCTGAGACCATTCCCTGGGGAGCTGTTCCAGTGCCACCCCCTGGGTGAAGAATCTTTTCCTGATATCCAGCCTAACCCTCCCTGACACAGCTCCAGCCATTCCCTCAGGTCCTACCACTGCCACAGGGAGAAGAAAATGGTGCTGCCCCTCTGCCTCCCCTCATGAGAAAGCTGCAGACCCTGAGAGGTCTCCCCTCAGTTTCCCCTGCTCCAGGCTGAACAAACCTTAATTATGACTTGCAGATGTTCCCATCTCTCACTATTCCATCACTGAAGATCCCTGCCCTGACAATGGCTCCTGACCCAAACTAAGGCTGAACCAACAACCTTGGAGTAAAACATCCCCAGTTCACTGCTCAGAGCCTTTCAGGGCCTTCTTGGCAAAGAAAAGAAGATGAAGGGATTTCAGCCATTTGGGTTATTCTGCTGTTATGAGGATAATGACAGCTTTATTCCCACTGCAATCTGAGGAGCCCCTGGGATCCAGCTTGTTTCCATCCCCAGCTGGTCACTGGGGAATCACTGGTGCAAATTCCCTCCACGTGGAGCAGAGATCTCCAAGCAGCCCTCGAGGAATCATCTTCCAACTCCAGCCCCCAACTCATTCACAGCTGAGTGATTGGAAAGCAAAGCTGTAACAGCCCCTGGATTTACAGCCATACTGAGCTGATATAAACAGAATCAAAAGTGGCCCCAGCAGTCGGATATTCCCCACCTGGGGAGATGCTGGCATGATTGCCATGTTTAAAAAGAGGAAAAAGAACCATTTGTCATGGAAAAATGAAAGCATTGTCTCACTTGTGGGAAAAGAGCGGAGTCATTTTCGCTTTCATGGATTTATTGAATATATTCTGTATATTCTTGTGGTGAGCAGGGCAGGTAGGCAGCGGGCAGTGGAGCTGCAGGCTGAGTTTTGGCTGGCTGCCATCACACCCAGCACAATATCAGTTTCTTGATTAGACACTCCTCACATTTAGAGGGACAATTTAAGCTCAAATCCTCTCAATTACAACTCTGACATTACTTTTCCACACATATCGCCCATTTTTGCTCCAAGATTACCAAAAATCTTGCCAGCAGGTTTATCCACCCAGCTATTACTTGATAGCAAAAGTATGAAGGGCACAAACCTTTCATAAACTTCTTCAATTTGAGCTTAAATGAACATAATAATAATAATGACTTACCCATTTCCTACCTCATGGCAATTTAAGGGCAACCTCAGCTTTTGTGCAGGGCATAAAGGGCTCAGAGGTGAAGCAGATTGTCAAATTTACCTAAAGAACTGCTTTTCCAGGCCAAAGCACAAGGGAGATGGGTGCAGAGTAATAGAAGTGAGACAAGCAGCGCTCAGCAGTCCGCCTGACTCTTCCAACGCACCGTGCTCAGCCCCTGAAGTGCTTTGACAGGGAAGATAATCTCATTTAGCACTAATTCTGCCTCCCACCCCACGAGCCAGTGAAACCCAGCCTCCAGCACCCACTCGTTACCATTTTCAAACAAGCCCCTTTGTGATGCTCCCACGCCGTGCTCCCGCCTTGGGAGAAGCTCCCTGAGAACCCCCTCGAAAGAGCTCCAAACCTGCCCTGTGCAGCACCCAGAGCTCCAAACCTGCCCTGTGCAGCACCTAGAGCTCCAAACCTGCCCTTTGCAGCCCCCAGAGCTCCAAACCTGCCCCGTGCAGCCCTGCCTGGTGCGATGCCCAAGCCCAATCCTGGCGGATTTGCCGCCGCTTTCCGCGGCTCGCCGTGACTAACAACCTCGTGCTGTTTACACGGGCCCCCACGCCCGCCCCCAGCCCGGCATCCTGGGGTTCCAGATGGAGAATTCAGCTGAATTTCCCACACTGCTGGGTCAGGGGGGCTTTGTGGCTCAGCTCTGAGCAGGCTGAAGCGGTGCTCTCACAGCTCCCGTGTGGCACAAACTACGGGTTGTAAATATGAGATGACAGTGGATCGACAGCTACAGGTGGAAGTGGGAAGTTGTGGACAGACTCGGTGATTTTTGGCTTCCCCACCTGCCTCCAGCCCACTCCTCCACCTCCCACCAGTGTGCTGCCCCTCTGCCACGTTTCTCTCTTTTTACACAGCAAGGCACAGACACCAAAGGCATCTACATCACAGAATTCCAGGTAAGAGAGTGGAAAAGATCTGACAAGCTCAGCTCACGCCTCAGCCTGATGCAAAACCATCAAAACCACCCCCAGCCTCTTCAAGGAAACCTTTACTGATGGAGTCTGGGCTCTTGACTATCCCTGCAGTCAGAAGGTTTTCCCTTGTGCCTGAATTAAATCTCTCACTCTGCAATTTCAGCCCAATCCCCAGCAGACACAAAAAGGAGATTATTCCCTTTCCACAGCCACCTTCAACCCGTTTGAAGATTATCATCCTCTGTCCCCTCAGCCTTTTTCCTTTGAGGAAAGAGCCAAAATGTCTCACAGAGCTCAGCCATTGGTGTGGAGGCACCACACCAAACATCTCTGACACATCAGCCTCTCCCACACACCCTTCCACACTCTGGGCCGTGCCAGTCATCCTGCCTGGACCCAGAGCAGAGCAATGCCAGGCAGGTTAACACCCACGCACTTGGTTCACATTTCTGGCCCTCAAACCTGCTCACAAGCGAGGCTGAGCGCTGCTTTCCGAGCTCTTAGGAATGGAGAAAGTGGGAATTGGGAAGACCCTGGTGTCCTGGCTTAAACTCACACCTCCTTCAGCAGAGCAGTAAACTGTGGCTGGGTAACAGGGCAGCTGTCACACTTGCTAAGCCGCCTTCATGGCAGCAAGCCATTAAGCACTGCAGCTCAGAATAAGCACCAAACCCCCAGGAATGCCTGGACATGCAGCATCCCAGGCATTCTCCGTGAGGCTTTAATCCGAGCTGAAGCCAGGGGACCAAGCCCAGCCCCGCTCTGCTCCTGGGGTCACTCGGTTAATGCCAGCGCCGCTCTCGCCTTTCCACCGAAGGGTGAATTTGGCTCGGCATTACTCACGCTCCAGCACTGAATCCCACAGCGCCTTTAAGCTCCCAGCCACTTGATCCCGCTCCTCTCCCACGTCCCCTTCAGACAGATCCGGGAGGCTGATGCAGCATTTGCCTGCAGAAGAGTCCCTGCCAGGGCTGCGCCGAGCTCCGGCTGGCGGGGGCCGAGCCGCAGCCCCACGCTGCTGCAATCCCACCAGCTGGAGTTTTGTCAGGAGTTAAAGACCTGGGAGAATCCACCAGCACCGAGTTGAGCAGGAAGAGGGGAGGGAAGCAGGAGCTCGGGGAGGGAAGCTGTCAGCTGGGAATATCTCCTCAAGTACCCAACGGATCGACAGACAGCGAAATCCGCAGACAGCCGCCGAGGAGGTGGGATGCTGGATGACTGCTTATTATGCTGAGCCAAATCCTCCTATTATTACCTCCTGTGCTACCTGTCTTCTTTTAATATATTCAAGTGTTGTCTCTGCTAGAAGCACAGCAGAGAGCTGAGAGGGAATTCCTATCCCACTCGTCTCTCATGCCTTGCCTGTGTATGTTCCAGTATCAATCACTTATTTGCTAATGGGATCTTTTATTAGAGATCTGTGTACGGCACACAGCAGTGGCAATCTCCAGTCAATTTTCCCAGCAGAATAACAAACCCAGGCTGCCTCTGGCACCTGGAGCACCCCACAAGCTCTGTCAGTGATCCCCCTCCTCTTAAAACCCAACATAAATCACCTGTACATTAACTCTGGGTCCTCTCCAAACTTAGATGAGATCTACTCTGCAACACAAACTGACAGACTCCACGTCAGTGACATAGCAACCCTTTAAAACCAGGTGATTTCCAGCAAAGCAAAAATGTAGGGACACAATCCAGTCCTTTCTGTTAAGAGGGCACTTGGGAAAAATAATGGACTTCTTTCAAGAGGGAGTTAGACCGTGGGTTGGCCCGTTTGGCCCCCTAAGAGCATCACACATCCTGTCTCCTTCTTAATCACATTATGAGAGAGAGTAGGAGGGGAAAACTGTCTTCCCAGCTGGCTCCTACCCTGTCTTCTCCATTCTATCCACGCCTGCTGAAACTCAGGAGGGCTAAACTGGATTTAGTGAGAAGAGGCTCCCTGCTGAGCACAGCAAAGAGCAGCCCGTGATTTACAGGATCACCAGCTTGCTCCCACAGGCTGCCACAGCCCTCGGGGAAAAGCACCCCGGAGAAAACACAGCAGCTGCTCCTGCTGTGGAGCAGGGGATGGGCAAAGCCCAGAAATCCCCAGCAGCACTTAGACCACGTCCTTCCCCAGTCCCAGCGCGGAGCTCTTCTGGGATGAGCAGGAGTCCAGCTGGAGTGGCATCTCCGCACCCAGGGAGAGTTCAGTGGCAACAGCACAAATCCCCAGGAAATCTTAGGCAACATTTCCAGCTCAAGAGGCATAATCAGCTCCCAAGAGACACTCTACACACAGCAGCATCCTGGAGAGGACGGGGTGATTGCAGGAAGAGGTGCCAGCAGCGCGAGCGCGGGAGCTCGCAGAGGATTTGGACCTCAAAAGCCCAAATGTTCATGGCTCAGCAATGTTCACCCTGGCACAGCTCCTGCCAAGCGGGCAAGAGGAGGCTCCTAATGCTCTGTCAGGGAAATGACAGCACTTGGTGCTTCCTGGAGCACCCTTCAGGCTCGGGGCACTGAGCAAATGTGGATGCACAGAGCCCGGGATGTCACCTGCAAGGGTGCTGAGAAAGGGAAGCAGAAAGTAAGGAAGTGTTTGGCTCAAGGTCACACAATTTCACTGACAGGCACAGAAAAGCTCTGGCTGTAGCCTCAACAATGCACCCAAATACACCAAACTCTTCCCTAAACCCCTGTACAACCTGACCAATGTTTGATGCCTGAAAGATTTTGAGCGTGGCAAAACTGAAAATTTCCCTTCCTCAGAAAAGTCCACCTTTTGAATTAAAGAGCTAATGTTGCAGAAGAAGCAGAACCAATATTAACCAAACCTGGAAACTGTTGTGAACATGAGAACTGTCAGTTCTCAAGGTATGCAAAAGGCTTTGTTCTTATCCAGACTCCAAATTTCACGTGATAAATGATGGAAGAATATAAATGTTAAAATGTTCACCTCCAAATGAAGTTCTCCAGTCTTATCTAAATGAAACCGCTATAATTTTCCATGAAAATGTTGTCAGAATTGCTACACCTTACAAAATATTTGATTCATAAAATCAACTTTTTTTTGCTGCTGGGAAACCTGGATCTCCTCCCTGTGCAAGAGAGGCCCTACAGAATTTTAGGAGCTTAAAATAACCCACCTTGTGTGTGTGCACTGTCCATGAAGTGCAGAGAGCTCCTGTACAGGACAATCTTTTCAGGGGGAAGATCCTCAGGACACAGAAAGATCTCTGAAGGTCCCTTCCATCCCAAAAAGGGAGGTTTTGAGGGACAAAAAAAGAAATGTTGTGAGTTGAGAGAGGAGCTTTATCCGCAGGGGTAGGAGGCACACCAGGAAAGGTGCTTCCCGTTCTTGCAAACTGGAGATAACACTGAACAAAGCCTCTTGCAACATCCTGGCATAGAAATCCTGGAATCACGAAGGTTGGAAAATATCTCTGAGATCATCAAGTCCAACCATCAAGCCAGCACCCAAGGGCCACATCCACGTTTCTTGAACGCTTCCAGGGATGGCAACTCCACTGTTTCCTCAGGGTTGACAACCCTTTCCCCGAATAAATTTTTTACTGATATCCAATTTAAACCCCCACTGGCACAACTCGAAGCTGTTTCCTCTCACTGTGGATGCTCAGCTGCCTGGCCAGCACTCATTCAGGCCAGCTGGGCTACAATAAATCCCCCAAAACTCTACAGCTGCTGGTTGTGCCCGTCAGAAAACACCAACACGGAGCTGAGATGTCCCAAAAATTCAGTGCAGACACAACAAACTCAGCACCCCTACAAGTTCTTGCCACTAGCTCTGAATCTTCATCAAGCCTAGAAATGAGAGGTGAGCTCAGATGCTTCTCTCTGATCAGTTTTCTGCAGGCAGGACCAGTAAGGAGGGGGAGAGACAACAGAGATGTATTTGTAGAATTTTACTCCAGCCCTAAGGGCTGCACAAATCGCATAACCATTAGTTTGGGTTGGAAGGGACTTTAAAGATCATCCAATTCCAACCCCCTGCTATGGACAGAGACACCTTCCACCAGACCAGCTTTCCCAAAACCCTATCCAAGCTGTGCTTAACCAAGCTTTAAAGCTTGACTGACTTTACAAAGGCCAAGCACAAGGTGGAAGGCAGCAAAGACAACACGAGCCAAACTCAAGACGAGACAACCAAAGAGTGAAAGGCTTTGCTGCTCATCCTCTACTTCCTCCCCACCTCCAAAAATTCCCAAAATACAGTGAAAAAACCACCACCACAAGCCTCACACACAGCTCTGTGGTTTCCTTTTGCCCTCATTCTCTGTGAGCACTGCTGCTGTGCAGGTGTAGCACCACAGGCATTGCCCTGCCAAGACAGGCAGGGTATAAAGCTAAAACAAAAAGACAGTCCCAAAATGCTTGTCTGTGCTCCTTACTTTAAGAGGTTTTAATCTTTCATGATGGTCAAACAGCAGTTGTGGCAAAGCAGGGCATGAGGCTGCCTCTGTCGAGTGGAAGTAGCAGGGGAAATCAAACACAAATCTGAGCTCCAGCTTTTGAGCTGGATCCGAACAGCTCCATCAGGGTTTAGGGATGTCTGTCTCCCAAACTGATTCAAAACACAGCATTTTCAGCCTCCAGCTTCACTGAAATCAAGGAAAACTACTTTCTTTGCCCACTACATGAGCAACTCTCAGGTCCCAGCCCAGGCAAAGTGTCCTTGGTCAGTCGGAATCAGCAGCAACAGTCGTTCCAAAAGCCTTTTTGAGTCTTTTTTCACTGCAAAGGAGCTGTGCCCATACCAGGGTTACAAATATTTCAAGCTGCCAGGGCCAAAGGCTCCAGAAGGGAGATTTATAGCAATAAATAATATTAATGACACAGGCGGACGGAGCTTCTTGTCCTGAGAGCTCCAAAGGCACATGAAAAACTGCACCATAAATGTCACCACCGCAGACACCAACGATGACGAGATGCCACCTCTGGGGACAGGAGGCAACGTGGGCTTGTTCAGAATGAGATTTGGGGAGGAAAGCGAGGGAATGAGGAGCTGGATGAGCACAGCCATGCAAGCTCCCGGGCAGGCACAGGCAGGAGATGGGTCCCAGCTGGTTCAGCCTGGCTGGTGCTGCCCATCATCATCAAACCCTTGGCTGGCTCAGGCTGGGGACTCTGGAGATTTCCAAGCCCCAGTTCTCCCCCAGCACAGCCAAAGGACTCATCCTGGTGCTCATGAGTAGACTCAAGGCTGGGAAAAAACGAGTTGGGAAAACACAACCCAACCAGCAGCCAGAGGAATTGGAAAGAGGGCAAAAGAAGCAATTTTAGGCCTAAACCCCAAAGGAGCAGCTGTGAGTTTAGTTGCAGAGATGATAAAACACGCCTGGGGGAAGGAAGCTGTATCCTCCTGCAGCCAAGGCCACTCTCAAATGCAAAAATACTTGCAGGCATGAGAAAGGGCTGACACTCACCCTGTGTTATCCAGATAACACCCAAACACCTGGAGCTGAGGGAGCAGCAGCATCTGGCCAAATCAAATTAACCATTTTCCCCCCAGGCTGCTTAATTAAATAATACCAAGCAGTGTGTGAACATCAAATCTACATAAGAGAAACTTCTGCTCTAGCCAAAGCAAAGATTCCCTTTTGCTTTTCCCACACTGCCTGATCCTCTGCCCACTTCCAGAAGATGGATCAGCAGAGGACCTTCAGCAGCAGCTCAGCTGCACATCTGAGCTCGCTTCATTCCAGGCTTTGCCTTAGAAGCCTCCCTGCAGCAAAAATCCCAATTTATTTTCCCCAGCCATGCAACCTCTCAAAACTTTGTCAGGATATCTCAGAGTCCTTCCCATGCAAGGCAAGGCTCACTCATCAATCACAACCTCTGGAGCCAGACCCTAAAGCTTGGGGTGAAGGGTGAAGCCCTGCAAGCTCCCAGGGCAGGTGATAAATCCCACCTGGCTCACCTGAGATCCACCTGGAAAAGGCTGGAAACACCTCTGGAGAGCACCAGCCCAGCAGCTGCTTCCCTGCCCGCTTGGTTTATGATGGCAGGACAAGGAAACAAAACCCATGGAAGAAGCTTGGGTGCAGGGATTCCAGGATGGACGCAACCAGCTGCTTCCAGAGCCCTTCCAAGCGGGAACACACTGCCAGTCCTACCTCTGAGCATCCTTCAATCAGAATATCTCTACCAGAGACCACAGGGTTGGTGCCTCTGCCCAGTGGACCCCAAAAGCTGCTCTGCCCAAGAGCCCAGAGCCCATTTCCCAGCCGTGGGCCTGCTCGGGGCCCAGGCAAACACAACCAACGCTGTGTCTTTAAAACCACTTCAGTGCAGATGTTGTTTCCATGGTAACTAGTGGACCAAATACATTAGTGTTTCTAATAATAAACCAAACCTTCATCTCGGAAAATGTGATCCCCCCTCTCCCTTTACCACGCTCACCCTTCCTTTCTTCCTTTCCCCTCCCCTTTTGCCGAATTAAGCCAGCATTTAACAAGCAAGCCATAATTAGTAAATAATTGCAAGGGCCCAGTAACTCCCAGTGCCCAGGCAGATGGAGAAGCTTTAGGTGGAGAAGGGGATGGCTTCGCTCTGTGAACCTGGGAACTGTCCAAAAAGGGACGAACTACTTAAAAAAAAAAAGGAAGAAGGAAAGAAAAACAAATTCAAAAGCACAAGGTGGGAGAGAGGAGCCTGCGAAGCTCTTTTGACCACCCCAGCGCCGTCTGTAGTGCCCTGGCACCCTCCCCGCGCTCTGACTCAGGGTGCAGCCGCCCAGCGAGAATTTCTAGGAATCTCGCACTTTTTTTTCCGGAGGCTCCGTCCGAGACGCGGCACCGACTTCGCGTCCCCGACAAGCGGCCAAAACTTCCCAACTCCTCCCCTTCACTCTCCCCGATCCGGGAGTGGGAACCCCGCAGCACACACACCCCCCAAAACTGCGTGGGGTAGCGGGAAGGACGCCGAGGCGGGGATGGAGACAGGCGGGGAGGGAGGCGGAGCGGGGCGATTCCGCCCCCCCAAAAAAAGCCACGTGCGAAGATTCCGTGCGTGGGGAGCCCACGGGAGCGAACACGCTTGCGGGGGCCGGTGGCTCCCCACATTTAGCGGGATTCACGTCCCAAGGGACGGAAGGACGGATGGGGAGGACGAGGGGAGCAGCGCGGCAGCAGCCGCGATGTCCGTGCGTGCGTGTCCCCAAAGCTGCGGTCAGGCTCGGGGGGAAGGGGAGAGGAAGGACGGCGGGGAAGGAAGGGGGAGGGTTATGCAAAGCCTCTCGCTGTGTCGCCACGGTCCCGGTGACACCGGACTGCAGCAGCAGCAGCGGCAGCAGCAGCAGCAGCAGCGCTCGGGGCTGTCCCCGCCGCCTCCGCGGTACCCGAGAGCCGCACGCCGGGGATGCTCCGCTGCATCCCGGGCGCGTCCCCTTCCCTCCCTCCCTTCCTCTCCATTCCGCTCTGTCCCCCGTGTGTCCCCACGGCCCCTCCGCTCCTCCCTCGGCGGGACTCACCATGTCGGGGCTGAGCTGGGCTAAGATGGCGAAGGCGGAGAGCCGGTCACACAGGCACTTGGTCCGGGAGGCGTCGAGCGGGACCGTGCGGCAGCCGCGCCAGGACCAGGCGCCGGGCGGAGAGGCGGAGGCGGAGGCTCTGCTGGAGGGAGGAGAGCAGGGAGGGAGGGACGGGGCGGCGGAGCGGGGAGAGAGGGAGAGCGGCCGTCAGGGCGGGCGGGGAGCGGGCACCGCGCCCCC